>CM055311.2:28058202-28425702 GCA_029255685.2 Silene conica | reverse complement strand
CAGAGAAAAGGATTACGAGGATGAGCATACCTCTTTCATGGCCCAAACGATCCGCCCTGAACCACCCTAAACCCACCGTGTGAACCTCCCCTATAGTCCTTGCAGTGTCAGCGGCAGTTGTGTGGTGATAGAATGCTGATTAGGTTAGAATTCGGTTAGGGATGAGTGTCACAGTGACGGCAGGTTGTGAGGTGCTGCGTGTGTTTGTGTAAAACGAAGTGTGGGCTGATTCATAAAAAGAACACGCATTTCGAGGCCCAACAACGGTGTGCCAAAGGTCCCTAGTTCGAATCCCACGGACCACATAGAATATAACACTTATTTGATAACCTCATCATTTAATAAATTAATTATCGGATACTAGTTTAATAAAATATTATCTACACGTCGATGTAAATAACAAATATTGAACTTAACGATTATATATAATTATTATTATTATTATTATTATAGCAATTTAGCAAAATGCGTATTGAAAAGCACATAATTATACGTATAGAAAAGCACATGTTATACCCCATCTTGACAAAAGTATAAAACAACTCATTAATACGAACTTATGAAAATACAGGATATTACAGTCTTCCCTCCTTAAAATGAACTTCGTCCCGAAGTTCACCATCCCATGATCCATCAACCAGTCTCTAGGCACATAACGAATTAAAAGTGGGGCACCACATGACATCAAGAACTAAAAAAAACGAAATGTCACATTCTACCCACGTTAAGAAAACTTTGTCCCCAAAGTTTAACGTATAGCTAAATTAAATCCCCGAACACAATAAGATGCATAACAGAAGTTATCAGGATTATCAAATAGATGCGTGCAAACAATCATGACACAACAATTTGCCATGTCATAACAACTTAGCCATATCATAAATAAAAATATTTTACAATCCTATCCTCCTTAAGACACGGTTACGTCCCCGTAACCTCATTATACAGATCTCAGCTCAATAATCCGTCTTACTCATTAATTTATCTCAACCATCATACTCCAAGTAACCAAGTATCGCACTCATCGTCGACTCTAAGACCAAAGACAAGGGGTGAGTGAACTGGCGGAATAAAACCGCCAATCAATACTTCCATATCAATATCAATTTCAAACCCTGAATATAATTCAATAACCAAGGTCACACTGGACCGTAAACACAATATGGCACAACGGCCTACTAACTCATATCTCAATACCCTGAACCAGTTCCTATCTCAATTTCAATATCGATATTGTCAAAGGTTCAAAGAACCATGCACAACTCTTAGAGTATAAACTCCAAGCTGCTCACACACGAGTTGCAGTCAAAAGTACAACAAAAATTAACAATACAAGAAAAGAAAATATAGCCCAAAAAAATAGGTACTCGCAAGTCCTCCCCCTTTTTAATGCACAAACACAGCCACTAAACATGAACAACAATGGCAGAGCAACCATTGAAATCATCTCGTCATTCAATCATTCCAACCTTAACAATTATACCTTACCACCCATTACCTTTCATCATATTATCCACTTTATAAACAACTCACTTTTTCACTAACAACCCAAACTTTTGTACGTAAATCACAACTCTCCAAAGCCCAACGCAAAGACAAGTCATACAAAATATTATAGGTAACTTTATACCAATACATTCCATGAGTGACAATAAAATACTTTCCTATAATCTCAGCACAGAAACCCGAACAATCACAAATCAATTATAAGGAATATAATGAACAACCTCGAACAATAATAAGAATAATAAGATCGGTAAAATCATGTTACGTAGTGGAACAGAATCATAGTAGTTAACACTTATATATTTTTGAAGTTTTAAACTCAAACATAACATATTTACACCAATGTATGAATTTAGTAACTTGTAGTTCATAATTGACAGCTTAAAACATTTCATGTTCATAATTTTACTATAGAAGAAAAATTAATATTTTAAGAAAGACATAGGGTAGGATTAACCAACGTAATTAAATATGGAGCATTGACATACCCCACAAGATATACACAAATCATGGACTAACGAGACCGTTTAACATATCTAGGTATTAATAAGTTAACAAGATAACTCAACTTACATCATTTATCATGAGACTAATAAAACATGTCTTGCAACATAAGGGTTTATATAATACGCAACAATTAAGCATTCGGGCAGGCTTTCATCAACGCGTAAGTACAGAATTTGTCATATTGCAAAAAAATTACTATAATTATTAAAAGATCAAGCGTCACCATGGATAATCATCACTTTGAAATACAACTTTAAAACTTTTGAAACCTTGAAGCGGTAATTTGTGACAATTTATAAACTCAAGTCAAAAGACAATTTTACAAGCTGAAATTCGAAACAAGGCTACACGGGAACATTCTGACTTTTCATTATTAAAACACTGTCCTTGTGGTTCAAGAATTATGAGAGTTTTAACGATAAAAGTAAATGAATTCACACGACTAATACTTCCGTGACTCACATGTCAACCAACTAATAAATCAATATTTTATGACCAGGTTTTTAAATATGGCAATATACAATTCTCTTTATGGCATACCAGTATACTTGAAGAGATTATGAAAATTAGAAATCGCAGGGAACTAGACAGAGATAAACCATTAATATACGAAAGAACATCAACAAGATTCACATTGTTCAAAATAATCAGAATTACGTATAACACTTAGGTTGTTATATCATGTTAATAAGTTTACCACCAGTCAAATTCTTCTACTACTTGTCAAGACTCTTTTCTGATAAATATGATTTTTAACATCACGCACGAACATCACCTCTTTTAATTTGAGGTCATGTCAGCAGAAAAAAAACGTCACTATAATTGAAAACATTTTGTATAGAAGTAAGCAAAAATTACGTTATTATGTAATAAGGTGCATATTCATGTTACTAATGCTATATCAGGATATCACGAAATAACATCACATAATCCACATTTGACTAAACTTTTATATGAACTTACATATCTCACAATTCACCAATTAAACATTATGCAACAACTTACAAAAATCATAATCAAATAACAGCTTAACTAACGTGCGCGCGATTATAGTTTTTAGAAAATGTGGGGAATAAGCTAAACAGAGGAAATTATTTAATACAATCTCTTTACAACTCAATCGGTCTGGACAAGAACTTTATAGCAATACAACAAAAAACTCGGCAACTTGCAAAAATCGCAATTAAATAGTGGCTCGTTACGATTTTACATGGCATATCATTTTGAAAACGCGAACACATATTCTGAACAGTAGAGTTGGATTTATGCATAACAATCACCAGGTTTTTAAATGATTTCCTTTACAAAAAGATGGGTCAAAACGGGACTATGCAGTAACAATCCGACCACTGTCAACTAAAGTATTTATTTCTCTCAAAATATAACTCCTATTAACGTGAAACCAAAGACATTGGAAAGCTAACTCAGAAGGTTATCATACATATAAAGTGTCATACACAGCATATAAAGAACACATTTTAAAGGCAGCTCTCGCAAGCAAGGTAACATTCTGAAAATTTATCAAAATTTGCGTCCCTTACAATCACTTCACACTATCACATTCAAATATGACCATTATTTTTCCAAAATATGTTGACATGTCATTCGAAGCGTTGGAATCACATTGTACCAAATTAACATCATTATTTCAAACTGAAATTGTCATCTACAAGACGGTAATATTGCGAAACTGAGAAGTAGCATCACGACATGACCCAATAGTTATACATGTATGAACAATGCATTACTTCCTACCATCGTACAATCACAACATAATAGTATGTAAATATGTATACCAGAAACCACCAAGGTGCCACTTATAGAAACATGACTCTCTACTAAACTAATTGGGTGTCAAAAGAAATTGCCATATATACTTTAGGTACGATCTATGCAACACATAACCCTAGAGTACTCATGGCTTGGGGTAACACATTCCGCATTTCACTAGGCATGGATTGCTAAAGCAATTAGTAAAATAATAACAATCATAAATCTCAAATTCCGATCACATTTGCCTAGTAAGCCCATCAGTAAACTCTTGCAAAGTATAAGGCATGCAAATAAGAAGTGTATACACACATAGAATAGTAACAGACAATTATCAACGGGCACGACATCCGGTTCGGTCTACTAGCTTTACCCATAAGATTTAACTTGGTTCCACATCCTATAACGACATAGCATAGTTGGCTCTACTAACCATTCCAGTCAGTCAAGATCATATCTCTCCTACATCTATCCTTTTAGGTAGCTATAGCTCATCAACTCATTACACATATCATTATACTATATCTCTGCCTAACGGTTCAGGGATCATATAGCCGCATGCATATCACCATATACAAGTAAAGCTCATATTCAAAAACTCTTATTCTCAATACCAGAAATAGTATATCTCAATCAACATTCAACATCAATCTCATGATTCGCAGTATATATTACCAACCATATTTCACATCATAACTTACCTCATTCCTTCTCCTGCAAGAACGTTAGTACAAGATAACGAGGTCACTATATAATCTACCCCACTCTTCAATTACTCTCATTGGGTTCCCGAGACAGAACCGAAAGGGCCCATGGTTTGGTGTGAGGGGGCCCCTAACTCATCCCGTTCCTTTTTGGGGCTCCTATCAGTTTCATCTCGGAGTTCATTTTATTAGACTCTTCCTACATTCATTATCATTCATTTGTTTTAGGCCTAACGATCGTTTGCTCTGATACCACTTTGTAACACCCCGATTTATTAAGGAGCCTTTAGCAAGACATCCTCAGTAAATTGAGCTGTTACCATCTCGGAATATCCGAGGTAGTGAATAACAAAGTAAATCAAACCAAAGTACTTTATATAAAGACTGATAAAATTTAAACTTTGGTGTTACAAATACTACACAGCGGAAAAAAAGTACAACTGATATCTACAAAGTATGTGATCTACATCTAAGTCGGTCCATCCAATTGCTCACGCCATCCCATGCTCCCACAACACCATCTTTCCTGTCAAAACTGCTCCCCATCACGGATCATCACAGGTGTCACACGAATACACAGGGTCAACCACGAGGTTGAGTAGAGGAAAAGTAAACAACCAATCATTACTATAAATATAAAGTCAAACATCTCCACTCCGAATCACAAGACCCATTATTCTCCGCACCGATCACAAGGCCCATTAACTCTGCACCGATCACAAGGCCCATTAACTCCGCACCGATCACATGGCCCATTAACTCCACACCGATCACATGGCCCATTAACTCTGCACCGATCACAAGGCCCATTTCTCATCACCTCATATCGTATCGCAGAATATATAATCACATATCGCAATATACCAATCAAATATTAATATAAAATAATCATGGTTATCATCAAATAACAACAGATTAATCACTAGTATATACACCGTATTTCCCCTAGCTCGAATAGCAGAAGCGCAGACAAATCCAAAGCTCGCTAGAAATGTTCCACTCGAAAACCGCTACCTAAGCAAGTATTCGTAACGAATTAATAAACTTCCCGAATCCCATAACAAACCACACTTAATATAAATAAAAACCTTCCATAAGTGGAAAGTTTCCATAATTAGAAATTTCCCAAAATAGAAAATCTCATGACTCGACAATATCCCCCGACTCATATTTTAATTAACACGAAGCAACAACTACAATAATCTTAACCAATTATAACATAAATAATAAGGGTGATATTACTAATAAGTATATTGATAAATAATAATAATAACAACAATATCATTAATAATAATAATAATAATAATAATAACAACAATATCATGTAATTTTTCCAATACTTTTAATAAAAGTTCCCGGTTTATAAAAAAAAAAAATAAAATAAAAAAAATAATAAAATAAAAAAAAAAAAAAAAAAAAAAAAAATAATAATAATAATAATAATAATAATAATAATAATAAGAAAAACACAAATATTATTGTCAAACTTAAAGATAAGCAAAATCATGTTTGGAGCATAGCATACACGCTGTACAGTAGAACGCAAAACGAACAATGACTTTACCCATAACCGTGACTGACCGCCTTATTAAACACTGCCACAACCGCCAATTACAACCACCACCCTCGCCAGTGACACCACCAGGCTCACCTCTGAGCCGTGGTGGTTCCTTGGAAGCCAGTAGTTGCCGTCGACACCGTGACAACAACCCACAACCACCGACACAAAACCCATCCACCACCTGCTCCTCTGTTTCGCGCGACACACACCTCCAACGAATCCCCCTTTAGAACTGACACGACACCTCCCAAACCACCATGACAACCACTACCCAACCACCCCGACCACCACCAACCGACTAACCTTAACACCCAAAACTATCGCCAAAAGAAACTGCATCGAATTCGTACTTAAGACCCTGCGTTTGATACTCTGTTCTGAAACGAGAGCAGAGACTGACACAAGCGACAAGAAACAACCGTGACTTGTGGTTCCTGGTGGTCGGCGACGACTCTACTGGGGTCAAAACATAACTACTAACATCCTAGACCAAAGATACATGAAGATCAGAACCACATATGTTAACAATGATTCAGAAATCGCGAAGAGGAAAGGGGTGAGAAACAGAGAAAAGGATTACGAGGATGAGCATACCTCTTTCATGGCCCAAACGAACCGCCCTGAACCACCCTAAACCCACCGTGTGAACCTCCCCTATAGTCCTTGCAGTGTCAGCGGCAGTTGTGTGGTGATAGAATGCTGATTAGGTTAGAATTAGGTTAGGGATGAGTGTCACAATGACGGCAGGTTGTGAGGTGCTGCGTGTGTTTGTGTAAACCGAAGTGTGGGCTGATTAATAAAAAAAAACACGCATTTCGAGGCCCAACACCGGTGTGCCAAAGGTCCCTAGTTCGAATCCCACGGACCACATAGAAGATAACACTTATTTGATAACTTCATCATTTAATAAATTAATTATCGGATACTAGTTTAATAAAATATTATCTACACGTCGATGTAAATAACAAATATTAAACTTAACGAATATATATAATTATTATTATTATTATAGCAATTTAGCAAAATACGTATCGAAAAGCACATAATTATACGTATAGAAAAGCACATGTTATACCCCATCTTGACAAAAGTATAAAACGACTCATTAATACGAACTTATGAAAATACAGGATATTACAGACTTTTATTTATAGTAATGCTTGACCGTTTATTTTTTTTCCTCTACTCAACCTCGTGGTTGACCCTGTGTATTCGTGATTACCTGTAATGAACCAATTTATTGGGGAGCTGATTGACAGGTGCTTGAGACTACGGGAGCTAAGGGAAGGGAGAGCTTGGATCCAGACCAGACTAGATCAGTCTAGATCACTATAGTCTTTTGTCATGAGTTGTACTTGTTTTATTTAAGACAGTTTTCAAGACGGTTATAAGAACTTGCTTTTCAGTTTAACATTTAATAATAAAGTACTGTGTTCTTTCCCTTGTATCTACTGACTCGGGAAACCGAGATGGTAACATCCTTATTTATCTGGGGAGTCCTAGTACAGGCCCTTAAATAAATAGGGGTGTTACATATAGTGTCAGTGTATCCTACCTGGATAGCAATATAGTCGAATAGCAAGCCAGCGAGTTAACAGAATAATGGCACCTCAAAATCGTCACCTAACAATACAATATACACAATCACTAACTAACTTAATTATGCAAACTAATTTAATATATACTTCCTCCATTCAAATCCAAATTGTATTTATGCTTTACGCACAAATTTTAAGAGTTTCTTAAATATATGATTGAAAGTTCAATGGGAAGTGTGTATGTTATTTTTTTATTGTTTGTGGTGGAGTAATGGTGGGTCATTTGATGGCATTTTGGGTAAATAATTGATATTTATAAGGATACTTTAATAATTTTGTTGGCTTTATTAGGAAAGATTTAGTTTGGATATGAATGAATTAAAATGGAATAGGTGTAGTTTGGATATGAATGGAGGAAGTATAGTATACGAATTAATTATTTAAATAGTATATCACGCATAACAAGACCGTATAAACATAACTATTTCGATTAAATAATCGAACATAGAAAATATAACCGAACTATTGATAACCGTCACATTCTTGTTATAATAAAATTCACTTAACAATTTTAATAAATAAATCACATGGCAATCTACCAATAACAATAATACTAGTGTTAGCAACATTAACAACAAGAATTTAATACTAATAATAATATTAGCATTAGTAATAATAATAATAATAACATAATAACAATACTAATATGACAATATTAATAATAATATTAACTTAACAAATATAATATACATAATTACTAACTATACGATTACGTAAGCAAGGTATAATATATTAATTAATTTACCGAATCAATTATTATATTACACATCCGAAGAATATATCTATATATTAGACGTAACTAACTTAATTAACTTAATTAGTCGGTTAATAAAAATATATCATCACAAAACAAATTAAACAAATTAAACAAGTTAACCAACTAATTAGATTAATTAAGCTAACTAAATCTAAACTAAACTAATAACTAATAAAAACTAAACAAAACCTAACACTATCCTACAGCATAACTATCCTCGTGTTACAGTAACTACACACGTCCTTTATACTAATAGTCAACCCGTCACCCCTTATTCATGGCACCACCACCCCCGGCTTGGTCACCCACAACCACCACCGCTGGTCCCAACCCCTCGCCTGCACCATTAACCACTACCTACACTATTTTTCCACCACCTTCGACCACCACGCGCGCCCCCAGAACACGCCCTAACAGCCTGCTCAAACCGGTATAAAAACAGAGCACCTCTGTTTTTACTCCGTCGACCACCGCACGAAACACCTTTAGCCACTACGCCACCTACCTACCCACAACCGCCCATCACCTACCAACCTAATCCCATCAACCATCACCCCTCTCGTGGCCCCTACCACGAGGAAAACTTGCCTTAAGCCTCACGACTTCTACAGGTTTTCTCCCTGCCACCCCTTCCACGGTGGTTCTCCGGTCACACCCACCATCCAAAGATAACCCTCGTCAACCTTAGTCACGGTCTAGGTCAGGTCATGGTCCCATCGGTCATATATTCGGTGATTACGCTATTGTATACATAAGACGGTCGCATATAATAAAACGATAAACGAAATAAACGATAAAACAATATATATTGAGTACCTTTACGAATGGCATAACATAAACAACGAAGAGGCTCTATATTGAATTCAGTTTGCAGTCTATTCGATTGTAGATGATGAAGAGAACCAGATGATGATACTGATACGTGTAATTGGTAGATAACGGCTGAGACGTGTAGTTTTTTTAGTTTTGATGGAGTACTAGATTAATTAGGGTTGAAGTTATATATGGGGTGATTAGTTTGAATTATTATGTCTCGAAAATACCCAAAATCAAATATTTTAAAGCTTGTAATCAAGCCTCGCTAAATACTCGGTCTTGCCTCTCATTTCCAATACCGTCTCATTATTTTACTATATCTACCGTTCTCTTTATGAGATCGTAAGACGCGTACAACATAAATTATCATCGTAGTTGACGTAATATTAAATTAAATATCGCAATATTAAACACATTATATATATGTATAGATATTAATACCATTTAAGATAATAAATATTTAATTCATATAGCAAGCTCATAAAATAATATAACAACGACAAAAGCAACAACAATGATAAGATGATAATAATAATGATAATAATAATAATAATGGACATGGCAGGTAAGGAGGTTGACATTGGACATGGCGGATCTCTTCGCCCTGCGGATTTGCTGCTTTATTCGTGGGACAGGGGGCGGGATGTGTGTATTGATTTGACTGGGTCCTCCCCTCTAACTCAGACTGGGATGGCCGATTTTGTACCTGGCCGGGTTGTTACTGATGCGGCTCAGCGCAAGTGTGCTAAGTACAGGGATCGTTGTGAGGCTGCAGGTTACGATTTCCTTCCTTTCTCTTTCTCTTCGCTTGGGGAGCTGGGTTCGGATGCTGTGGCCTTGCTGAAGCGGATTCAGCAATACTCGGTATCTCAGGATGCAGGGGCGCGGATGGCTGCGTACATTTTTACTAGGATTAGCTTTGCTGTAGCTAAGGGGGTGGGAGCTCAGATTGTATCTCGGCTGCCCACCAATTTTATGTAAACTCTTATTTTGTTCTTTTTTTATATGATAGCTGCGCGCATCCTTCCTAAAAAAAAAAATATAATAATAATAATAATAATAATAATAAGAGTAGTAGTAATAAAGTAATACTAAGAATAAAACGTAACAACATCGATAAGCCTTTAATATTAATAAAAATATTAGTATGAATGATCATAATACTAATTGATAATAATAATAAGAAGAAGAAAATATAATAAGAATAATAATAAGAAAATATTATCATTCATTAAAGGGATGTGAATAACAGTTTACGTAAAATATTTTATAAGCATTCTTTTTGAAATAAGTGTAAAAAACATGGTTTGACTACCGTTGACTGAGGCTAACAGACGGGGTATTACAGCGGCAATCGCTAACATTACCCTAATGGATCTAAGCATGGCTACTGGAGCAAAGGTTTCATCATAATGAAGTCCTTGAACTAGGGAAAACCCTTTTGTAACATCCCGTATTTTCGTAAAATATATTTTTAAGGTTTTAAATTATTTTTACGTAATAAAATAATATTTTAATATTTATTGAGTAAGTATTTTAAATAAATCGTGAAGATCCGTCTTAAAAACCTTAAGTCCTTAAGACGAATACAACTTAGCAAGCTTAAGTCCGTATCATAAAATCCGTCCATATTCCAAACCCGTTTTCATTTAAACGGGAAAGGACAATATAAACCCTTCAAGTCATTGTAAATGTCGACATTTGCTCCTTCACCAAAATCAAACACTGCTCCATTGTTTTCTCCATTTCTCTCAAAACCTCCAAGCTTAAATTCGATTTTCCATCATCATCCGGACTCCAAACCAAGGCAAGTTATATATTTTCGAAATCCTCATGAAATTTGCAACTCATCTATCACTTTCGAATTTCATTTCCTTCAACTCGAAAAAGTGGCTGTTTTGGTAGAAATCCATTTCTAGTCTCTTAAAACCATTTTTCTTGTTGTAGGTGAAGACTTAGAAGACCCAGACGTGGATAGCTTCATTGTTGAGGAGGAGCTTTGATCAAAATCGCTTAAGAGGTGACAATTATGAGAAACTCGGCCTTATTTGTAATATTAACACTTTTCTTGCTTAGGGTGATTGTGGTTTCTGATTTCTCATGTGGTAATTGTTGTTGGGACTTAGTAACATGCTAGGATTACATAAGAAAGACTTTCACATGCCTTGTTTATATTTCATATGCTAGATGATGAAATTTCAGATTATATGTGCTTAAGACGAATACAAAGGATGATCTAGTTGAGGCTTTATTGTGTTGATTGATACTTGCTTTTAGTGTATTTGAGACTTGTATATGCTGGGTAATCTTTGGATGTTGCGATTTTAGAAGTTTAGAATCGATTTGAGAAGATTTGAATGTTTTAGGAAAATGGCGATTTTGCGTACAGGGGGCTCTGAGCGGGTAGGCTGACCGGCAGCCGGTCGGCCGGCTCAGAGTCATAGTTGTGTATTTTGGGATTGATAAGTCTGAGGAAAGGTTCTGAGCTGGTAGGTCAGCCGCCGGTCGACCGGCTCAGAATCCCTCTTTGGTTTTTGGAAAATTTTGTAAAGGCTCGGGAAGGGACTCCCAGCCGGCAGACCGGCAGCCGGTCCACCGGCTGAGAGTCTCTCCTTGTTGTTTTGGATTTTTGAAAAAGGATGTTAGGAAGGGACTCCCAGCCGGCTGGCCGGAAGACGGTCCACCGGCTGAGAGCCTCTTCTCATGGTTTTTACAGATTTTCGTAAGGCATGGGAAGGGACTCCCAGCCGGTGGACCGGCAGACGGTCCAGGACCGGTTGTGTAATACCTCGAAATTTCTTTACGATTTTATTATATAGGGGATATACGACCAAGCGAAGGGGTTTTATAATTTGTTTGTTTTAGTCGTTTGCGTTTGTTTTCAGTAGAGAGTTTTGGTCTTTGGTGGGGCTTGAAGGGGGGATCTATCCACCCTAGTTTGATAAGTGTATTATGTTGTTGGTGGGGCTCGAGCTTGGGGCTGTTAGAGTACCTTACATGGGCCTCGTTATGTGTGCCAATAGGAGAGCCCATGCGTGATTCCTGAATCAGCCAACACCTCTCCTCTCTGCCGCCTTATTTAGCCAAGGGTTTCATACCCTAAACCTAATCAAAACGCTAAAACTCTTACTCAAACCTTCAGCCGTCATAGCAGAGTAGAAGAGGAGCTTGGGTACGGTGGTCATAGGTTGTCGTAGGGTGGTTCGATCTGACCAAGAAGACCGGTATGCCACACTCGTTACTAATTTCCTTGTTGTGTTATAGTTTTCGTCATCTTTTTAACCTCTGTTAAGATCTTTTGCGCTTACTCGTGTGGTGTTATCCTTGTAGTGAGTTACGTGATGTTTATATACGTTTAAGTCGGTGGTGGTCGTTGTGGTTAGAGTGGTGGCAGGAGTGGTTGTTGTCGGGTCTGGGCACGTTTTCTGGGTTCTTTCAGTCTCTGTTGTTGTTGTCTGGGTGTGTTTAGAGGGGTGTCGAGTCTGAGTTTGTATCAAGATGGTCCTGGTCATGGGTCAGAGAGTCAGATAGGAGTCCAAGGTTGGGTTTGGTGTCTGGCTTGGTGGTTGTAGACGGAGGGAACTAAGTCGTCTGGGGTGTTTTACCGGTGGCTGTGGGGTGTTCTGAAGTTGATTTATTTTCAGAGAATGAGTCGGTGTTGGTTGTTGTTTTGGGGGTGGCGTTACTGGTGACTCGGGGGAGGTCAGTACAGTAACACCACCATGGTTGCGAGTGGGTGGTCAGAGGTAGCAAGAGTGGTGGTCGTGGTCAGTGGTGGCGGTGGTAACAGGGGTCGATGCGGGTCTGTTTTGGGAATTCTTATCGCGGTAAGGTTCTGGTCTGGGTTTGGGTGGTTTTGTTTGGGGTTGTCGGCGTGAGTCGTGTGTTGTGGTGGGGTCAGAATGTCAGACGGTGGTCTATGGTGTTGGGGTCTGGTGCTGGTGAGTGGTTGACGTGGTGGTAGGCGGTAGCTTTGGGTGCTGAATTGGGTTTAAGGGGGCTGTCGGGTTCTTTGTTGTTGGTGGCTATTTTTATTTATTCTTATCTTTATAATTATTACTATTATTATTATTAATATGTATGTTAAATATATATACTTGCCATTTTGATATTTATTTTACTATGGGTAATATTTAGTATTTATGGTAGGGTATTTTCCTTTATGGTAAAGTATAATTTTGAATTTCAAACCGAGTTACTATTTTTGGCAGTTGCTATTTATAGAAGTTACTATAAATGGAATGTGCGTGTGTTACGTGAGTAGGAAGTTATTAATTAAGTAATATATATTTTAGGTGGCCAGTTTCGTGTGGAACACTTTTAACGCGCTTGGAAGTATCTGCATTACTGCTATTTCAGGTAGGGGAAATACGATGCAAACTATAATGATTATTCAGTTATTATTGATGTTTACCATGAATGTTTATATTAATACATGGACGATTTATTGTGATATTCGTTTATATATGTTCTGTGATTCGATAAGAGATGAGGAGATAAAAGGGTCTGTGTGGCGTGGAGATAAAGGGTCTGTGTGGTGTGGAGATAAAGGGTCTGTGTGGCGCGGAGATAAAGGGTCTGTGTTTGGTGCGGAGAAAAAGGGACTGTGTTTTGGAGTGGAGATATTCAGCTTTCTATTTATAGTAATGATTTCTAATTATGGTTTTTCCTACTCAACCTCGTGGTTGACCCTGTGTATTCGTGATCACCTGTGATGAACCAACTTTTGGGGAGCAGATTGACAGGTTAAAGGCTATGGGAGCTTTGGGGAGAGAGAAGCATGAACCCGGACCTGACTAGAGCATAGATCACATGAAAATAGTCTTGAGTTGTACTTTCTTTTGATCTGAACAGTTTTATCCTTTGGTTATGTAAGAACTTGTTTGAGTTTAAATTAAATTTAAAGTACTGTTTATCTTCCTTTGTATCTACTGCCTCGGGAAACCGAGATGGTAACACCCGTATTTATCTGAGGGGTCCTAGTTCAGGCCCTTAAATAAATGGGGGTGTTACAAAGTGGTATCAGAGAGAACGGTCCTCAGGCCTAACCTAATGAACCCAATGAATGTAGGAGAGTCTAAATAAAAATAGCCACCAACAACAAAGAACCCGACAGCCCCCTTAAACCCAATTCAGCACCCAAAGCTACCGCCTACCACCACGTCAACCACTCACCAGCACCAGACCCCAACACCATAGACCACCGTCTGACATTCTGACCCCACCACAACACACGACTCACGCCGACAACCCCAAACAAAACCACCCAAACCCAGACCAGAACCTTACCGCGATAAGAATTCCCAAAACAGACCCGCATCGACCCCTGTTACCACCGCCACCACTGACCACGACCACCACTCTTGCTACCTCTGACCACCCACTCGCAACCATGGTGGTGTTACTGTACTGACCTCCCCCGAGTCACCAGTAACGCCACCCCCAAAACAACAACCAACACCGACTCATTCTCTGAAAATAAATCAACTTCAGAACACCCCACAGCCACCGGTAAAACACCCCAGACGACTTAGTTCCCTCCGTCTACAACCACCAAGCCAGACACCAAACCCAACCTTGGACTCCTATCTGACTCTCTGACCCATGACCAGGACCATCTTGATACAAACTCAGACTCGACACCCCTCTAAACACACCCAGACAACAACAACAGAGACTGAAAGAACCCAGAAAACGTGCCCAGACCCGACAACAACCACTCCTGCCACCACTCTAACCACAACGACCACCACCGACTTAAACGTATATAAACATCACGTAACTCACTACAAGGATAACACCACACGAGTAAGCGCAAAAGATCTTAACAGAGGTTAAAAAGATGACGAAAACTATAACACAACAAGGAAATTAGTAACGAGTGTGGCATACCGGTCTTCTTGGTCAGATCGAACCACCCTACGACAACCTATGACCACCGTACCCAAGCTCCTCTTCTACTCTGCTATGACGGCTGAAGGTTTGAGTAAGAGTTTTAGCGTTTTGATTAGGTTTAGGGTATGAAACCCTTGGCTAAATAAGGCGGCAGAGAGGAGAGGTGTTGGCTGATTCAGGAATCACGCATGGGCTCTCCTATTGGCACACATAACGAGGCCCATGTAAGGTACTCTAACAGCCCCAAGCTCGAGCCCCACCAACAACATACTACACTTATCAAACTAGGGTGGATAGATCCCCCCTTCAAGCCCCACCAAAGACCAAAACTCTCTACTGAAAACAAACGCAAACGACTAAAACAAACAAATTATAAAACCCCTTCGCTTGGTCGTATATCCCCTATATAATAAAATCGTAAAGAAATTTCGAGGTATTACAGTCTTCCCCCCTTAAAAAGAACTTCGTCCCGAAGTTCTACCACACTTAGGTGACGAAAGCAACAACGCGAACGACTAGGGACACAAACAACACCAAGTAAATGTCAGAAACTTTGATTAGATCACAGAATGAACCCCGGGATAGGACTGTTAGGAGCACACTGAAGGGGGAAGTATGAGTCTGGGGCCCCCTCACACCGAACCATTGGCCCTATCAGTTTTACCCGGGAACCCAAAGTGCTTATACGAGAGAAAAGGGTAGAATAAGAGGTGGTGAACGTAATAGCATGCAATGTTAAGTAAGAGAATTTTGTGTATATGTGACTTTTGAAAAAGCCGGAAGGGGCAAGAGCAAGAATAAATCTTTAATGGTTGGAAAAGGTGTATATTGATGTGATATGTAAGTGATTTGAAACATGTTAGAAATCTTTCTTTCATCATGTCTAGTGATATGCGGTTATGTGATCCCTGAGCCATGTCATAAAAACAAACTACTCGATATGATAAGTTTTTATAGATTTTAAATGCTTAGGGAGCATAGCCCTAAACCCAATGGGTACCCATGTACGCCGGGACTCATTCTTTTCTTGTTTTATAGTATGCCTCCGCGAAGAGAGAATGCCGTTAACATCACCCAAGAGGAGGTGGACCGATTGATAGCTGAAAATGAGGCCCTAAAGGCCAAACGAATGGACTCCGCGAAAATGAGCACAATTATTGCAAGACACCACCCTACCCAATTCACGGGGGAGGGGGAACCTCATCTGTTAGGAGCTTGGTGTCGGGAATTCGATAACCTGTTCGAGTTGCTGGACTGCCCGGAAGAATTGAAGGTAGACCAGGCTGCCCACTATCTTAGGGGTATGGCTGGAGATTGGTGGACCGCGAATAAGGGAGAGCTCCGGGAAGCAGCTACAGAGGGTGGATCCGCATTTGTTCCGTGGGACGCATTCCAGGGGGTTCTGAACGAGGCGTTTCTACCAGAATTCCAAAAGAGCAAGCTGAGGGAGGAATTCGACTCATTCACGATGTCGGAGGACATGACCGTAGAGGTTTACTACAGGAAATTCATCCAGCTGGTACACTATGTGAGGGATATGGGATTGGACGATGCTATGCTAGCCATGAAGTTTGAGAGGGGGTTATCAATCGCCGTTAAGAAGAGACTGATTGCAGCTCCGCCCACCACAGTCCGTGACATCTATTTAAGGGCTGGGGCGGCGGAGAGGCTTTCGGATATGATTAAGGCGGACAAGAAGTCCAGGTCAGAAAAGAGAAAGGCTGAACCAGTAGCTGAGGGTTCAGGATCGAAAAAGCCAAGTAATAACAAGTTCAGTGGGTATTTCGGGAGTAGTGCCTCTGGTGGTGGGAGGAACCAGAGTGGGAGCAACTTCAGGAGTGGAGGCTCCGGTAGTGGTTCAGTGGGAGTGGTCTGTTTCGGCTGCGGGAAGATTGGGCACAAGCAGGCAGTATGTCGCTCTTCTGGAGGGAATCAGTCCGGGGGTCATCGCACACCTACACCCGGATATCAGGGATCTCGCACACAGCCCTATGGCAGCAGTAGCTATCGCACACCCATGACAAACTATGGTGGGGGTGTGAAGTCAGGAGGCAGCAGCAACTACCAGAGGAACTACAACAACAACAATCAGAACCGTTCATATCAGAATCAGTACAGTGGAGGTGGGAACAACAACAAGACGGGGACGGCAGGAAATCAGCAGGCTGGAACATCTGGTACCAACCAGAGTGGGGTCAAGTCCAGTGGCAACCTCTTTGCCATGGGAAAGCAGGCCGCTCAAGAGGACGCTCATGTGGTTACTGGTACTTTTCTTGTGAACTCTAAACCTACTTTCGTACTTTTCGATTCCGGTGCCACCCATTCTTTTGTGTCTAAAGACCATGTTAGAGTTTTGGGGCTTGAGAGGTTCGACTGGGTCGCAGACTCAGTGACCATACCTTCAGGAGAGTCAATAACTTGTAATAGAGTCTATGGGAGTGTACCTATCAAAATCGGGGAAGCAATTTTCTATTGTGACCTCATAGAATTTCCGCTGGGAGGTTTTGAGGTGATCCTAGGGATGGATTGGCTGGGGAAGTATAGGGCTTTTATCGACTGTCATCAAAAGAAAATTTCCTTGAAGGGACCCAAGGGAGTGAGGGTATCCTACAAGGGGTATAGAGTCAAACCAAAGATCAAATTTATATCTGTCAATACCCTGAAGTCTGGCTTGCGGAAAGGAGAAAGCCTAATTTTGTGCCAAATGTGGGATTGTGAGGCTGAGAACCCCAAGACTAGTGAGATACCTGTGGTACGGGAGTTTGAGGGAGTCTTTCGAGACGACGTTCCAGGGTTACCGCCGAGAAGGGAAGTGGAATTTTCCATTGACCTCAAACCAGGAGCGGGACCGATCTCTAAATCACCGTACCGTATGGGGCCAAAAGAGATGGAGGAGTTGAAGAAGCAATTGGATGAACTAGCTGAGAAAGGGTTCATCCGACCCAGTGTGTCGCCCTGGGGAGCACCCGTTTTATTTGTGAAGAAGAAGGATGGGAGTTTGAGGTTGTGTGTTGATTATCGAGAGCTGAACAATGTGACCATCAAGAATCGTTATCCGTTGCCGAGAATTGACGACTTGTTCGATCAGTTGAGTGGGGCCGGGGTTTTCTCCAAGATTGATTTGAGATCCGGGTATCATCAATTGAGGATAAAGGATGAAGATATTCCGAAGACAGCTTTCCGAACGAGGTATGGCCACTATGAATTTGTGGTTATGCCCTTTGGATTGACTAATGCTCCAGCTGTGTTCATGGACTTGATGAATCGAGTCTTCAGCCCGTATCTCGACAAGTTCGTAGTGGTATTTATTGATGATATTCTGGTATACTCCAGGAATGCGGAGGAGCACGAAGATCATTTGAGGAAGGTACTTCAGACTTTGGAAGAACATAAACTCAATGCTAAGTTGAGTAAGTGTGAATTCTGGTTGGAGAAAGTGGCGTTCTTAGGGCATGTCATTTCCAAAGAGGGGGTATCTGTTGACCCTAGTAAAATTGAAGCTGTGACTAAGTGGCAAAGTCCGAAGAATGTGAGTGAGATCCGAAGTTTTCTGGGGTTAGCAGGTTATTACCGGAGATTCGTCAAAGACTTTTCGAAGATAGCAAAACCGTTGACATCGTTAATGAGGAAGGAGAACCGTTTTGTTTGGGATGAGAGCTGTGAGAAGGCATTCCTAACCCTTAAGGAACGCCTGACAACAGCTCCTATCCTTGCTTTGCCAGTAGGGAGTGATAACTTCGAAGTTTATACTGACGCTTCCAAGCATGGGTTCGGTTGTGTGCTAATGCAGAATGGGAGAGTGATTGCGTATGCTTCTCGCCAGTTGAAGACTTATGAAGAGAATTATCCGACTCATGATTTGGAATTGGGCGCTGTGGTCTTTGCACTGAAATTGTGGCGTCACTACCTTTATGGGGCCACTTTTAAGGTGTTTTCTGACCACAAGAGCCTGAAATATATCTACACCCAGAAGGAGTTGAACATGAGGCAGAGGAGGTGGATAGAGTTGATCGGAGACTATGATATGCAGATTGTCTACCACGAGGGCAAGGCGAATGTGGTAGCTGACGCGCTAAGTAGGAAGTCGGTACATGCTTTGGATTGTGCCAGATCGAGAGGGAGGTTGTATGGTGAACTAAGGGAGATGGGAATATTCATGATCCGGAAAGGGGGCGCTCTTGGTGACTTGACAGTGGAGCCTGAATTGTATGGGGAGATTCGGGAGTTACAGCAGAACGATGAAAGAATCCAGAAGTGGCGTTTGATGGTGGAAAATGGGAATGGTGATGGGATATCCAAGTTCGGCATTCATACCGATGGTAGTTTGAGATTCAGTGGGCGATGGTGTGTACCAGATGTTGTGGAGCTAAAGAAGAAGATCCTGACTGAAGCTCATGCTACTCCTTATTCTGTTCACCCAGGGGGTGATAAGCTGTATAAGGACCTTAAGAAGACGTTTTGGTGGCCGAATATGAAGAAGGAGGTCGCAGATTTTGTCTCAAGATGTTTGACTTGTCAGCGGGTGAAAGGGGAGCATAAGAGGCCACAAGGGAAAGTGCAACCGTTAGATGTGCCAGAGTGGAAGTGGGAGAACATTTCGATGGACTTTATCGTGGGGTTGCCTCGAACTCAGAGGGGCAACAACATGATTTGGGTGATTGTGGATCGTCTAACTAAGTCAGCTCACTTTATTCCTATGAAAGATACCTGGAGTAAAGCTGAATTGGCTAAGTCTTATGTACAGAATGTAGTTAAATTGCATGGCGTACCCAAAGATATTGTTTCAGATCGAGACTCGAGATTTATATCCAGATTTTGGCAAGAGTTGCAGGCTGCTTTGGGTACCCAATTGAAGATGAGTACTGCCTTCCACCCGGCTACTGACGGACAGACGGAGAGAACTATTCAGACCCTTGAGGATATGTTGAGGGCTTGTGTGCTTGAGTTCGGAGGATCTTGGGAGGATCGACTGGGGTTGATCGAGTTTTCTTATAATAACAGCTACCATGCGAGCATAGGCATGGCCCCTTTCGAGGCTTTGTATGGGAGGAAGTGTCGGAGCCCTGTGTGTTGGGATGATCGGGCCGATGTGGTGACTTTAGGGCCAGATATGATTCAGGAGATGGTGGAGCAGGTTCATATTATTCGACAGAGGATGAGGGCCGCTCAGGATCGACAAAAGAGCTATGCAGATCTGAAGAGGAGTGATATTTCATTTGAGGTCGGAGAGAAAGTATTACTGAAAGTCTCTCCGATGAAGGGAGTGATGAGATTCGGCAAGCGTGGCAAATTGAGTCAGAAATTTATCGGGCCATTTGAGATTTTGGACAGGGTTGGAGAGGTGGCTTATCGCTTAGCTTTACCTCCAACCCTATCCAAGGTCCATAATGTGTTCCATGTGTCTCAGTTGAGGAAATACGTGAGTGATCCGTCTCATGTACTTCAGCATGAGGTGATTGAGGTCGATGAGCAGTTAGCATACATTGAGGCTCCGAAAGAGATTTTGGACAGGAAGGTACGGAAGACTCGTAATGGGGAGACGTCCTTGGTGAAAGTCTTGTGGACAAATCATAATCAGGAGGAGGCTACGTGGGAGCCTGAGGCATCCATGAGAGAGCGTTACCCGCATTTGTTCGATTGAGGTAAGTTACGCGGACGTAACTTTTCTTTAAGGGGGGTGGAATGTAACATTCTGTGATCTAATCAAAGTTTCTGACATTTACTTGGTGTTGTTTGTGTCCCTAGTCGTTCGCGTTGTTGCTTTCGTCACCTAAGTGTGGTAGAACTTCGGGACGAAGTTCTTTTTAAGGGGGGAAGACTGTAATACCTCGAAATTTCTTTACGATTTTATTATATAGGGGATATACGACCAAGCGAAGGGGTTTTATAATTTGTTTGTTTTAGTCGTTTGCGTTTGTTTTCAGTAGAGAGTTTTGGTCTTTGGTGGGGCTTGAAGGGGGGATCTATCCACCCTAGTTTGATAAGTGTAGTATGTTGTTGGTGGGGCTCGAGCTTGGGGCTGTTAGAGTACCTTACATGGGCCTCGTTATGTGTGCCAATAGGAGAGCCCATGCGTGATTCCTGAATCAGCCAACACCTCTCCTCTCTGCCGCCTTATTTAGCCAAGGGTTTCATACCCTAAACCTAATCAAAACGCTAAAACTCTTACTCAAACCTTCAGCCGTCATAGCAGAGTAGAAGAGGAGCTTGGGTACGGTGGTCATAGGTTGTCGTAGGGTGGTTCGATCTGACCAAGAAGACCGGTATGCCACACTCGTTACTAATTTCCTTGTTGTGTTATAGTTTTCGTCATCTTTTTAACCTCTGTTAAGATCTTTTGCGCTTACTCGTGTGGTGTTATCCTTGTAGTGAGTTACGTGATGTTTATATACGTTTAAGTCGGTGGTGGTCGTTGTGGTTAGAGTGGTGGCAGGAGTGGTTGTTGTCGGGTCTGGGCACGTTTTCTGGGTTCTTTCAGTCTCTGTTGTTGTTGTCTGGGTGTGTTTAGAGGGGTGTCGAGTCTGAGTTTGTATCAAGATGGTCCTGGTCATGGGTCAGAGAGTCAGATAGGAGTCCAAGGTTGGGTTTGGTGTCTGGCTTGGTGGTTGTAGACGGAGGGAACTAAGTCGTCTGGGGTGTTTTACCGGTGGCTGTGGGGTGTTCTGAAGTTGATTTATTTTCAGAGAATGAGTCGGTGTTGGTTGTTGTTTTGGGGGTGGCGTTACTGGTGACTCGGGGGAGGTCAGTACAGTAACACCACCATGGTTGCGAGTGGGTGGTCAGAGGTAGCAAGAGTGGTGGTCGTGGTCAGTGGTGGCGGTGGTAACAGGGGTCGATGCGGGTCTGTTTTGGGAATTCTTATCGCGGTAAGGTTCTGGTCTGGGTTTGGGTGGTTTTGTTTGGGGTTGTCGGCGTGAGTCGTGTGTTGTGGTGGGGTCAGAATGTCAGACGGTGGTCTATGGTGTTGGGGTCTGGTGCTGGTGAGTGGTTGACGTGGTGGTAGGCGGTAGCTTTGGGTGCTGAATTGGGTTTAAGGGGGCTGTCGGGTTCTTTGTTGTTGGTGGCTATTTTTATTTATTCTTATCTTTATAATTATTACTATTATTATTATTAATATGTATGTTAAATATATATACTTGCCATTTTGATATTTATTTTACTATGGGTAATATTTAGTATTTATGGTAGGGTATTTTCCTTTATGGTAAAGTATAATTTTGAATTTCAAACCGAGTTACTATTTTTGGCAGTTGCTATTTATAGAAGTTACTATAAATGGAATGTGCGTGTGTTACGTGAGTAGGAAGTTATTAATTAAGTAATATATATTTTAGGTGGCCAGTTTCGTGTGGAACACTTTTAACGCGCTTGGAAGTATCTGCATTACTGCTATTTCAGGTAGGGGAAATACGATGCAAACTATAATGATTATTCAGTTATTATTGATGTTTACCATGAATGTTTATATTAATACATGGACGATTTATTGTGATATTCGTTTATATATGTTCTGTGATTCGATAAGAGATGAGGAGATAAAAGGGTCTGTGTGGCGTGGAGATAAAGGGTCTGTGTGGTGTGGAGATAAAGGGTCTGTGTGGCGCGGAGATAAAGGGTCTGTGTTTGGTGCGGAGAAAAAGGGACTGTGTTTTGGAGTGGAGATATTCAGCTTTCTATTTATAGTAATGATTTCTAATTATGGTTTTTCCTACTCAACCTCGTGGTTGACCCTGTGTATTCGTGATCACCTGTGATGAACCAACTTTTGGGGAGCAGATTGACAGGTTAAAGGCTATGGGAGCTTTGGGGAGAGAGAAGCATGAACCCGGACCTGACTAGAGCATAGATCACATGAAAATAGTCTTGAGTTGTACTTTCTTTTGATCTGAACAGTTTTATCCTTTGGTTATGTAAGAACTTGTTTGAGTTTAAATTAAATTTAAAGTACTGTTTATCTTCCTTTGTATCTACTGCCTCGGGAAACCGAGATGGTAACACCCGTATTTATCTGAGGGGTCCTAGTTCAGGCCCTTAAATAAATGGGGGTGTTACAGGTTGAGAGCCCCTGTTCTCATTAATTGGTTTATAAATTTCAAACGGTTATTCGGTTTTGTTTGAGATTCGTTCCGTGTACCTTTCATGTGTGTTTGAGGTCCCCGGAGGATGGGCGACACTATATTAGGTTCGGGAATGGAGAGAGGATAGAGACCCCCCGGTCGGGCAACCGAAACGGAAACCGGCTATCCCTCAACTTAGTTCTCGGGGTCAGTTAAGTGTTGTTTAGAAATATAAAAGATAAGAACTAAGATTTAGTTATCGAGTTGAATGCTTATAGTGATACGTATTAAGTTATGCGTTAAGATGTCGCCTCTGAACTTAGTACGGAGATTGGTTGTCATATATAGGGGTATGCGTTGAGATGTCGCCTCTGAGCCCTATATGTGTTTGTTTGTCGTGTATGGAGGTATGCGTTGAGATGTCGCCTCTGAGCTCCATACATGTTTGGTTGTCGTGTCTGGGGTATGCGTTGAGATGTCGCCTCTGAGCCCAGACATGTTTGAGTGATTGTGTCAGGACATGCCTTAAGTTGGCCTCTGACTCTGACGAGTAGAGCAACTGCACAACGGGGCAGTCAGGTTGTCACACCTAACCCGGAGTGCAGGTGTTTGATGCTAGTCCATGCGTTGAGTTTTCGCCTCTGAGTCTAGTGTCTTGTGTTGTAGTAGGGGAACATACGTTGAGTTTTCGCCTCTGAGTTCCTTACTTTGATTGTGAATTGGGTGCTAGTCCATGCGTTGAGTTTTCGCCTCTGAGTCTAGTGTCTTATTGATAGCCGGTCCATGCGTTGAGTTTTCGCCTCTGAGTCCTTGCTTGAGATTGTGAATTTGGTATCTAGGTTATGCGTTAAGATGTCGCCTCTAAACCTTTATACTTGTTGATTGATTTAGTATCTAGGTTATGCGTTAAGATGTCGCCTCTGAACCTTTATACTTGCTAGTTGATATTTGCTTGCCTTGAGTTGGTACAGTGTCAGATATGCATGATGATATTGATAATTATAGTATCTTGTTTGTGGTTTTGTTCATCCAAGGCATTGGATGACTCTTTAGTCAGTTTCGTAAATAGTTTGGACTGAAAGACCCCCGACCGGGTAACCGGTAGGGAAACCAACTCTCCTTCCAAATGGTTTCCGAAGTTGGTTGAGAGCCGTGCATTAGTGACTTCATGATAGTATGAGATTCAGATATGATGAGCTTGTATACTTCACATGTTTATATATGTTGGAGTATTCTGTTTGTATTTCTCTGTTACGTGTCGTTACAAAAGATGGCCTAGGAGAACTCTAGTCACTCCCCACTGATTGTGGCGTACATGTTTACATGTATGTAGGTACATGCAGGAGGTTGGCAGGGGTTGCTGAGAGCTAGCGAGTGATGATCCGCTTAACATCTTATGACTTACACATTACTATAGCTAGACTCTAGTTTTGATACAGTTGTTTTGAGTGCCTGTAGGGATGTTCCATCCTAGGCTGTTGTATATATTTCACTTCAGTACTTAGACTGTTATACTTATCTATTTCTGTTTATATCAGTTTCAGTTTTCGGTTTTAATTCACCTCGCATGTTAATTATGTTAAAAAGTTTTAATTCCGCTGCATTTTTAGTACTTTGTATGTTAATTATTTCCGCTTTCGCGAGGGGTTTTACACCTTTAGCTACTAGCCTAGCTTTATAAACATCATCATGTCCTTCTATGCCATTCTTCACCTTGAAGATCCACTTGCATTGAAGAGGTCTCATCTCTTTAGTCAAGTCTACCAAGTCCCATACTTGGTTTTGATGCATAGAATCCATTTCGGATATCATGGCCTCTCGCCATTTTGTGGAGTCGGGACTAGAGATTGCAGCTTTGTAAGTGGTAGGCTCATCACTTTCCAAAAGTAATACGTCTAAGCTACCATCTTCCTCAATTAGTCCAACATACCTATCAGGTTGATGTGGAACCCTACTCGACCTCCTGGGTTGAATAGGTACCGAAGTAGAAGAAGAAGGAACATCTTCGTCCATGTCAGCTTCAGTTTGTGGCTCTTGAACTTCTTGAACTTCATCAAGTTCAAAATTTCTCCCACTCTGTCTTTTAGAAATAAATTTCTTTTCTAAAAAGACAGCCTCAGAAGACACAAACACTTTGTTTTCTTGAGGTTTGTAGAAGTGGTAACCACGTGAGGTGGTTGGATAACCAACAAAAATGCATTTTTCGGATCGTGGAGCAAGTTTGTCATCGGTCTTTACCCTGACATAAGCTTCACATCCCCATATCTTCATATAGGATAAGCTAGGAACCTTTCCCTTCCACATCTCATATGGAGTCTTATCGGTCGCTTTCGTTGGACTATTGTTCAACGATTTGATGGCGGTGAGGATCGCGAATCCCCAAAACGAATCAGGTAAGTCTGTTTGACTCATCATCGATCGGACCATATCTAATAAGGTTCGATTTCTCCTTTCTGCCACACCATTAAGTTGTGGCGTTCTTGGAGGTGAGAGTTGTGAAACAATGCCACATTCTTTTAGATGCGAATCAAATTCATTACTTAGATATTCACCACCACGATCTGATCGTAGTGCCTTAATCTTTCTGTCGAGTTGGTTTTCTACGTCATTTTGAAATTCTTTAAATTTCTTAAAAGCTTCACTCTTATACTTCATTAAGTAGATATACCCATATCTACTTAAATCATCGGTGAAGGTAATGAAATAATCATAATTGCCCCTGGCGGTGATTGTTAGTGGTCCACATACATCCGTATGTATGAGCCCTAACAACTCACTAGCTCGTGTTCCTTTACCACTAAAGGGATTACGAGTCATTTTTCCTAGAAGACAAGCCTCGCATGTACCATATGATTCATATTCGAATGGTTTAATTATATTGGTTTTTACCAATCTTTTAATGCGATTCTCATTTATATGACCAAGTCGACAATGCCAAACATACGATTCATTTGGGTCATTTGTCTTTATCCTTTTGTTTTGAATGTTATAGACATCGTGAGACGAGTTTGAAGTTTCCAAAACATAAATTCCATTAATCCTTTTTTTTTTAAACCCTGGAACACTCTCTCTCCTAAAAACTCTCTCTCTCTAAAAATCAAAAAACCCTAAATCGTTTTCTTGGCCTGCCGCCTCTGCCTCCCACCTATATCAAACTCATCTCCCACTACCTTATTGCCAGAGATGGGTCCACTCTCTGGCCTATCTCCGGCGATGCGCCGGATCTATTCCCTCGTCTGACTCCCCTCTTCCGGATCTCTCTTACGTTTGTTTTCTTTGGGTGGTTCAACTCGTGACCCCTACTTCGTTTCCACCATGTTGAAGTTGGTTTTACGGGTAGGCTCGCACCAGTGTCGGTCAGGCTTAAGGACATCGCGGCTCCTATCCCTCCGTTCCCTCGTCCTGTCGCCATTTGTGTTGCATGCAACCCTTGGGTGATCCTCCCATTCCCCCCACCCATGGTTTGACTCTTTTTTGTGTTGTTGTAGGTCGTGAGAAGATGTTAGTTTTTTTGTGTCTGATGTGGTTTTCTTTTGTGGTGGCTTGGGTTCGTTTTGGTGTTCTTTCCTTCCCCATCTTTTGTCGGTGTAGTTTGTTTGGTCTTGTTGCATGCGTGGTGGTGGTCCTGGGAGGGTTTGGTTTGGTGAAATGGGTGTTGTTGGATGGTTCGGGTAACTGCCTTGCTGTTGCGTCTTGGTGAAGTCCGTGTTGCTTCTGCCGCTGTCTTCTTGTGGAGGGGGGTCTTGCTTTTGGGGTCTCCTTTGTCTTAGATGGTCTTGGTAGGGGGAGTTAGGGTTTCGTTATGATGGTGGTTTTGCTGGATGCGGTGGTTCCACTTTTAGCAAATGTTTAATCGTGTTTTGTGTTCATTAGTTGACTTAGTTCAAATAAAAACTCGTTTTTGGTTGTGGGTGTCCTGTCCTGTAACCATGGGTTTTGCTCTGTTTTTTCTAATTCTAATCCCTCTTTGTCTAGGGGTAACTTAATATCTGGCTTGTGTTGTGTCCATCTCTCGCTGGCCCTTGGAGATGGTTTTGGTTAGGGGGTTATTTTCTATAGCATTTGTTATCTTCTTACTCGCTTTTCAAGGCTTTGAGTTTCTTGTCCGTGTTTGTGTCTCAAAGTGTAGGAGGTTTCTCTCCTTTGGAGGTAGATATATGTCTCCCATTCATCTTTTCTTTCTACGTCCTAGTGGCGTAAGTACACTTTGCCCGATTCCAATGGTTCAAGGGTCTCGATGGTCCTTTGATGCTTTTAATCGCTGCCAAGGTGATGAATCTCCGAGACATATTATTGTGTCTTGTTGCAGATATTTCTCCGAAGTGGTGTCTCATAAGATGAGTAATGATATGCGTGATCTGGTTAGCCCTAATGATCCCTTCAAGAATGTTTGGGATGTCGATTTTGATTCATATGTTCAACCATCCGTACGCCATCAACACATTGTTATTTGCCAGTGTTGTTACTCTTTTGTATTAGTTTATTTTATCAATAAAAGTGCATTTGACCAAATGAGTCAAATGCCACATGTATAAACGTTTCTTTACGGCTGTCAAAAAAAAAAAAAAACATGTCATTTTAAGAAATAACACAACAATTGTTTTTAATGGAAAAATTATATCCTTCAATGTCTAACATTGCAACAGAAATAATGTTTTTGGAAAGAGACGGTACAAAATAACAATTATTTAAATGTAACTCGTATCCACTTGATAAGGCAAGAGTGCAAATTCAGATTACAAAGGTGAGAACCACAACCAGTATCCAATACCCATGTTGTGTTGGATGCAAAATTAATGTCAATAACAAAAATTTCAGATTTGGAATTACCTAACGGAATTACAAGACCTTTTTGAATGTGTCGTAAGTACTTAGGACAATTCCTCTTCCAATGGCCCATGACACTACAATAGTGGCATCGCCCCTTTTGTAACTTTCTTTTGTTCTTCTTTATCTTTGCAAGACTCTTCTTGCTAGAACTCCCACTAGCTTCATCATAAGCTCTTTCTTTCAAGCATAAGGCATCCAATTCTTCGTTTAGCTCATCAATATAAGCCGTGTCAAGAAGTGGGCCTTTGGGAGGTGGGAGAGAAGTGATAAAGTTAACATTGCCATCCGGACCCGTTCCGAAATGAACTTCTCTAGTAGTATCAATGTTGTTTTGGTTGCAAATATCGTCAAAAACATTATGACAAGAATCAATAGTGATAGGGTTGAATGAATCCATTGCGGTTAAGTAACTACAAAACGGAAATGAAGGAAAAATTAACGTTCATCATTTTAAATACTTGTCAAACAAATTTAAACAAGCTTAGCATTTACTTAATGATCTCTTACACAATCAAGCAAATGATCCCGAGATCCAAATCCATATCAACTCGGGCACGGTATAGCCGATTCATCCCTTATTAACATAATTCGGTGGATTAACATTTAATCGATTCTACATTAGAATTCCCGGTCGATAAAATTACATTAATTTCTATCTTTAGCCCGAACTTATTGCAACTACGGTTACGAATACCTTCGTTGAGATCAACCAAATACTACGAGTGTAATCTTATTACCCCACTTACCCAACGTAACAAGTTTAGTACCCAAGTGTAGCCGAGCCCACTTCCTTGTGAAGAAGGGATTCATGAGTTCTTTTCTTTGGTAAGGCTAAGTCTCAATATTTAAAACGTAAGAATCTTCTCAATTATTATCTATCTCCTTTTAAGTGAACTAATTCGGTGAATTATCGATAATAAAATGATACGTTGAAGACTCGAAACTCGATATGCATATCATGTTAATGGCGATTTGGCTATGCATGCAATATATTAAAACAAATGCATAGCGAAATAAATAAAAGTCCTAGTATGGCCTTTCCTAAAAGAAAATAAAATAAACAAAATACAATTCGGAAACCAACTCCTTGGTCCCTAGGGCTTCCCGGCACACATCTTGAGGAACACCATCTTGGACTCCTTCTGGGAATGCTACGCCTTGGGAACTCCGAATTACAAATATTACAATTTTATTTTCTATCTACTATACAATATAAAATAGAAATAAATACAACAAAGTGATACGAGATCACAAATTACTACCGAATCAATAACCCCTTACATTACGTGAATTACCGATTATCTAAGGCCATACTAGAATAAATTACATAACTCAAGATTATACAATAAAAATATGACATTCATACTAAAAACGCAGCAATATGATTATGATATAATATGTTCATTTTAATGCCAAATCGCCCTAATTATTTATTAGGTCAAATATAAACCGGTTTTATTGGATTTTGCAACTTTTAACCCTTTAAAAAATGCATAAATTAAAACATAAATTAATTTATGTTCTAAATAATATCCTAACATATTTTAGGACTCAAAATTATTCATTAATAATTTTGATTATAATTAACCCTTTAATTATTATTAGGGATATTTCATAGGAATAATCCAACCTATGTCACATCTTCTCATATTAATCCATACTAACGATTAACTAAGAAAAATCCAACCTATAACCTCATTTATCTTTCATTGAACTTTGACTATTTTTAAACTCTTATTATCGGTAAGTTAGCATGTCACCTTCACTTACTTTTTGTCCAGGTAGAAGGAAAAACAAAAAGTAAGTCAAGGTGACGTGCTTGTTTATCAAAAATAAGAGTTCAAAAATAGACAAAGTTCAATGAAAGATAATTGAGGTCATAGGTTGGATTTTTCTCAGTTAATCGTTAGTCGGGATTATTATGAGAAGATGAGGTATAGGTTGGATTATTCCTATGAAATAACTTTTATTATTATTGTTCATTTAGGCCTTGAAATACATAACCTTTACGTAATTAATCCAAATAAATTACAATAATTTCGAAATTTGGATTTTAATTTCTTGAAAATTCTGAAATATTACTTTAATATTTATAATGTCAAAAATTTTGGTTAAAATTTTCGAAATTTAATTCTAAATATCATATATATTATTAACCAAACATGCCTTTAAATACGATTTTTATCAAATAAAATTGTAAAACATGCTATACAACTTGATTTTGTACCGAATTTTACACACAATAAGTAAAATATGCATGTGAGGTCGTGTGGAAAAATCAAGGGCAGAAACTTTTTCTATTTATATTAAACCATTTTTAAACGATTTTACTCTTAAAATGCATAAAAATGATTTAAAATTTATATAATGAACAATATAAATCTCATAAATTATCAAAATAACCTAAATTTAATTTAGGAGCAGATTATATAACATGCATAAAAGTCGAGTGATATATCTTATAGATCTCGAAAATAATAGTTTTATTTTAAGTCTCAAAACTCGGAAAATCAATAACCGATTAAGCATGCAAACAACCTTAGCTCTGATACCAATTGTTAGGTTTTAAACCTTATTATAGTCATACTAATTTGTTAATCTTATAATCTTAAGATCTTATGCATGCTTAACTTAAAATAAACGAGATTAAGGGAGAAAATCGGGCCCTTACAATGAAATATTTGGTTATTAAGGGCACAAGTGAAGACTCCTTCTTCACTTGTTCTTGAGCTAATCAACACGGGAATGATCCTCCTTGAGCCTTCAAAGAGATGACCTCCAAAAGATATGCACCAAGACACACTACACTTAATATATTTTGTATTTATTTTGCTAGAAATCTAATACAAAATACTAGTATGAAAAATGGAATTATGGAGGGAGGTGCTCGGTTTTGGAGATGAGCAAGAGAGCAATTTTCTTTTCTTTTCTCTCTACAAAACCCTAATGCACATGCTAGAATGAATGCCACACAAGAGTAAGAACATCTTTTGTTCTTCTCAAGTGAGCCGTGAGCCATGGGGTAGGGTGCCCAATGGATGGCAACCTCAAAACACACCCATGTCTCCCACTCAACCTAATGCATTAATTAGATGTTTTTAGATATTCTTTACATTATCTTATAATGTATTATGTTGTGTATGTGTGTATGTCACACGGTCCATTTAACCGAAATGGACCTATACACAATATTTGTTGATCTTATTGTTTTATGTAATTTGTAGTTTAACTTTTTAAACACTTTACACGTAAAATTAGTAGTAATTAAAATAATTACTTACATCTAATTAATCATGCTTTGTTACGATAACAATTGTAGTTTATAATAATTCATCCGAGCAATTTACGTTTCATAAACATATAAATATTAGTGATGACATTTCGATCACTAAAATATTTTAATTTATAATCTTATTATAATTTTTTCTCCTCACATAATTATGAACTAGAATTGAACTAACTCGTATCAATATACAGTTATTTCATTTATCATTAAGAGAGTTGTCCTATAGGTGTGACCTAAAGGGATCAACTGGCCACCACCGTCATTACGACAGTAATGTCAAACTGTAGCAAGTCAATCATTACCGATTAATGTTGACCAGTTGACTATAATAAAGAATCATCCCATGAATATTCTTTTAGAGAGATTTGTGAATGATTTATATCATTGACGTGACGACACTATTGTGGAGGACACCTACTCTAAGATTTTTTTTGCAACTTTGCAGCGTTATACTGATTTGTCTGATATAAAACGTGTTATTGTCAACATTCATGCTATAGAAGCACTGGTATTTGTCACTTGAGTAGTTGAGCTCGTTAATTGTAATTTCATCAAGAGTATTTGTTACTTATCTATCATATTTTTTTTGTCATGTAAGGCTCTTGTTGAGTTCTTTGGTACTCTTTCCCGGGAATGGGCATTAGAGTGCATGAAAGATCTTCTACTTGTCAACCTCAGAGGCAACCTTCAGATAATTGTTCAGGTATTCATAGTTCTTCCAGAATTGGCTGTCCTAATTTCATGCAACCAGTACAAGAATAAGAAAATACCTCACAGTTATTAATTCATTTATTGTATGGTGTGTGGATGTGCAGACTGCAAAGGAGTATTGTGAGCAATTGGGTGTTGATGCTTGTATTAAGCTTTTCGAGCAATTCAAGTCATATGAAGGATTGTATTTTTTCCTTGGATCATATTTGAGCTCCAGGTATTCTTGTGTTAGAGATTTATTTGGTACTTTATTACGTTATCCCAGTTGTCACAGGTTTTTGCTTTATTTTGCAGTGAGGATCCTGAAATACATCGAAGTAGCTGCTAAAACTGGACAACTGAAAGAAGTCAAACGTGTGACTAGAGAGTCCAACTTCTATGATGCTGAAAAGACGAAAAATTTCATGATGAAAGCCAAGCTTCCTGATGCACGTCCTTTGATTAATGTCTGTGACCGTTTCGGATATGTACCTGATCTTACACACTACCTATTACACAAACAACATGCTTCGTTATATTGAAGGTTATGTTCAGAAGGTACGACCTCCCTTTTAAATGGATGGCTTAATCCGGAGATCACGATTTCTACGCAAAACATAATTGTTTCCGAAATTAGTAAGATCGAACCGAAACTGAAAAGGAACCTCCATTAACAATGTAAGCTCTCACTTTTTCATTATTTTCAGCAATTACATTTGATATGGTTACCTTTTTCAGTGACGTTGATTGTTACGATTTCATTTGCTGCGTAATTTGTGAATCGGCAAGGGAGTCCGATAACCCCTATAAATGTGAGAACTTGGATAAATGGGAACAATAGGCCAGTGTTTTGTGTGCCTTCAGTGTTATGAATAGTCTACAGTTTTTGTCTTCTTCTCATTTCTTTACCTTTTGTTGCTTCTTCATTTTTACTTCCCATTGTCTTCGTACTCCCTCATTCTCCCTCGGTTTTCTGCGATCTGGTATTTTCACCAACATCATCTTCATCGTTTTTCTGATCTGGGTACTCGTTTTTCTGCAATCTGGGTACTTGTCTTTGTAGTGTATTTGAAGCTGAAAGGCCAGGCTGTAGGTTTTCAGTACAGCAGCGGATAGCTTCATTTCTTTACACGGTATTTCAAATGCTTACTATAGATTACACTTTACTACTCCGGATTTCATACACTTGGGCGTAACTGTTGCCAAGTTGGGTATGAAATCGAATAGAGTTGCATGTTTTCACAAGTTAAACCGATGATGTAATTCTTTTTGTATACGGGTGTCCCCCCTTTTGTGTCGCTTTTAATATATAGGCGTCCCCTATGTTCCTTGATTATTATTCAAAAATGAATTTACAACTGCCTGTATTTGGTGTTGGCCAATCTTCTTCACTACTTGGATTCTTTTCTCCTCCCTTGTACATCCTATGTCTCATGCAAATTTTTATGTTCTCAAATCTGCCTCTTAGACTCTGAAATCTATTGACAACTTCTCTATATGTCCGTGAAGTAGTCCGTGTGTTCTCCTGATCTATGGACTGCAGATGTCATTGTGTTGCAGCTCATGTTTCTCTCGTTTGATTCAAAATGTTGTATTGCAGGTTCACAATTATTTCCCTCTATCAACCCTGGTGATTTCAAGGACGTTATGTAGAAACACAAATTAAGCCAAAACAAGATCAACCCTTCAGTGAGAAAACCCGAAAATGGTGATCGAATGGGTGTCAATTCTTCGTCTGTTGATGTCCAGGAGGCAAAAAAACCAGGAGCAGAGATCAAATTTGATGAGGTTGATGGCTCCAAAGACATTAAAGAGTTGCATGTTACATCTACAACCGTGAGTACAAATGTAGGAAGGGTGGTACAGACTGCAAAGTCTACAGACGAGAATTAGCCACCTCTCTGCAGTCTGCACTATCCAAGTGCTGGTCAAAGAAATTACAGCAGTCGGTTTCACCAGGATTATTAATGCAAGTTATACCAGCACGTACTCTAACAGTCAGTATATATACTACACAGAAACAACCGACAATGGATTCATTTAGCTGGTAGACAGTGACAGCCACGAGATTCAGTTTTTTTATCGTCATCAGGGTAGGTCGTCGTCCCAAACGAAGGACAGATGATTGAGTTGTTGATATCTGATCCACGTTTGCGCATTCATTATGAGCCTGCTGTATAAAATCAGCGATGAATTATAGCCTTTGGAATATCCTGGTTCAAGGCCTCCCACCAGTCAGGGATTTCAGACACTATTGATAAGGAAGCCAAGGTATATTGTGAAGCATCGCAAATTAGCTGGTATGACAGTGACATCATCTTTAGGTTAGGGCGTTCATCTACCTTTAAACTGGAAGACTGGAAGGAGGGAGACATGAGTAGACAAGTAAACACGCTACTCAAATTTGGTAGCCCACTTAAAAGTAAACTCCATAGCTTGGGGAGAGTGAGAATGGGTTCGGTATCAGCATCACAAGTGGGAGACATAAATATGCCCTCAAGCTGTATACATTCCATTATATCGATACGTTGTAGAGAAGTACAGGCTATATGGAGTAAATTGCTATCAGTACCAATATGAGCAGGCTGGGATTGCTAGCGCGCTTTTGAAGTCTAAGTACCTCAAGGCAGCTCAACAATTGCTTCATGAAGTTGTTAATGTTGGGGATGCTATTAAACGACGTGAATCCGTAAATGATCAAATCTCAAATAAAGCTGATGAAGGTTCAAAAGAATCTAGGGATGGATCAAAGCCTCCCACGAAAGGTAATGACCCGGGTGTTGGGGCCGGCTCAGCGCGTATTGGACTACATTGGCGCCTAATGTGGAGGAGTATAGTTCTTCAACCGTGAAACTGATTGCTTCTGGGTCAGCTCAGTTGATTAAGGGGATTTTGTGGTGCGGAGATGTGACCTCTGATCGGGTGAAATGGGGGAAGAAAGTGTTGAGGAAGCGAATTGATCCCGTCTTCGTCCTCAAGGGTTGGAAGACTGGATTTGGACTGGACAGATCCTAATCAGTCAGCTGAGAAGGAGAATGAAGCATTTGAGAAAACAATGAGTCTTGCCGGTGGTGAATTTTTGAATGTGAGTTATGTGGGGAATATAACGTGTATTCGCCCTATACTTGCAGGATTATAAAGAAAAATACAATCGTGAATATAGTCATAAGATTAAAAAGACATAAAAAGAGTACAACCTTTAGTCCTTGCGCGAAAGGCCTAAGAACAGGAATTAACACAAATTCCCTCCTATAACTTGCACCCAAGACTTAGATTGAGACGTTGCCGCGTGTGCTAGAAATCCTCTCCAACTGCCTTGCAATATCGGGAGAGCCTTTTGAGTTTTAGATGTGAGATCTGGGTTATGGGAGAAGAATGCTCTCAAACCCTAATTATCTTGAGATTTGTTTAAACAGTGAAACAAGAGTTACCTGACATAAGGAGAATTCTTCTCCTTATGTAGTATACACGGCCGAAAATTCTCGAGTAGGGTAAGAGTGGGCTTTCCACTCTTACCTTATTCTAATTCGTGATTCGACCCAATTAGCTATAAGTTGTTCGCGGGATTTGTTTATAAATCGTAACATGTTATCAGATATTAATACAGTTGATATATTAATAATGGTCTGATAAAATACGATATTGTATATTTACCCAAATTAATAAAACTGTTTATATTAATACGCGAATACAATATTTAATTAAATATAACCGTTTATATTTAATTTACGAATTAATCATGTAATCCGTATTAGCTAAAATTATTTAATCCGTATTAAATAATTATCTCAACATCTTATTGACATATTTATTAGTCAATACCTCTGACTAACTGTTTAGTCATATCCGGCATAAATGTGACTGTATTTTCATACCTTCACATCTCTCAAACGTGTCCTATAGGTGTGACGTATAGGGACCAGTTGATCACCGTCATCCGTATGACAATAACGTCAAACTTATCTAGCAAGCCAACCGTTATTGATAAACGTGGATCAACTGATAATAATACTGAAGTATGCCCTTGTGATCCTTAAAGAGATTTATTAATAAGTCATTGTACTTAATTGTCAAGGACACCAGCCCCAACAATCTCCCATTTGTCCGTACAAGGGTATGTGCAATGACGTTATCACACTACATGTGGAGGGCACAAGCTCCAACAAACTTCCACTTGTCCGTACAAGTGTAGGTGCGATAACCGAATCTCATATCCTTTTAAAATTTCTCCCACTCAATGTAAGACAATTTGCAAATCCGCATTCGCAAAGGTCGTATCTCACAAGCGATCTGTATCAAGAGTGGTTTCCCCGATTAGAGAGTAACTTAACTAATAAAATGAATCTGTATTCGAGCATGGCCATGTATTTCAATTACTACTCCTCGAGTGGCCCTGAGAAATGATAAAATCCTGATAAGGGTTTGGATATTTGCCTCAACTCGAATCCTGCCGATATCGCGCAGCATGAAATAACCCAGAAAAAATCCTCTTGGCCCCTGTTACGGTGACCGTGGGAAAGAAACCAAAGTTACCCAAAATCTGCCTTAATCTCAAGAGACAGTTGAAAGTCAAAAGACTCGACTCTAAGGAACACTATGGAGGTCCTATCCACGACCTGGCACCCAATGTTATAAAACATTTAGGACTCCATAACGCTGTCACGGGGTGTCCTACGAGATATCCGTATAACTCGCCTTTGTGATTGGTCAGTGAGCCGCGTGACTTATGGCTCGTTGAACCCACCATCAACCAACGTCACAAAATGATTACCTGAGTTATCAGCTCAAGTGGGTAATTAAGGACCAAAACGATGTAATGTTAATCAGTTCACTTTGTGGTGTTCAAAATTGGCGTACAATTCCACATGAGAAACAAAACATTATATATCATAACAATAAGGTTGAATAGAGTACACGAGAAAATGAATTATTACATGAATTCATAAAAGAGTACTACAACTTAGGAACACATCCAATTCCCATGGAATGTATGTGCCCTTCATGCTTATCACGTGGTAATGCTTTTGTGAGAGGATCAGCTATGTTGTCATCCGTAGCGATCTTATCAATGAAAATCTCCTTTTGCTCCACGTAATCTCTGATTAGATGAGCTTTCCGTTGTACATGCCTAGCCTTGTTGCTAGACTTATGCTCCTTAGCTTGGAAGATGGCACCTTTATTATCACAATAAACGGTGATTGGGTCATTCGAACTAGGCACTACTGATAGCCCTTGTAAGAATTGACGCATCCATATTGCTTCCTTAGCTGCTTCTGAGGCGGCATAGTACTCGGACTCAGTCGTAGAATCTGCTGTAACACTCTGTTTAGAACTTTTCCAGCTGACAGCAGCGCCATTAAGAGTAAAAACGAATCCAGACTGAGATTTCGAGTCATCTCGATCCGTTTCGAAGCTAGCATCTGCGTAACCCGTGGCGCAGAGCGTCGAGTCGCCTCCGTAATTCAATCCCCAATCTTTAGTCCTCCGTAGGTACTTAGGAATGTTTTTCACGGCCATCCAGTGTTGTTCTCCTGGATGAGCTTGGAATCGACTTGTCATACTCAATGCATATGCAACGTCAGGACGTGTGCTTATCATGGCATACATGATCGATCCTATTGCCGAGGCATAAGGAATCCGACTCATGCGCTCTTTCTCTTCTAATGACTTAGCTTCTTGAGTCTTGCTCAAGTGAAGCCCAGGAGTCATAGGAAGAAACCCTTTCTTGGAGTTCGTCATGCTGAATCTCTCTAGAATCTTATCTATATAAGACTCCTGACGGAGAGACAACATCCGTCGTGATCTATCCCTGTAGATACGGATGCCCAAAATTCTTTGTGTGTCTCCCAGATCTTTCATCTGGAAATGGTTTTTCAACCATGCTTTCACCGAAGATAAGAGAGGTATGTCATTCCCAATCAAGAGTATGTCATCGACATACAGTACTAGGAATACAATCTTGCTCCCACTCGGCTTGATATAGAGACATGGTTCCTCGACTGATCGAATGAATCCATTCTCTTTTATCACTTGGTCGAAGCGATGATTCCAACTCCGCGATGCTTGCTTAAGTCCATAGATGGAACGCTTAAGCTTGCAAACTTTCTTAGGATGTGCTGGATCGATAAAACCCTCAGGTTGCACCATGTACAACTCTTCCTCCAAATAACCGTTTAAGAAGGCGGTTTTAACGTCCATTTGCCATATTTCATAGTCATGAAATGCGACGATCGCTAAGATAATCCGAATGGAACGTAGCATGACTACGGGTGCAAAGATCTCATCGTAGTGCAAGCCTGGCACTTGGGTGAAACCTTTAGCAACTAGTCTTGCCTTGTGGATATCCTGTTGTCCTTCCACGGCATGCTTTATCTTGTAAAGCCATTTGCATTGGAGGGGACGTACCTTTGCAGGTAGGTCCACAAGATCCCACACATTGTTCTCATACATGGAGTCCATCTCGGATTGCATGGCTTCTAGCCATAGCTTTGAGTCAGAACTGGTCATGGCACCTTTATAGGTTGTGGGTTCATAACCCTCTAGAAGTAAGACGTCATCTATATCATGTTCCTCGACCATACCAATGTATCTGTCCGGCGGAATAGAGACTCTTCCCGACCTCCTAGGTTCCTCAGGAATATCTACCGCAGCCTCGGTTGAAGGAACTGTTTCCTCCAATGGTTGCTCGGTAGTTGGTTCTTGAACCTCCGATAACTCGAAGGTTCTATTACTCGACTTGTTCTCGAGAAATTCTTTCTCTAAGAACGTCGCACTAGCCGCAACAAAAACACGTTGTTCGGTAGGCGAGTATAAGTAATGACCAAAAGTTCCCTTTGGATAGCCTATAAAGTATGTCTTGACCGATTGCGGGCCGAGCTTATCCTCGTGTCTCCACTTGACATAAGCCTCGCAGCCCCAAACCCGAATAAAGGACAAGTTAGGGACCGTTCCCTTCCATAATTCGTATGGAGTCTTGTCAACAGCTTTAGACGGACTTCGGTTAAGTATTAGAGCGGCTGACAAAAGAGCATAGCCCCACAATGAATCAGGCACAACGGTGTGACTCATCATGGATCGAACCATATCAAGTAGAGTTCGATTTCACCGTTCGGACACACCATTTAATTGTGGTGTTCCAGGTGGAGTCAACTGTAGCACGATGCCACAGTCTTTAAGGTGTTGATCAAACTCGTGTGAAAGATACTCACCACCACGATCCGAACGTAGTGCTTTAATCTTTCTACCCAGCTGGTTCTGTACCCGATTCTGGTATTCTTTGAACTTGTCAAAAGATTCAGTTTTATGTTTCATCAAATAGACATAGCCATATCTACTCAAATCATCCGTGAAAGTGATGAAATACCTATAGCCTTCTCGTGCGTTGATCGACATAGGGCCACATACGTCCGTATGTATGAGTCCTAATAGGTCGGCAGCGCGCATTCCAACACCTTTGAAGGAAATACGAGTCATTTTGCCGATGAGACATGATTCACACGTGCCATATGATTCGAAATCAAAGGGCGATATAGCTCCATTCTGTATGAGTTGTTTTACGCGTTTCTCATTTATGTGTCCCATACGACAATGCCATAGGTAAGTTTGATCTTTGTCACCTACCTTTAATCTCTTGTTATTCACATGTAATATCTCGGTAGTTTGATCTAAAACATAAATTCCATTCATGGAAACTGCCTTGCCATAAATCATATTGTGTAAGGAGAAAATACAGCTATTATTCTCTATTACAAATGAAAAACCGAGTTTGTCAAGTGCAGAAACTGAAATAATGTTTTTGGACAAACTAGGAACATAATAACAGTTATATAAAAATAACTCGAATCCACTTGGAAGCTGGATCACGTATGTTCCCTTTGAGACTGCAGGAACGCGTGCTCCATTCCCGACACGCAGGTCCACCTCACCCTTGATTAGGGGTTATTGGTTTCGGAGGCCCTGCACATGATTACATAGATGAGAACCACAACCAGTATCAAGTACCCAAGTTCCGCAACTTGCATGGTTAATCTCAATCATGTGAATAAAAGAAGAAGAAGACATACCAACAGGAGTAACACGGCCTGCCTTAATGTCCTCACGATACACGGGGCATGAGCGCCTCCAATGCCCAGTCTTGTGGCAATGGTGACATTCCATGCTAGTATCCTTGCTCTTTGTTTTGCCTTGTGAGTTGCTTGACTCACCTGGCCCACTCTTAGTAAATCCTGGTTTTTTGAACCTGGGCTTACCTACTGCTAGGTCGCCCTAGGCTTTAGCCTTCCCTTTACCCTTTCCCTTACTGGAGATCATGAGAACATCCTGCTTCACGCTTCCACTTAATTTCAGATCCTTCTCAGTCTGTACGAGAAGGGAGTGGAGCTCATGAGGAGTCTTCTTCATGTCGTTCATATAATAGTTGGCCCTGAAGAGGGCGAACCCATCATGAAGCGAATGAAGCATTCGATCAACGATTATGTTCTCACTGATCTTGCAGTTTAGAGCCTCCAGTTTTTCGATATTCTCAATCATGTGAAGAATATGTGGGCTAACAGCTTGGCCCTTCTGGAGTTTCGCCTCAAAGAAGTGACAGGTATGCTCATAAGAAACGATTCTCGGAGCTTTTGAGAATTCGTTAGTGAGCGTTGAGAAAATCTTGTTTGCACCATGGGTTATGAAGCGTCTTTGCAAATTGGATTCCATTGCATAGATGAGTACGTTCTTTATCGCACCCGCTTCCATGACGAAGTCGCTATGAGCGCGAACTTCGTTAGCTCTAGCTCCAGTTCCTGGGTGTGCCGGAATGGACTCAGTTAAATACTTAAGCTTTCCGTCAGCAATGGCAGCATTCCGTAGTGCTGCCTCCCAGTTAGAGAAGTTTGACCCATCATTTCTCAGTCTAGTAGACTGATTCATGGAGTCCATGAAGGCTTTTAGCCAGGATTCACGTGCTAGCTTGGCACTTGGCATTGGGTCTTCACCAGCCATTTAGTTATACAGTAGTTTTAATGAACGTGTTCTACACTAAAAAAGAAGATAAAACAAAACCATATAAGCAACTTATTGTTGTGATTTAAGTCTATATTAAATTGAATTTAAACTCGTAGACTCATGCATTTATATAATTGATCTCCCTCAAGAATTATATAAACGATCCCAAGACTCAATTTCCGTATATTGATAAGCCCACAGTTTGGCTAATTCCACCGTTGGAACTCTTGGTCGATAGATTTCCGTAAATCCTATCTATTAGTCCATCTCAATCACTGGATATTATCGAGTGACCATGATGTTGAGATAAAATAAATCATCTGTTCCCACTTACCCGACGTAGAAGGGGTCATATTATGCCTACTGACGAAGAAGGGATTCATGGGAGGCTGATTTATAAAGACTATTCTCAATTTTTGGTTATACGAGGAAGACCCCATCAGATTTTATTTATTCATATTTAAGTGAACTAAAAAACTAGCATATACGTGAATGAATTAAATAAAGTGATGGCTTGAAATGTGACACGTGACATCTGTATTGTCACAGAAAACTAACGCGTAACCTCTACATGAGTCAGTTTTCAGGCATGTTATAGGTGGTTTGGATTTTAGGCGGAATATGATGCAAGCTATTATCGATGAAAGCATAAAGATAAATGCAATAAACGTAAATAAAAGTCCTAGTGTGGCCTATCCTACCAAAATAAACATAAAACAACTTGGAATCCACCGTTGGACCCTAGAAGCTTGTCTTGATGTTCCATCTTGGTCCTTGCAGCGGGAGTGAGCATCCGGTCTCCGTCTTTGGTCTTCACAAAATTACTAATTTAAATTACAAATATAACCCTATTTACATTCTAATTTAAATACAAAAGTAATTACATGGCAAAAACCCAAAACGGAGATACAAGATCTCAAAATTACAAGCAAGACTGTGTTCCATCATTACGGTAACACAATCTACTAAGGCCACACTAAGTTACAACCGTTTGCAAAAATTAAATACGTTATTGAAAGCATTCAAGGCATTCACAAGACGATAAATAAAATGCATCAACTAAAATTAAAATTCATTCATGACATAATACTGTTATTATGATTAACAAATTTTTACCAAACCACCTTTACGAGATTAAAATTATGTGACTATACCGTTTTAATCACCAATTTTAATAAATTTATAATCCTATTATCTTAAACCGTTTTAAAATAATATGTATCGAACGAGGTTGAACCGTTTCACAAAAATAATATACTATTTCCGTATACAGTATATTTTTTTAGGCCATGTGAAAATAAGAAAGAAGTTATTTTCGAAAAAGAAAGCCTGAAACATGAGCACTCGACCGAGCAACAGGGGCACTCGATCGAGTGTCAGTGTCACTCGATCGAGTGCAGCAGGGGCTCGATCGAGTGACTCGTTAAAACGCAAACGCTGCACTTTGGAAATCAAAACAAGTTTATATCTTGGATTTAAAACGTGTAAATCATAAATAAACAACAACAAAAGATTCACATATTGCTAAAAATATCGATTAATTAACAATATGCAAATAAGAATCGAAAACAAGATCGATTACAACCCAAAAACCACACGCATGAAGCCTGGTACGAGGACACTCAATCGAGTGCTACAGACACTCGATCGAGTGTCGAGGCAGAATGCATCGAATTTTCAAAATTTATAAATCTTACGAAACACACAATTGTAAAATTTCATGGCCATAGGCTCTGATACCACTTGTGGGGAATATAACGTGTATTCGCCCTATACTTGCAGGATTATAATGAAAAATACAATCGTGAATATAGTCATAAGATTAAAAAGACATAAAAAGAGTACAACCTTTAGTCCTTGCGCGAAAGGCCTAAGAACAGGAATTAACACAAATTCCCTCCTATAACTTGCACCCAAGACTTAGATTTAGACGTTGCCGCGTGTGCTAGAAATCCTCTCCAACTGCCTTGCAATATCGGGAGAGCCTTTTGAGTTTTAGATGTGAGATCTGGGTTATGGGAGAAGAATGCGCTCAAACCCTAATTATCTTGAGATTTGTTTAAACAGTGAAACAAGAGTTACCTGACATAAGGAGAATTCTTCTCCTTATGTAGTATACACGGCCGAAAATTCTCGAGTAGGGTAAGAGTGGGCTTTCCACTCTTACCTTATTCTAATTCGTGATTCGACCCAATTAGCTATAAGTTGTTTGCGGGATTTGTTTATAAATCGTAACATGTTATCAGATATTAATACAGTTGATATATTAATAATGGTCTGATAAAATACGATATTGTATATTTACCCAAATTAATAAAACTGTTTATATTAATACGCGAATACAATATTTAATTAAATATAACCGTTTATATTTAATTTACGAATTAATCATGTAATCCGTATTAGCTAAAATTATTTAATCCGTATTAAATAATTATCTCAACATCTTATTGACTTATTTATTAGTCAATACCTCTAACTAACTGTTTAGTCATATCCGGCATAAATGTGACTGTATTTTCATACCTTCACATCTCTCAAACGTGTCCTATAGGTGTGACGTATAGGGACCAGTTGATCACCGCCATCCGTATGACAATAACGTCAAACTTATCTAGCAAGCCAACCGTTATTGATAAACGTGGATCAACTGATAATAATACTGAAGTATGTCCTTGTGATCCTTAAAGAGATTTATTAATAAGTCATTGTACTTAATTGTCAAGGACATCAGCCCCAACAAGTTCCATACTATGTCATCCACTTCCTTTTTAATTTATTGGTCCCTATACTTGTATTTTCTTTCTTACATCAATGAACAAAATCTGTTCTTTATATAACATTTACTTGTAACATGTGACATCCGTTTTGCTTGGTTGCAATGTCCGGAGTCTTGCAAAATCATGGTTGCAAGCCCGAACAATTGTGGTGGAATCTCTCTTAACAAGAAAAGATAATGAGATGGAGTGCATTTGAGGATTAAATGGGTTCTCCCATGTAAATTTTTAAAATTAATAGTAGCTGTAGGTTACCAATCCTTTTGTAGTGTCATAGTGATCTATATATCTATATCAGAGGCGTGTTATCATTGATTTTTTTCACGTCCTGATAGCTTGGTGGGATTATCTATGGCCGTCTTTACCAAGTATATATGTTGGCGTATTGGGAAATTGAGCGTGGAGGAGGGGGGAGTTGTACAAAGTAAAGTGAGAAAAGAGGTTATTATGGATGGTGAACAGAATTTACAAGGTAACTGGGCATGATCAATACAGTAACTTACATATAATTTCTACTATGATGACACTGATAATATGGCGACTTTCGCCATTTCTACTATCGCCATACCTGTCGGAGACTTTAAGCTTAGAGCATCCATGTCCGATGCCACTTTTACCAAATCCCCTTCATTCTCTGGCCATTTCCTGTCTCCTGTATGAGCAGGGACTGAACAACTACTTGTTTATTGCAGTGAAGAATGAAGCTCATCTTGAAGACGGAACTTTAGTTGGAAAGTCCGATGGTGTGGAGATCACCGTGTGTGACAGTAGGTCTATCTCATAGATTATTTTTTACCACTTGTTACAAAACGGTTAGTTCCATAAGTCTTTTTTAGTTTTTGTTCTTGTTGGGAAATGTGTCCTCAACAATAGTGCGATCACATAATAAATCTCATGACGAGAATGCGCAAGGGATGATACGATTTATATTAGTCAACTGACCAACATTAATCGGTAATGATTGGCTAGCTAGAGTTTGACATTACTGTCGTATGACGGTGGTGGTCAGTTGATCCCTTTAGGTCACACCTTTAGGACAATTCCCTTAATTGATAAAGTGATCAAATGTATTATTGATATGATTTGATCATATTCCTTAAAACTTGTATATCGAGAAATTAGAGGTTAAATCTTAATGTAAGATTTATGTTTAAAATTGAAATGCGTCAATTGTTAAACGATAAACGATATTTTATTATATCGTAATTAGAATGAATTGGGTTATAATTATTACAAAGGTTGTAAATCGTATTGACGATAAATAATCATTTTATATTGGTAATTTCGAATTACTTGTCAATTAACAAATATGAGTTGGTTAATTATATACAATATTTATAAGATAAATATTTATATGTTTTAAATGTTCTAAAACATTTTATTAATTAGTGACATATAAGATGTCACACTTTGTACAATTAAACAATTGACAAATTTATAAAATGAAATCCATTTTATGGATTAAGGGTGCCGGTTTTGGTGAGGGTTGTTAATGGCATGATTAGTGTTTATTAGGGTATAAAACACAATCATTAAAGGTGTCTTGAAAGACTACCTATAGCCACCCTAAGAAACCTTGAGAAGAGAACTTGTCCCCTTCTTTTCTCCTTCCCATACCCGGCACACTCCCCATATACTCCTTAGTTAATTGTTAATTAAGACTAGGGTTTATACAATATATATATATATATATATATGATACATCTCACACCCATTCACTTCTTCTCTTAGCCGAAAAATATCACTAAGCAAGAGAAAATATATTAACCTCTAAACTCATATTATAAGATAATAAAAACATACTATTTGTAGTATTGAAATAATAGTCTAATTAGAGAGATTAGAATAGTTTAAGGAAAACCGGTTTTTGTGCTAGCTTGTTCAAGATCTCGGTTGGTTAAGGGATAGTCTTGGTGCATCCAAAGGAGGTATTCTTATTTGGGTACTAGGAGGATCATCCTTGCTTTATTTTCGGACCAAATGTAAGGGTCGAAATCTCCTTATTTCCGCTTGTTTTAGCATGCATAAGATCTTTATAATATGTTAATTAAAGGGTTAATTAAAGGATTATGTTAGTATGACTAAAGATTAGTTTATGAGTAACTAATAAAACCTTTCAATTGGTATCAGACCAATAGGTTGTTTGCATGCTTTCCGTTTACGTTTTTACGGAGTTATAGTGATAACAAAATAAAAGTTGAATTTTCGTTTGATATATGATATGCACGAAATAATTTTAGCATGATTACCTACTGTTTTCTAAAATGTTTTAGAATATTTGGAATATATTTTGCATGAATATTGGTTAATGGTATATTAAATCTCGGTTTTTATAAGGTTTTAATGGTTAAAGTTGTTTATTTTGGGAAAAATAGCTAAAATCATCTTTTGGCCGAGATTTTTCAGTTTGTTATCATATGTATTTTCTATAATATGAATATGAATTTTCGTAAATTATAGACTTATAAAACGTGTGATATGAATTTTAAGTGTTAAAATGCAATAAGATGAATAAAAATGGGTTAAAATAGTTATATTATGAATTTGACTATAAAAATTTATGAGGATGTCACATGCAATATTTAAAATTTATTTTGAATTTTCCAGAAATTTATCTCAAATATTGCAATATTATAGATTTTTAATGTAAAAATCGGGTAATTAGTGACATAATTTCGACTTTAATAGTTTAAGTTGGAATTTGGCCACAAAAATTTAACACGATGTCATATATATTATTTCCAGCATGTATAAAATTTTCGAGAATTTTATCTTATTTTATGCTTGAGAAACAATTTTAAAGGTTAAAATCGTACGATATATGACGAAAATCGTTAAAATTTGCAATAGTTGTTAAAATGGCCGAAACATTTAACTCATATTAGTCATATATGATATGTTCATCATGAAATTTTTCTTGGGAGCCAAAAGTTTCAGATTTGTTTTAATTTTAATTTGTTAAAAGTAGCATTTAAAATTGAATATTTAGAGTCATCATTTAAAATTTCGGTTATGGGGCATTGTGCCATTTAATTTTCTGTCCATTTTGTGTACTTAAAATGTTTTTGAAGGTATAAAAATATTATTAGTATTTAATTTGCATTTATGAAGTTAATTATTGAATTTTCCGACTTAAAATGCTCGTTTTACGTCTTATTTACGAAATAATGTTAAAACCGTATAAATACTAATATTTTAAGATTCTGAAAATTTGAAGAACATTCTGGATTTTTCAAAATTTGAATTTTCGAAATTTTAATGACTCTTTTGGATTTTTATATTATTTTTCCCGTAAAACCCAGTAATACCGAACAATATTAAAATATGTTAAGTTAAGTCATGTTCAAAGTTTGAGTAAGACTAAATTTTGAATCCTATGCGAGTTAGGATGATTACCTTAAGGATGAAAACCGTTTCATAAAAATGCATAGTGTTGTTAACCGTTAAAACACGCGATTCCATAAACCAAGGTTTACGATAACTATTTAAATAAGTGTTTTAAATAGGACGATTTGGCTTAGGGTTGCATGTTAATTCATATTTTACATAATCATTGCATACTTTATTATGAATGTCATGATTTATTTACGTAATTTTGGGAATTATGTAATTTACTTAGTATGGCCTTAGTTTTAATCGGTATTTCTCGTAATGTAAGGGGTTACCGATTCGGTTGTAATTTTGTGATCTCGTATCACCCAATTGTAATTTATTTCTATTTTATAATGTATAAAGTAGACTAGAAAAGTTGTAATTTTTGTAAAATCCGGAGTTCCTTGAAGACGGTGCCATTCGGAAAGGAGTTCCGACAAGACGGTGTTTACCTCGAAATGCGTGCCGCGTGAAGTTCAAGGGACCAAAGGAGTTGGTTTCCGAATTTGTACTTAATTATTTCTTTTCTAGGAAAGGCCATACTAGGGTTTATTTTATGCTTTTATTTTGCTTTTATATGTTTGCATGCATAGCCAAATCGTCGTACATCGTATCATGCATGTTTCGACCTAGTCTTTTCTTTTATCGATAATTCACCGACTTAGTTCACTTAAACGGAGATAGATAATAATTTGACTAGATCTCTTACATATAAATATTGAGACTTAGCCTTACCAAAAATTACGGACCCATGAATCCCTTCTTCACAAGAACGTAGGCTCGGCTACACCGGGGTACTAAAATTGTCACGTTGGGTAAGTGGGGTAATACGATTACACCTTGAAATTTGGTTGATCTCAACGAAAGTATTCGTAACTGTAGTTGCAATAAGTTCGGGCTAAAGATAATTTTAAGAAAATTGTCGACCAAGAGTTCTAAGAGTAGAACCGATTAAAGGGTTAATCCACCAAATTATACCAATACGGGTTGAATCGGCTACACCGTGCCCGAATTAGTATGGGTTTGGGTCTCGGGATTGTTTACTTCATTGGGTAAGAGATCATTAAGTAAATATATAACTAAACTTGTTAAAGTTTCTAGTTTAAATTACGAATTTTAAAATGATGTTGTTTTTCCTTTTATTATTGTAGTTTAATTTTCAACAACATCAATGGCCACCAACGCTCCACCTCTCACTAACAAATCATGGCTTCGATCCTTTATGGATCGTTGTAAACTCGATAAGCATGGTTCCAATTTTAAGGATTGGGATGCGAAATTACTTTTGGCCGCTCAAGGTGACGATAAGAGTCGTTACCTATCCGAAGCCGCTCCGACCGCTCGTTCATCGGTCCAAAATCGTGAGGCCTATGAAGCCTACATGAAAGAGTCCTCCGCTCTTAAAAATGTGCTCATCTTCTCCATGGAGCCGGATCTCCAAAGGAGTATGATTAAGTTGACCACATCGTATGAGATATACACCAAGCTTGCGACCATGTTTTCGCAAACTCCAAGGGTGATTCAGTATGAGGCGGCTTCCGCCTTCTTTGACATTACTTTCAAGGATGGGCAAAAGATAAGCCCTCATGTGCTCAAACTCGTTGAGCTCGCGGAGACTCTAAAATCTCAAGATGTTGATGTTCCCGACTCTCTTATTATTGACCGAGTTCTTCACTCGCTCAATAAGGTTAAAGCGTATGCTCAATTCCGGGTGAATTTCAATATGCGAAACCAAGAGACCACATTGGAAGAATTGCATAAGATGCTCGTCCAAGCCGAAAGGGACATGGGACTTCATGAAAGTTCCACCAAGGATGTTTTGAACATCGAAAAGAAAGGGAAAACGAGCTTCAAAAGGAATGCCTCTAAAGGCAAGGGCAAGAAAACGTTCAAGCCCAAGGCGACCAAAGAAAAGACCTTTTCGAAAGGCGCTTCCACCTCGTCTTCAAAAGAGCAAGACAAGTGCCATTATTGCACGAGGATCGGTCATTGGAAGCGAAATTGCCCCAAATACTTAAGCGATCTCAAAAATGGGAAGGCAACCGCCGTAGGTAATAATTCTCGTTTAAATTCATGTCATTTATCAACTTATGTATAATGATACAAATGTGTTGATATTTACCCTTTTTAATTGTTTTAAAGGGGCGCCTCCTAATAATGATAAGGGCAAGGAGAAGGAAGCTTGAAGTTCCTTACTTGGGTGGCTATGGTAGCATCCAAATTGATCGAAGACTTGAAGAGCTAGCCTCTAATTTTCATATCGTCTTCTTTCATATTTTGTATTTTATTTTGGAACAATTTACTTTCTTGTAAGACAAGGATTAAAATCCTAAAACAATGGTGGTAATTTTGGATATTAGTGACTTGGTTTTCAACCCGAGTCACTACTTTTGTTCTTAATCAATGTTTTGATTTCTCAAATAAATTGCATGCCTTGTTAAAACATGAATAATAGTGATCTTATCACGCAATAAATATTGATACGATCAAGTATAATATAATCAAAGAGTTGATTAAAATGGAGAACTACACCCCATGAGATACTGTCAATCAAAATGAGACAATATTAGTTCATTATAAGATTTTCATTTTAAGTGAAAATGAGAATGTATTCATCATACCATAAACTTATATACATTGGTACGATCGAAATAAGCTATCCTTGTACAAATAAGGGTTATTTTAAAGGATAGAGTGGGAGAAAATATTCGACCTACAAACCAATGATATAACTATAGGATCTTAGTGAAGATTCCTGAAACGGTTCTTAAGAAGAAACCTAAATAAGATAACAAAAAAAACTACAAACTACGGGAGGACACTCGAAGAAAGGTTCTTTGTGTTCATTGTTTCAGTGGGAAACCCAGTATGAATTCGGAAGGAAGATCGGCTCCATGAGATAATGATTTTCCAAAGATTATAAGATAATAGAGGAGAAATCATCTATCTATTCGGAGGCAAGACCGATTCCTTGAAATAATGATTTTTCTATGATTATAAGATAATAGAGGAGAAATCATCTCAGTCCCCTCGAAAGTAGTTTATGTTGTGTCAGAAGGTATGATCTGAAAAGATGGATCACTATAGAGATAGTGATAATAATTCAAGTAATAGTTTAACATGCGAGAAATGAAATGTTCATTTAAGATATCGAGAGATATTGTTTTCAGTGGGAGCAATATTCATCAAAGAATTGAAACCTACCATTTAGAGAGAATGGGTGATTCTTTAAGAGTAAAGAATAAGAGGTACTCAATTTAGATGAATAAAATAATTTGTATCATATGATGATGGAGTTTTAAAGGGAAGGTTTATTATATGGATAATAAAAGGCCGCCCACTAGAAGTTAGAATGGTTGGATATATACATTATTCATAACGATGAATGAAACCATTATCAAATAGACAAGATGAGTGAAAATTATTAGAATGATGATATCATAAATAGACTACAATGTAAATTTCAGTACATAAGTGACTAAAGAGAGTGATTCCTTAATCCCTCCAGTATATCGATACGTCACAAGTTATAAGATAAGAGTGGGAGCTTTCCTCCGGAAAGGAAACTCAAAATCTAGAAAGAGTTCTAGATATGTACTCAAATAGAATCATATTATACGGGATAATATGAGAATGAAGGAGACCAAAATTTGCAAGTTTTGCAATCATGAATAAAGGTTATTCGCAAAACACTAATACAAACAGATGATTGTGCATCAAATGCAATATAATAGTATTGACTATTTTTGCATGACAACATCATTTGAGTTATAATTAACTCAAAGTAAAAGATACTTTGTCAGAATCCAAATGGGTTGTAAGAGACAATATTGAACCCCATAAGTGAACTGGATTGACTTAGTATGTCCCCTAGCCGCTTACATGAGGTGACATCTCAAAGCGACTAGAGTGTGAGGCGATTGATTGTAATAGTACGGTTTTGGTTGGTTACCTTACTAGGTTGATTAACTGAATAGTTCCCATGAGTATAGGCGAATTTCAGGACGAAGTTCATTTTAAGGGAGGAAGAATGTAATACTCAGTTTTTTTAGTTATATTAATACATTGTTCTATATTTATTTGTTGTTTTATATGTTTATACATTATTTGATATTTATTTTATGTGGTCGCTAAATGTTTTAATAATTATATTCAATTTATAGTGTGGTGATTTTTTTATAACTAGCCTTACATTATTTAATTTACATTGGATTTATAATTATACTCATCCTTATTTATAGTTGTGTTTATATTCGTACTCATATTATATCGACATTTACATTTCCACCCTATAATTATATTTATATACTTTGTTTATAGCTAGCTATACTTGTAATTATAAATATTCCTATTTAATTTATATCAACTATAATTGTAATTATGTTTATATGTTTATATCTATATCGATCATAATATTTAAAGATATGATAATCGATAATTTTGTGACGGTTTAATGAACCTAGTTATACTTACATATTATAATAACACGTTTTAGTATTCTCGTCTTTATTACACCTTATTCATAGAACGTAGTTATAATATTCATGCATCCTACCGTACCTCGTGCATTAATCACATTTCATTTACGAAAATAAGAAGCATTGCACCATTCATGCATCCACACGTTACTCATGCTATTCAAACTCCAAGTTCATGCACCCATATAATCAACGAACTCTTCGTCTTTCTACCTCTTCGCATACATCCCTTCTCACCTCTTACTTCTTCACCTAATACCCTTATTCAATCTCCCTCATATCACTCCCTCAACTACCTTTCAGAATCGACACACACACACACAAAATAATCGGCTTTTCCGACGGAGTTTATTTCACTGCCATTAACGACATAGTCATTTCCTTCTTCGGTGAGTTCTTGCTCTTTCATTTCAAGGGTTTCTCATATTCCTGATTTGCATTTAGTGTATGGGCTAGAGGGGATGCATGGGACCTTGCTGGTGATTGTGGTGAACGCTGGTAATAAGGGGGCGGGTTTCGACCATGGAATGTAAAGTGGGGAAACAGAGACCTGAAACTACCCTTCATTCTTACACCTTTGTCATGTTCGACTAGACCTCGGGTTATGGGTCTGGTTCTGGGTAATGTTAGATCGTGGTGGTGGCCTGGTAGTGGTCAAGGTTGGCGTTGGTGTGAGTGATGGCGGGAAACAAACAAAAACAGGGGAAAGTCGACGGGTTATCAAACTGCATTGCGGACCCGTTTTGGAGACCTGGGTTGATATTCGAATAGTGGGTTTTGTCGGGAGTGAATGGGTCGACATTTACGAGTCTGGGTGATGGTCTATGGTTGTAGATGGTGACGGTGGTGGCCGAGTAATTAGGGTGTAAGTTAGAAAGGTGGAGAGTCTGTATAGTGCGGGGTTTGGAGTGTCTTCATGAGCTTCCGGGTGTGCGTCGTGGCGAGGCAGAGAGTCGGTGGTGACGGTGGTGGCATGGTGATGAAGGCCGTGATATGGGTTGCAGTGTTAGGCGTCACTATAAGGGTTGTGGATTGTGGTTTGTTGGGTTGCGAGGGTGTCGAGGTTTGAGCGTTATTGGAATTTGTTATACGTGGTTTTGGTTTAGGATTCAGGTATTAAGTGATGGTATCGGGTATTAGGGGTCGGGTTATGGGTATTGTTTTAGGTTGTCTTTTAAGCGTTAAATGGCTTTCCCTAATTCAGAATTTACATATATTTTCGTATGCGTAAATTCTTTATGAATCGTGTTTCGTTTTTAAATAATAAACTTATTTATTTATTGGTTATAATTTATGTAATTCATATTTATTTGTTTTTTTGGGTAATACGGAGTATTTAAGGTTAATGTTGAGTCGGGATCTAATACGCTACAACGACCCAAAGTATAATTTTGAGAACGGGTTTTTAGAACATAAGTTTATTTATTTATTTAATATAATTGTTAATGTATGATGACAACTTATCTAATAATCAAGGCACGGAATAAGGATATTAATTGGGTTTATTTACGTTCTCGTTGTTTCTAATTAATCTAATTATTTATAATTAGCTCAAGTCGTTAAGTAGTTTATCCCGAGAGATATATATTATTAATAATTACCGAGCTATAGTATTAGTAGTGATTGTATTTCTATTATTTGTTAAGGTGACGATTTTGGTTGACGAATACTTTGCATTTGGTTGCTCGGACTGCATGCTTTTGGACTTGCTTGCTTTAAGAGGTAGGATAATTTTGTCTGTCATCATGTTTGCTTATTCCGTCTGGGTGCTATTGGATGAATTATAATGTGAGTTTTGTATGTTGAGATATTTTATTCTTCTGTCTGGCATATGCATTATTATCCATTTCTATACAAGTTGAGTTTTGAGATAATGGTCGCATTCATTGGCATAGCATATGCATTGTTATTGGTTGATTACGAATTGAGTTATGAAGTAGCATGGCTGCATTCATTGGCATAACATATGCATTGTTATTGGTTGATTACGAATTGAGTTATGAAGTAGCATGGCTGCATTCATTGGCATGGCATATGCATCGGTATACAGGTTTAACCTGGGCAGACATCATGGTAAGAGCCTTCGGGTGATGTATAAATAACTTACCGGCAGACACCGTTTTATACCTTCGTGGTGGTGTAGTTCAGTTGTTAAGCTGGTTTCTCGATGACGATCGAGGCAGACCTGGCCAGGAGGAGGCGGGTGGAAGTTTGGGGATGAGATCAGTATAAAGGCCATGGCATTGCATTTTCATTTGCATACTCATTCATTGCATATTCATTGGTTTTATTATTACCCTACTCAACCGCGAGGTTGACCGTGTATTCGTTTAACACCTGTGATGATCCGTAATGGGGAGCAGATTTGACAGGGAAGAAATTTATCTAGGAGCATGGGATGACGTGAGCACTTGGATGGTCCGACTTAGAATTAGATCACATACTTAGAAGTTATCAGTTGTACTTTCTTTTTGTTGTATAGTACTTGTAACATCAAAAGTTTTAATTTAATCAGTTTTATATAAAGTACTTTGATTTGGTTTACTTTGTTATTCACTACCTCGGTCTTTCCGAGATGGTAACATTCTTATTTATTTGGGAAGGTCTTGCTAAAGGCTCCTTAATAAATGGGGGTGTTACAAAGTGGTATCAGAGCGAACGATCCTTAGGCCTGAAACAAATGAATAATAATGAACATATGAAGAGTCTAATAAAATGAACCCCGAGATATGAATTGGTAGGAGCCCCAAAAAGGGAAGGGATGAGTTAGGGGCCCCCTCACACCAGACCATGGGCCCTTCCAATTCTGTCTCGGTAACCCAATGAGAGAATGAATGAGAGGGGGTAGCTAGAGATATTTTGTGTCTTAAGGGCCAGTTGGTTGTGTTGAAATAGAATAACTAACCTAATTGCAGGGTGCGGATTAAGGTTAGTCATACACGATAATGTCTGATTGCCTTGTACTTGTTCTTAAAGTTGCCCATTGGATGATTGTGTGATCGTATGACTACAAGTTTATCTGGTGTAATGAATTGTTAATTGGATTCCTTACCTATGTGTATGGGTAAAAGCATGAATGAATGTTTTACATGTATATATAGAATAGTAATGTTGTGTTTAGCGACAGGTGCGTGGTATATGTTATCCCAAAGTCTATAGTTATAAACTTTTAATAGTAGCACGTGTGCTCATTAGTAGCGTACGATCATGTCGAAACCTAGAGTGACCTACGTACAACTAGTAAGCACCCAAATATGAGACACCAATCAAGACGTAGATGGGTTCGCGATGGGAATCAACTTAAAAGGGTTACATAAATAATAATCAAGCAAAGTTAGGTTTTGAAGTTTATTTGGTTATGCGTTTTAGTTGTTGTTAAGGCAATTTAATTTTGTCAAGTATTATAAGTGACAACCATGTTATTTTAGTTAGTTCTGGAATATCTCAGATAATGTGAACTTTGTTGGTAACTTCTGTTAACCCATATGTTGATTGGTTATTAAATTCATCTACTTGTCATTATGATTTTCTATACTCCATTGGTTTAGCCGTAATCTTTGGTGTAATACATGTGTTTTATTGTCAAAATGTTGATCTCGCATTTTTTTATTTTTTTATTTATTTTTTAAAATATAACCATGTTTAATAATTCCGATCACATATATGTTGGAAATGGAATTTTGTTGAACAATGATCGTTTAACTTCTCATCAATTTTACCTATGCTTGTTTTGACTACCATTTTTAAATCTTCTTAAGATCCGAGTATGGAATTTTTATGGGTGATAGTCTCGTAAGTTAGATTTTCAATGTCACTGATTTCACGCTTATTGAATCTAAGCGTGAAATTCGTGGGCAATCCTGTTTTCAACCTCTAAATTTATAAAGATTTTCATTTATCTCATGTTATTGTTATACTATTCATTTCAACTCCACTTTTAACCTGTTTCAAATTGTTCTAAAATGACAAGTCATGTTGAAACTCGATGTGTCAGTATTTCATAATAATTTTGCTACATGACCAAAAAAAAAAAAAAAAAATTATACCCAGATATTGATAAAATTTTACGTGATTCTTTCGTATTATAAAACCTTAATAAATTGTATGGTTAGCTTATGAATTCTAATTTGTTTTCACATCATGAAAAATTTTCATATTCAAAAAAATGCATATCTTACTAGTTGATTTTAAATGATGACATGTGAATAATCGGAGTATATATAGTTGCATAATTTTAATTTATTTCGGAATGACAATTGTCTTGCTAGCCTGGGTTATGATATATGTGTCTCGCTATTTCTCCATATTCCTTTACGCTAATTCATTTTTGATGGTGTTGTTTTCCCAACCTTGTGTGTTTAAATATGAACCTTACTTCAACAATATGTTTATTAGCATGAAATATTTTAAATTCTTAAGTATGCCCTACAAGTAAGATTATTGTCTCTATTGATGTAACTTCAGTGTCGATTTACAAAGTGAGTACATATATTGATGACTTCGATTTTAACTATAACTGCGTAGAGTATGATCGTCAAATGTGTTTTAATTGCCTTATTAGTTGGATAATAGCAGCCAATATCGAATACTTAGCCCGTCAAATGTTTTCTGATTCATGTTTTAGTAAAATATGCTAGGAAGTGGAATTTCATAATGAGGTTACGAGGACGTAACCATTTTTTTAAGGAGGATAGGATTTTAAAATCTTGGAAATTTTTGACATGGTTAGTTGGTATGTCATGCTTAGCGTCGTAATTGGTTGGCTGAGATTGACCATATTTGGGGTATCCTAATTAATCCTGTTATTGCTTTAGATGATCGACGTCATTATTCACTTAATGTATGTATTTTGTTGAATGTCAAACTTCGGGGACGAAGTTTAATAAGGAGGATAGATTGTAATAGTACGGTTTTAGTTGGTTACCTTACTAGGTTGATTAACTGAATAGTTCCCATAAGTATAGGCGAACTTCGGGACGAAGTTCATTTTAAGGGAGGAAGAATGTAATACTCAGTTTTTTTAGTTATATTAATACATTGTTCTATATTTATTTGTTGTTTTATATGTTTATACATTATTTGATATTTATTATATGTGGTCGCTAAATGTTTTAATAATTATATTCAATTTATAGTGTGGTGATTTTTTTATAACTAGCCTTACATTATTTAATTTACATTGGATTTATAATTATACTCATCCTTATTTATAGTTGTGTTTATATTCGTACTCATATTATATCGACATTTACATTTCCACCCTATAATTATATTTATATACTTTGTTTATAGCTAGCTATACTTGTAATTATAAATATTCCTATTTAATTTATATCAACTATAATTGTAATTATGTTTATATGTTTATATCTATATCGATCATAATATTTAAAGATATGATAATCGATAATTTTGTGACGGTTTAATGAACCTAGTTATACTTACATATTATAATAACACGTTTTAGTATTCTCGTCTTTATTACACCTTATTCATAGAACGTAGTTATAATATTCATGCATCCTACCGTACCTCGTGCATTAATCACATTTCATTTACGAAAATAAGAAGCATTGCACCATTCATGCATCCACACGTTACTCATGCTATTCAAACTCCAAGTTCATGCACCCATATAATCAACGAACTCTTCGTCTTTCTACCTCTTCGCATACATCCCTTCTCACCTCTTACTTCTTCACCTAATACCCTTTATTCAATCTCCCTCATATCACTCCCTCAACTACCTTTCAGAATCGACACACACACACACAAAATAATCGGCTTTTCCGACGGAGTTTATTTCACTGCCATTAACGACATAGTCATTTCCTTCTTCGGTGAGTTCTTGCTCTTTCATTTCATGGGTTTCTCATATTCCTGATTTGCATTTAGTGTATGGGCTAGACGGGATGCATGTGACCTTGCTGGTGATTGTGGTGAACGCTGGTAGTAAGGGGGCGGGTTTCGACCATGGAATGTAAAGTGGGGAAACAGAGACCTGAAACTACCCTTCATTCTTACACCTTTGTCATGTTCGACTAGACCTCGGGTTATGGGTCTGGTTCTGGGTAATGTTAGATCGTGGTGGTGGCCTGGTGGTGGTCAAGGTTGGCGTGGGTGTGAGTGTTGGCGGGAAACAAACAAAAACAGGGGAAGGTCGACGGGTTATCAAACTGCATTGCGGACCCGTTTTGGAGACCTGGGTTGATATTCGAATAGTGGGTTTTGTCGGGGGTGAATGGGTCGACATTTACGAGTCTGGGTGATGGTCTATGGTTGTAGATGGTGACGATGGTGGCCGAGTAATTAGGGTGTAAGTTAGAAAGGTGGAGAGTATGTATAGTGCGGGGTTTGGAGTGTCTTCATGAGCTTTCGGGTGTGCGTCGTGGCGAGGCAGAGAGTCGGTGGTGACGGTGGTGGCATGGTGATGAAGGCCGTGATATGGGTTGCAGTGTTAGGCGTCACTATAAGGTTGTGGATTGTGGTTTGTTGGGTTGCGAGGGTGTCGAGGTTTGAGCGTTTTTGGAATTTGTTATACGTGGTTTTGGTTTAGGATTCAGGTATTAAGTGATGGTATCGGGTATTAGGGGTCGGGTTATGGGTATTGTTTTAGGTTGTGTTTTAAGCGTTAAATGACTTTCCCTAATTCAGAATTTACATATATTTTCATATGCGTAAATTCTTTATGAGTCGTGTTTCGTTTTTAAATAATAAACTTATTTATTTATTGGTTATAATTTATGTAATTCATATTTATTTGTTTTTTTTTGGGTAATACGGAGTATTTAAGGTTAATGTTGAGTCGGGATCTAATACGCTACAACGACCCAAAGTATAATTTTGAGAACGGGTTTTTAGAACATAAGTTTATTTATTTATTTAATATAATTGTTAATGTATGATGACAAGTTATCTAATAATCAAGGCACGGAATAAGGATATTAATTGGGTTTATTTACGTTCTCGTTGTTTCTAATTAATCTAATTATTTATAATTAGCTCAAGTCGTTAAGTAGTTTATCCCGAGAGATATATATTATTAATAATTACCGAGCTATAGTATTAGTAGTGATTGTATTTCTATTACTTGTTAAGGAGACGATTTTGGTTGACGAATACTTTGCATTTGGTTGGTCGGACTGCATGCTTTTGGACTTGCTTGCTTTAAGAGGTAGGATAATTTTGTCTGTCATCATGTTTGCTTATTCCGTCTGGGTGCTATTGGATGAATTATAATGTGAGTTTTGTATGTTGAGATATTTTATTCTTCTGTCTGGCATATGCATTATTATCCATTTGTATACAAGTTGAGTTTTGAGATAATGGTCGCATTCATTGGCATAGCATATGCATTGTTATTGGTTGATTACGAATTGAGTTATGAAGTAGCATGGCTGCATTCATTGGCATAACATATGCATTGTTATTGGTTGATTACGAATTGAGTTATGAAGTAGCATGGCTGCATTCATTGGCATGGCATATGCATCGGTATACAGGTTTAACCTGGGCAGACATCATGGTAAGAGCCTTCGGGTGATGTATAAATAACTTACCGGCAGACACCGTTTTATACCTTCGTGGTGGTGTAGTTCAGTTGTTAAGCTGGTTTCTCGATGACGATCGAGGCAGACCCGGCCAGGAGGAGGCGGGTGGAAGTTTGGGGATGAGATCAGTATAAAGGCCATGGCATTGCATTTTCATTTGCATACTCATTCATTGCATATTCATTGGTTTTATTATTACCCTACTCAACCGCGAGGTTGACCGTGTATTCGTTTAACACCTGTGATGATCCGTAATGGGGAGCAGATTTGACAGGGAAGAAATTTATCTAGGAGCATGGGATGACGTGAGCACTTGGATGGTCCGACTTAGAATTAGATCACATACTTAGAAGTTATCAGTTGTACTTTCTTTTTGTTGTATAGTACTTGTAACATCAAAAGTTTTAATTTAATCAGTTTTATATAAAGTACTTTGGTTTGGTTTACTTTGTTATTCACTACCTCGGTCTTTCCGAGATGCTAACATTCTTATTTATTTGGGAAGGTATTGCTAAAGGCTCCTTAATAAATGGGGGTGTTACATTGATGGCAAGTTCAAGTGCCATAGAGTCATATGTGATGACTAGTCGATCACATAGGCAGACTGTAAGAGACACTCTGTCGGGCAATGTGACCGCTTATAGAGTTCTGGAAATTTTATAGCCGGGTCGTGGCGAGAGCTGCTATAGTATTCTTGTGAGTCAATTCTTAGACTAAAGACTACTCTCCCAAGATGGTACAGTTTAGGCACAGCCTTGATCCGTTCTCTACGACTTTTCGTAACTGGAGTTAAATGGGACTGCTTCAGGGTGACTGACTGTGACTAGTCAAAAGAAATAGTGCGATAGAAATTGTCCACCCCTTGTCAGGGTTGTTCAAATCTCAAGGCCACTCGAGCAGAAGTTAACTGGAAATGCGTGGCCATGCTCGCAAGGTATCTATGGTAGATAATTCCGGTCAAACAGTTATTCTCCAGATCGAGGAAACCACTCATGATATGATCGAATGCAAGTACGACCTCAGAGAGACATCTTGCATTGAGTGGGAGATTGTAATAGGACAAGAGAATTGGTGACGCACACTTGTCGAGGACAAGTGGGAGATTGTTGGGAAATGTGTCCTCAACAATAGTGCGATCACATAATAAATCTCATGACGAGAATGCGCAGGGGATGATACGATTTATATTAGTCAACTGACCAACATTAATCGGTAATGATTGGCTAGCTAGAGTTTGACATTACTGTCGTATGACGGTGGTGGTCAGTTGATCCCTTTAGGTCACACCTTTAGGACAATTCCCTTAATTGATAAAGTGATCAAATGTATATTGATACGATTTGATCATATTCCTTAAAACTTGTATATCGAGAAATTAGAGGTTAAATCTTAATGTAAGATTTATGTTTAAAATTGAAATGCGTCAATTGTTAAACGATAAACGATATTTTATTATATCGTAATTAGAATGAATTGGGTTATAATTATTACAAAGGTTGTAAATCGTATTGACGATAAATAATCATTTTATATTTGTAATTTCGAATTACTTGTCAATTAACAAATATGAGTTGGTTAATTATATACAATATTTATAAGATAAATATTTATATGTTTTAAATGTTCTAAAACATTTTATTAATTAGTGACATATAAGATGTCACACTTTGTACAATTAAACAATTGACAAATTTTTAAAATGAAATCCATTTTATGGATTAAAGGTGCCGGTTTTGGTGAGGGTTGTTAATGGCATGATTAGTGTTTATTAGGGTATAAAACACAATCATTAAAGGTGTCTTGAAAGACTACCTATAGCCACCCTAAGAAACCTTGAGAAGAGAACTTGTCCCCTTCTTTTCTCCTTCCCATACCCGGCACACTCCCCATATACTCCTTAGTTAATTGTTAATTAAGACTAGGGTTTATACAATATATATATATATATATATATATATGATACATCTCACACCCATTCACTTCTTCTCTTAGCCGAAAAATATCACTAAGCAAGGGAAAATATATTAACCTCTAAACTCATATTATAAGATAATAAAAACATACTATTTGTAGTATTGAAATAATATTCTAATTAGAGAGATTAGAATAGTTTAAGGAAAACCGGTTTTTGTGCTAGCTTGTTCAAGATCTCGGTTGGTTAAGGGATAGTCTTGGTGCATCCAAAGGAGGTATTCTTATTTGGGTACTAGGAGGATCATCCTTGCTTTATTTTCGGACCAAATGTAAGGGTCGAAATCTCCTTATTTCCGCTTGTTTTAGCATGCATAAGATCTTTATAATATGTTAATTAAAGGGTTAATTAAAGGACTATGTTAGTATGACTAAAAATTAGTTTATGAGTAACTAATAAAACCCTTCAGTTCTGCCGTACATCTTCACCTTGTAGTACAATATGTATCACCATGGAATTAAATGTTGATGTAAGCCTTGATCTTGGGAATACGTTATCTCTGCCTGATCTCAGCCATTGCATTATAAAAGTGGCCTATGCCGCCTCCCATCAAGTTTGCTGTTTAGTGAACGTTATTCATGCAACAAAAATTGTTTAAATGAATTGGATGATGAAAAGTTAAATATCTGATGCTGATATCTAAAACTAAGTTCCATTTATGGGCAAATATCTGGACTTTTTTAATTAATTATTTTGTATCTTTGCATGTAGGTTGTGGTTCAAGCTTCAAATGTACTCCCTCCATTTTTATCCAAGTGATACATTTCTTTTTGCACGTTTGTCAACGCACGTTTTACGTGCTTAATATCTTTAGCTACGTATTTGTAAAAATTATAAAAATTATATATTTTCAATTTACTCGTAAAGACGAATTAAACAAGATCCCACATGAATATGTTTTTTCTTACGTATTGAGAGAAAATTGAAATTGGAGGTTAACTTGTGAATAGTGTACAAAAACCTTATGTATCACTTGGATAAAAATGGAGGGAGTATATCCTAAAGATCCTGAAGCCCCTCAATGTGGGGTCGATGACATGACAAGGTTGGCTTATTTGCATGAGCCTGACGTGCTGCAGAACCTGAAATCTAGATATGACATCAACGAAATATATGTAAGCCCTTTTAATCCATTTATATAGATATAAATGATTGTCTGATTTTTTAACAATCAATGGTCTTTACTGCCAGTGGCCTTTACTTCCTCTGTCCTCACAAATTGTTTACATATTACGTTTTAATCTATCTCAATTATTAGTGTATGTGTCCTATATAGGCACGTTTTACATGGTGGATAATCAATGTTGGGACTCCTATATAGGCATGCAAACTATCTGACACGATTTGTTCTTATGAACAATTTGTATTTGCAGACATATACTGGCAACATTTTGATAGCTGTAAATCCTTTCACAAGACTGCCTCGCTTGTATGATATACATATGATGGAACAATATAAAGGAGCAGGTTTTGGTGAGCTAAGCCTACATCCTTTTGCAATCGTAGAGGCTTCTTACCGGTATAATACCTTTTTTCTAACTGCATAAACTTCAGTGACCTCTCTGTTTCCAACGTAAGGAGACTCCAGAGGATAGGCTAAAATAAGTAAAAGAAGAGAGGTCAACATAGTGACTAATTTTTGTAGTTTGGCAATATCAAATTTTGACAGAAAGCCTATTTCACTGAAATGCTCAACCACACGGCAATGTAATATTTTTGAGAGAAAGCTTACCCGTATAGTTGTACTTCTCTTGTAAATTTATAAAGACAACTATAGACAGAATATCATGCTACTTTTGCCGTTTGGTTCCTGCTATGTTACAAGCATCTGTGACATACACAGCATCACTCAAACACTATTAAAAATTCGTTAGTAAAAATGTGCGGTATTAATAATCTCATCTGTTTGCAGACTTATGAATGAAGGAATTAGCCAGTCAATATTGGTGAGTGGTGAAAGTGGGGCTGGAAAAACTGAAAGTACAAAACAACTCATGCGATATCTGGCTTATATGGGGGGTCGGGCAGCAGCGGAGGGAAGAAGTGTCGAACAAAAAGTGCTTGAGGTAATACTATCTTTTATCTTAGTATTGCAGTTTTATGTTTCTCTGTTTTTTTTTTTTGCTATTTCGTTTTTACTTAATCTCTGTTCTTTTTTGAGTTTTTTTCCATGCACATCTTTTTGTTGTCATTGGACATAGCAAATGGATATATAGAATTAGATCTTTTTTTGAATTCTTCTTCTCTTAGCTTGCAAAATATTCAGCTCTTGTTATAACGCGTATAATTTTGCTCCCCAGTCCAATCCAGTTCTAGAAGCCTTTGGCAATGCTAAAACTGTCAGAAACAACTCCAGGTTTGCTTTTGTCATTTGGAGTTTCTACAACTTCTTGTAGTATTAGTTTGCTCATGTGTACTCATGCGATTATGTAGTCGATTTGGAAAGTTCGTAGAGATTCAATTTACCAAAGAGGGCGTATATCTGGAGCGGCTATTAGAACATATTTGCTAGAAAGATCACGTGTGTGCTAAGCTTTAGACCCAGAAAGAAATTATCACTGTTTCTACATGCTTTGTGCTGGACCATCAGAGGTAAGTGGGGTGTAACACCCCTGTTATCCATGGTAAGTCTTAGAATCTATTTTCACGGGTTATTATTGGCTGTTTTGCTATAAATGCACCTGTCTCAAAATGTGAATCTGTGCTGCGATTGATAATTTTAACCATTGATGTTAAGACTGCCATGAAAGTGAAGCTACAAGGTTATCAATAATCTACATCATGTTGTATCTAATCTACCAAACATACGCTTTCTACATTACACTCTTTGTCTTAATGTCAAAGTCCAATTAGTCGAATGTTGCTTTTTTTCTTGAAGTAGAGAGTGTTTTCCTGTGTGGCACGTTTTTTTCAAGTCCAACTGCATTAGTTGGATAGCTTTGCAATGGTGGAAGCCAGAGGTTTTCATAATCACAAAGTAGACAAGTCAGGTTGCAGTAAACAATTTTGTGCAGTAAGCTCGTTTCACCAATACAAAATAGATTCATCTGAGCGTAAAGACAAACCAATCTTTCATCACTTGCAGTACATAATTTCCTACTATGTTGGCAGTATTAATATTATATTTAGATTCCTTACTTGTGAGTTAATTAGATTCCTGTGACAAGTCTTTCATCACTTCAGGTTGTTGAGAAATACAAGCTGGGAAATCCAAGAGTATTTCATTATCTGAATCAATCAAATTGTTTCGAGTTGGAAGGGCTTGATGATGGCGAGGAATACCTTGCAACAAGAAGGGCAATGGATGTGATTGGAATTAGTTCAGAAGAGCAGGTACTCCTTTTCCTCCAATTGACGCAAATAATTATGTATTTTTAAGATGGTAATATGACCAGGCTAACTTTAAGCTGGGTTTGAATTTCAGGATGCTATTTTTAGGGTTGTGGCTGCCATTCTTCATTTGGGAAACATTGAATTTACTAAGGGAGCGGAAATTGATTCTTCTGAGCCTAAAGATGATAAATCACGGTTCCATCTGCAAACAGCAGCCGAGCTTTTCATGTGAGTATGCATCTTTCTAATTTATTAGCACTTTGATGCAACACAAGTAGAAAAATAATGCTCCCTCTGTCGCCTTTGTAGTCTGAATTCTCTCCGTTTGACTTTGATTGTCAAACTATGTTAATTTTCATGGAAATATTATCACAATATACAATTTGTACAACTTTGCTAGCTACTCCTATGGAGGTGACTCACAACAGGGACAACAATGAGAATCCGCTTGGACCTATGAATGTTGAGTTGGGTAACAGGGACAACAATAGCGGAGTATAAGATGTACATATAGTTTTAAACGTATTCATCCTATTACGACAGTAGGACGGCAGCCTACAAGAATGTGTGGTCCTGGTCCTGGTGGGTCTTAGCGCGGCAGCAGGGAGCTTATTCTCTGTAAGGAATGCGTGGTGGATGTAGGGAAGTCTGGGCATGTATTTGTGTATGTGTTCAGAGTCCGATTGGCCTGCCCATTTTAGCAAGTATGAAGTAGGTTTATCTATAGTTTTCTTTGAAGTTTGATAAGCATAGCGTGCTTAGACCTGTATTGATGCAGGGGCTGGTTGCTGCTGGTTGATCAGCACTAGCGTGCACAGACCTGTTCAGATGCAGAGGCTGGATGGCTGCTGTGGTAATGTGCATGTATGTGTGCAGAGGTGCAGCGTGACAACTATTTCTACTAGGACTGGATGCTATGGTTTTGTGCAGGAATGGCATCATATGGCCTGCCAAATTGACTGGAAGTAGCAAGTCTGGAGTAGCGTTAGATAGCGTTTTCTTTGAATTCGTAGCAGTGATACTGGTTAGAAGTTGCAGCAGGTTCATTTTTCTGAGTTGTTGGCAGCTAGTGTTATAGGCAGAAATAGTTCCCCCTAAAGTTAATAGTTTTGATAGATTAAATGTGCCAAATTTACATTGTAAAGCGAAATACATTTGGAAAAAAATAGGGTTAGAGTTAATATCAGTTGACCGCAAAAAAATAGGGTTAGAGTTAGAGTCTGCTGCACTTAGTAGAGATGCTTTGGCTAAAACTGTGTACTCAAGATTGTTTGACTGGTAAGAATATAAAATATTTAAAGTGTACTTACTTTTTGTAAGTTATATTCACTTATGTCCTGTTAGAATTTGCATGGAGTAACCATCATTTTCTCAGTTAGTTTCCTCCGATTGTGCGCCCATCACATTTCTGACTTCTTTTGTAGGCTTGTGGATAAAATCAACAACTCAATTGGTCAAGACGCTGATTCGAAATATATAATAGGAGTGCTGGACATATACGGATTTGAGAGTTTCAAGACAAACAGGTGCTTTTACCGATAATCCAATATGCCTTTGTTATTTATAGATTATAGCGATGATTCCAATTTGAGAGGTCACTGATAAAGGCTTGGGTCACACCCATCTTCAGGATCCCTAAAAGTGTTGGGGATAAAACTCAAAGCTCATTGATCAACTCCATCTTTTTACGACGCCCTTCTGTGACATTTGCAGGGCATGGAGTAATTACTCATACTTCAGCATTTGCTGGCTTTGATGTTTATTTTTGGTGGGTGCAGGTCACTTTTGCTATGCGTTATCAAAAGCTGTGAAGACTATGAAGAAGGGAGAAAAGGTTTTATTAACTGTAAAGCCACAATGTAAGATTCAGTGAAATATGTAGAATATTTTCATGGAGATTATAATAATGTCTCTTTTAAACTTTAGCTGGAATTATCTGTTGCAGATGGGTATGGGCCACAGGGGAGACTGTGCTGATGGAGTTGTTGTTTCTCCAAATGCAACCCTTTTGATCACTCTTGAGCTGGTATATTGGAAGATCGTGTCCAATGCAACTGATGCTAGGAAGGTTGTAAAGAAGATACTAAAGGAAGGAGAAGGATATGATTGCCCTAACGAAGGAGTTGTTGTTAAATGTGATTGGCGAAGTATTGTAGTTCTGAGTTCTCGCTGAATATACCTGTTGTTTGTGCTCACATCATATGAATGTGTTCTGGCGGTAAGATTGATTGGAGAGCTTCAGGATGGAACCCTTTTTGTTAACAATGGGTCATAGTCTGATTGGAGAGTGATTGGAGAGCTTTAGGATGGAACCCTTTATGTCATAGCATATTATCGTATAATTTTTTTTTAATGAGGCGAAGAAAGCATACTGTAATAGTAATTAGTAATACACAAATACAGTTCTGCGTTGCGGGAGGAATATAAGTGAAGATAAATGTACTGGCACTGACTATATCTTCCTATAATATAGTGGTGAGATTGTCTACAGATGTAAGTGATATAACTGCATTATGTCACTGGGGGTCAATTGCTCTGTCTTGCACCGACTATTATATTGATCCTTGAATTGTCCTGTAATTTTATTTTTCACACATATTTTTGACTGTTCTCCCATTGGCAGGCAAGAGTAAACCGCAACTGATATTACTGGACCATGGTCTATATAAAGAACTTGATTTCTCAATGAGAATCAACTATGCTTCACTATGAAAGGTTTAGGTTTGCTTTCCCGTGTTTCTTGATGTCTTTAAGAAGAGTAGTGGAATAACTCAACTCAATGTATTCTGTGTCGTGCTTTGCAGGGATTGGTATTCTCCGATGTGAAAGCAATAAAAGAAAACTGTGAAAAACTAGGTGCTGGGGGGCACCTATATGCACTGTTCGCGGGTATTCTAACAATGAGGCTTTGGAATAGGGTAATTGATACATCAATTGACCATTTAGTGGTACAAGAGGGACAGACAGCGATCATTCAGAACTGCAGGTGAACTTCCGCATGTCACTATATATTACTAATGAGAATTCCCATTGTAGACCATTTATTCATAGTTGCCGACTTGTATATATATATTAATACTTGGTTCATTTTTAAGGTATTCTGGACTCTTAAGTTTTACTTCGGTTTTCAAAATCATTTTAATTTTTATTCTTGATTTATTTAAAAGAAATCCGGACCCTTAAGTTTTACTTCGGATTTCAAAATCATTTTAGTTTTTGTTCTTGATTTTTACTTTTGTATTATGTTTCACCCCCTTTTGTTTTTCACTTTTCCTTTTCTATATTTTCGCTTTTGAGGTGTGCAATCACCCATGGACGGTTCTAAAGGATGATTCATGTCAACCGACCCCAAATCATTTTTGGGATTAAGGCTCTGATGTTGTTGTCGTCGACTTGTCGTTGTTAATGTTCATCCTGTTAAAAACTGAAAAATACTCCTGTGTTGATTAATTTACGATGTTTTACTTTTCTAGGTAACTGTTGATTATTCACCCTGTATAAGTTGTTTGTGTCAGATGTATGCGTCGCAATACTTTCCTCAGATCTCAGAACTTCTAAGGAGATTGCCACGAGCAATTCTGTTGATGCTGAAGACTAATGATTGCTTGCGTGCAATCAATAATTCGTTGGTATGAGCGTATGACTAAAACTTGTCCTCTTCAGATGACTGAGATTATTTCCTTTTTATGGTTGATTGATAGTTCAATAAGCTTGCAGCATATACCCATCCAGTTGTGCAACTTACTACTGAAGTGAACTCGTGTTTTTAAATGTTGCATGAAAAATTGCCGTAATAGCTAAATCGTGGCCAGTAAATGAATTCTGCCTTTTTTGATCAAACCAAAATACTCTTTTTCTTTGTTCTGAAAGAGGGTGGACAATGATCCCGGGTGTTAGTAATGATTTTGGTAGATTACTTCCCACAAAGAGAGGCCAATGATTTGCTCACCATTATGACTCTTCTAACCAAGTGTTACCAGTTTATTATGTCAGGCAAACGGCCACCCTAACCCTAAGCAGGCCTGACCATAGCTTTTGTTCTTTTGCAGTAATCTTAGCTTAAGCTGTGAATTTTGAATGGTCTTCTCAGAATTCCAAGGGTTATACTTCCAATGTCTCAGAATTAATATATTAAGATGTGTAAACGCATCCACTTGACACTATTTAATTAATAGAGCCATCATGGTACTGTTGATTATTGAGCTAATGAGCTCATTAGTTTTCCCCAAGGAGGAGGAAGTTCTTTTAATCACAGCACTTCCTGATCTTTTTGTGCATTCTATTTAAGTACAAATGCTTGAAAGTTCTGCAGATATAAAGCTTATTGACACTATGTTTACGGAATTGTACAGTTTTCAAGTATACTCTCTCTCGGATTTGAACCTGAGACAGACGATGCTGTGAGCTGCTCACTTGATCATCTACGTGAAGTTGAGGTTGCTGGCGTTATGGGTTTCAGTATGGACCTTAACCTCATCGGAATCCTCCTTAATCACTCTCATGTTCATCTATTTTACATCAAACCTATTGTACCCATCAATGCGAATGTGGAATCTCAATTGACACGGCAGTTACGCTTTCCCCGAGTATCGTCAAGCGCAGAAATTATCTATGGTGATCCAAAACCATCTATATCAACAAATATGGCTACAGACTTATAGTATGGTGGTTATGTATGTTTCTTTTGGTGCGAATGGTGGTTATGTATGTACAAGATCAGTATTGTTGCTTCTCTCATGGAGTTATGTGACTATTTTGTACTCCGTTTGTAATGAGAACGCATAAGTGCATAGCAATAATTTACAAAAAAAAAAAAATGAATGGTTGATACTATCCATGATCGTGTGTGATTATGCACTTCTCTTCTTACTGATTTTTTCCAATTTCAATTTTCTTTGTATGCAGGCTGATTGAAAATGTATATCTAGGCTTGAACAATGGCATATTGGACCAATCTGCAATACTGCTCTCAAGAAAGGGTTGTCTAACCTTCTTGGACTGTTAAGGTAATATCTGAATTTGCACAAATCCAATTATTTGGCCGTTATTTCCTTTCCCATTAAGGCTTTTCATATATAGGAATGTTTTGTTAACTCCTTTCTTCACATTGATTTGTTGCTTCATGATTGGGTTTGAGCATGGCATTCCCCATAGTTAACTTATTGGAAATAATATACATTTGGTCAGAAAGGTTGTAGCTTTTATTCGTTGTTAGAATCTAAGGGTTTTAGTTGATCATACAAGGGGACAGTATAAATGGAAGGAGTACGCAATTGAAGTAGCGATATTAATTATGTTGGGTGATAAAATGTATGTTAGATAAGTCTTTTGGTAGGTTATGAATACTGATGCACTCATTGTCTTTTGCAATTTCATATGCATGAAGTTATATAATTAGGATAATGGAGTTTATGTATGTAGTATAAGTGGTATTTGCAACTTTGATTATGGTAGAAGTATTATGAATAATGATCTTGCAAAAAATTAGGAAGCAAATTGTATGCAATTAAAATTCTTGTTATGTTGTGCACGTGATGCCCATTGCCTATTGTGGCTCCATATGCAAATATGTATATAGTTTGCTAATTTTTAATGTAGTAATTGTTTGGAGGGATCTCATTGATTTTGGTCTAATACTCTTTGGGGTATTCTTGCCTTTGAGCAGGAAGAAGAAAATGGAAGAAATGGGGTTTGACTGAGGATGAGTGGGATGCCGAGCAATTTGACATTCAAGAGGAGATATTGAATCCCTTGGAGATAACTTTTTTTTTTGGCAGGAGTAAACTTATATCAAATTACACAGCGGCCTTCGCAAGGTTGTGAGCAACCTTGTTAAGGTTCCTCGGTATAAAGCTAATACGTAAGTAATGAAAATACAAAAAGACAGCCCTAATATCTGATAAAACACCTACTATACTAATATCTTCCTTAGCAGCACCTGCGAGCTGTTGAACAAGTGCAAGGCAATCCGATGCAATGTCCAAATGCAGAATGCCAGAATGGCAAGCCCAGTTAAAAGCATGAAGAAGACCCAACGCTTCAGCAAGAAGGGGGGAGGAAGCATTAAAACGCGTCGAAAACGATCCCAGACATGAACCATCAGGATTATAAACGAACAATCCAACCCGCAGAGGCCTTAAGAGAAGTAAGCCAACACGCATCCACCTTAATACGGTGAGCTAAGCAGTTCCCAACACCATTAACAAGAACAACAGGAAAAAACTCCCTAATATTCATACAGAAGGAGTCACAATCTGAGCTAGGAATGACCTTAGATTCTGAAGTAGACAATGCCAAATCAGCAACTGACTTCTGAAAATGAAGAAAGAAGATAGGCGACGGAGAATTTCCACCAAAGACCACCGAATTCCTGATACACCAAATACTCCAGAAATTAGACAAGAATTGAATAGCAACAAACCTGAAATCCTCCCTTTTCTTAAACAGAAAGAACCAGTTCATAATCCAATCCTTTAAAACAATTGATGCATCATTACCACACCTAATTCCAAAAAGAGAGGAAGCCCAAATACGTTTCGTCCATTCACAATCCCGGAAAAGATGATCCGCAGTTTCCAACATATCGACATTAGAGCATAGAGGGCAAGACGTCGACACTGCTATATTCCTTCTAGCAAATTCTGCTCTCATAGAGAGAGAATCCGTAAGAATGCGCCACATCAAAATTTTCCATTTATTAGGCCCGGGAAGCGTCCAAAGCTGAGATTTACAAAACTGCTTGACCCTTGCTCTAGCACGTAAATCCGTTCTAGTACAAGAATTCTCCATAATTTGCAAGGCACAACCCGTAACCAGATTTTACCGAATAGCGTCCATCCTTACAAGCTTTCCAAAAAATGGAATCCGTTTCAGTAGATGGACTAATAGGCATAGCACAAATTTTCCTAGCCCACTCAACGGGGAAAATTTCATAGATAAGATCCTCCTTCCAAGTGTTATTGGATTAACTAGGTGGGCGATAGTCCAAGAATGCATATGCACAGGAGGGGGGAAACCAAAATTTGTAATAAAGGCAGGTGTCAAACCATTCACCCAATTACTATTCCAGATACCAAGTGAGGATGTTGCACAAAAGTTCCATCCAACTCCATTCAAGACCACCTTAGCACCATTACGAACCCCCTTGCAGCTCCAGGATACAGCCAAGTCAGTCTTAACCTGTTCCAAACTATCGGGGAAGGAATTTTTGAAAATTTTCCTGAAGAGTACCTTACTAACAAGAGAATCTCTGTTGGAAAGAACTTTCCAAGCAACTTTCCCCAAAAGAGCCCGATTCATACAATCAATATTCCTAATTCCCAGGCCGCCTTAAGACTTCGGAAGACTAAGAAAGTTCTTACTAGCCCAATGAATAGTATCCCTTGATCTCGATCCAGCCCACCAAAAATGCGCCAAAATAGCGTTAAGCTTATTTGCCACACTTACCGGTATTTTAAATACCGATAGAACATGATTAGAAAGAGTGGACAAGACAGAAGAAATCAAAGTCAACCTACCCGCTGAGGATAAGAAAATCCAATTCCATGAGGAAAGACGCCTTTTAACTTTATCCAGAATATCGTCAAAGAAGAGACGTTTAGAAGAACCACAATCAGTCTCAATACCCAAATACTTATCAATACCCTTGTTGGACTTAATACGGAAAATACGAAGCCCAACTTGAGCAGAAGCCAAAGACGTATTAGGACTAAACAACATACCTGATTTATTCAAATTCATTAACAGACCCGAGGCTTCACAATAAGTATCCACAATGTTCCTCAAAACCCGAAAAGCATTCTTCTTATCATGGAGGAAAAATATTGAATCATCAGCAAAGAACAAATGGGAAATGGGCGGACTATCCCTGCTAACCTTAATTCCATGAAGAGCCCCAGATTTCAAAGCAGATGAGATATTATAGGAAAGAACTTCCATACATAGAACAAACAAATAAGGTGATAAAAGATCTCCTTGACGAAGACTGCATCTCGGATTAAATTGTCGAAGAGGTGATCCATTAAACAAGACTTCATAAGAGACCGTCGACACACAACTCATAATAAGTTTAATGAAATGTCCCGGAAACCCATAGCATTTCAAAGAGCCAAAGAGGAAATCCCATCTCACTCGATCATAAGCTTTACTCATATCAATCTTCAAAGCAAAGCGACCAGATTTACCAACCCTATGTCTGTTAATATTATAAATTACCTCATTAGCAATCAGGATATTATCTAAAATATGACGGCCTTTAACAAAAGCCTTTTGGTAATCACTAACAAGATACGCCATCCCCCTTGATAATCTATTCGTAATGCAACGAGTAACCACCTTCATGATGACGTTGCAAAGGCTAATTGGACGAAAATCCTCCACCTTTTCTGGATGAGCACACTTCGGAATAAGGACAATAAAAGTCCTATTCATCTCAGCAGGCACACAACCAGAATTAAGGACCTCCAGAGATGCAGCAGTAACTGTATGCTTCACACAAAACCAGCACTTATGAAAGAAAACAGCAGGGAAACCATCAGGTCCCGGGGATTTAAGGGTCCCAAGTTGGAAAACCGCTCTACGTACATCCTTGGCCGAAAAAGGTTTACTAAGGAAATCACTATCATCCTCCTTGACCTTGACCGGAACATGATCAAACAAGTTGAAACCAGATCCCACCCTAGTACTTCCCGAAGATGAAGGCCTTGAAGTAGGATTAAAAAGCCTGAAGAAATGGTCATGAAACAAGTCAGCCACCAACCCAGGATCATATACCCACTCGCCATGAGAATTCTTAATACCATGAATAAAGTTGACTCCTTTTCTCCCTTTGACCCAATTAAAAAAATATTTCGAACATGTATCCCCGTCAACAGCCCAGTTCAATTTGGCCCGTTGCTTCCAAAATAGGGCAATATTTCTAGCAAACTCAGAAACCTTACCATTACAGGCATCAAACTGATCATGAGATCCTGTTGAAAAACTGGTTTCAAGAGAATCAGTCAATTCCTCATCAAAACAATCCCACTTACCTTTCCATTCCTTCTTCTTATTAAGCACCCAACTCTTTATCTTACCTCGTGTGTAAGATAATTTACGCCTCAGTTGAAAAGAAGAAGAGCCATAGAAATTTTGCTGCCAACTTTTCTTAATAATAGCCATACAATCAGCATTCTCAATACTCCATAGGTCAACTTTAAACGGTCTCTTCAGATTATTACTTAGCATAGAGAAATCAAGGATAATAGGGGCATGGTCCGAAATTTGAATAGGTAAGTCTTTAAGGCCCAAATTAGGGAACAAAAGAAAGAAATCTTTAGAACCATACGCCCTATCAAGACGTTCATACGTACGGTTTAACCCCTTACGATTGTTACACCAAGTAAAACGCGGTCCTTTAGACGGAATATCCATCAATTCATGAGTGACACGCCATTTGTGAAAATCCAATGCTCCTCCAATAGAGCCCATATTCTTACTTAATTTGTCGCAACTAAACTCAAGTTGATTGAAATCTCCCAAAATAACAAAAGGATGAACGAAGCTCGAAATATGCGAACCAAGATGTTCAAACACATCCATACGCAAAGCCAAATCCGGTTCACCATAAAAGAGAACGAGGTACCACGAACGATCTTGTCTCATTTCATTCAAAAGGATGATAAAATTCTTACAAGCATAGATGAACGAAAAGCAAGCATGAGCCTTCCATCCACACCAAAGCCCACCCGAGGTACCCACGGCATCAAACCCAACACCACCATTAAAACCCCACTTATTTATCATACTACTAACATGAGCTACACTAGACTTAGTTTCGGAAATAAAAAGAACACTTAACGAGTTATCCATAGCCAATGCTCTAAGCTTAGGAATTATATGGGAAAGAGCATCGATAAGACCCCTACAATTCCAAGAGAGTATACTCATGGGTCCAAAGGAGGTTGCTTAAGTCCAACCTCCGCAACACCTTTGAAAGGACTGATCACAGAATTCTCACTAGAGCTACTTAAAGCATCAACATCCACCTTGATACAGAATCCCTTGCTAGGACCAGCAACAGTACCAACATCATCAGCATTAAATTTAGCCTTCTTAGCAAATTGAGAGAGATAAGCTTTGGCATGACCAACAGAAGTCAGGATACGCGCATCCAGTTCATCTTCTGCCATATCAGAGCAGCACTTCCTTTTCTTCAGAGGCAGATTCTGATCTGCAATTATCCCTGTAACATCATTATTTGAATTTGGAATATAGAAGGGGCCAACATAAGTAGAAGCTTTAGGTACATCGAAATCAGTATCAGAAGAGACTTCCATTTCCAGTGGGAGAATCATAAAATGAGTAGAAGGAGTAGTAACATTCACAGGTACATCACCAACAGGAGGCATTGCATTGTTATCAGCAGAAATATTCATAAAATCAGAGCCAGAAGAGAGGACAATGGGAGCAGATGCAGTAGCAGGCCCATTAACCGCAACAGAACCCACCCCAGCCTGACTAATCTTCAGGCTCAAATTAAGACTCAAATCAGTATTCACCTCTCCATCACCATTACCAGCTTCAGAATTATTATACCACGCAGCCATATCACTTACTGAATCAGAACTGAACGAAGGCCATTCATGGGTAGAATAGTTTGAACTTAAGAATCCAATAGTGATAACTAAATCTCCAGAGTTCATAGCATTATGCTGCACAAACTGACCATTAGCATCAACAAAGTCCTCTTCAGGCCCAGCCTGTTCATTACTACTCTGATCATGTTGTTGATGTTCATCAACCACATTAGAGAGAGGAACATTAGGATTCTGTAGTCCATCATAATAATCATAATAATACACAACCGGTAAACCAGAAGAAGGAGGATCAAAAGTCTGATTGTAACCCCTATTCTCATCATCCAGCCTTGCCCAATTGAAATCATTTTCAACCCTATTCAAAATAGTTTCCTGGATATAAACATTTTTATCAACCATATTATCACTAACAACCCCATCTATGTTCATATAATTAACAAGGGGATCACTAGTTAAACTATTAAGAACATTAGGAACAGTACTACGAGTGTTACTATGCACCCCCACACCATCATCATCAAAGATAAAAGCACCTACCCCTGCAGAAGGCCCTCCCGTCTCATGACACTGTCCAGAAGGGGTAACCAAAGGAGCCACAGAAATAGGATCAGCAATAGGATGGTTTGGGGCACAAGTCATAGGAATAGAAGTGGACTGAGGAGTAACATGCACCTCATTATTCATACCAGCAGCAGGAGGAATTGGATCAAGCTCAACATCCATATTAATATTATTAGGATCAACCATACTCTCACCCTCATTACCTTGAACACCAGTAGACCCCTGAGGGTCACCCACATTGAATAAAACAGGTCCTTCAAAAGGCTATGAGGTGACACTGAAACGCATTCCAGACACCACCCTCCCACCAGGAGAAGTCCCCAACTCAAAGTCCACATAGTACTCTGGTTCATTAGGGGAGCCAGGTGGAGAGTCAGGACCCTCATCCAACCTAACCTTAGACGAAACAAACTTTGTTGTAGATGGCGTAGCACGCAAATCCATATTGAACATTGTATGTGTAATACCACGTAATTTCTAATTCGCTTTAATTAATATTTAATATTTATTTGTATGTCGACGGGTTTTAGAGCGAAAATGTTTTGGTGAACGAGGTACCTTGTGTGTAAGTATTTTGAGTTGTGTATGCGAGTGTTTAACAAAACCGTGGTTGATTCATGTTATTTGGATATTGAAGTGCGTGAAGGGTCTAACCCATACATGAATAGTCGTGTTATAGGGCCAAGGGTTGCGTGCAAACCTAGCCCATACACGACATTTACATCTGAAAATCAGAAATTTCAGAATACCATCCCCAGCCGCCATATTTATACACTCTTTTAAGACCTTATTTTTGACCTATCGACACAAAACAACACATACACCTTCTGCCGCCACTTCAGTGTTTGCATAAGAGGGGTTTTCACGGTGGTTTAGGGATGCTAGAGCAGGTCGATGGGTCCACAAAGAGGGCACGTTCACCAGTTTCTTTCGTCTTCTGCTCTTTTTCGTGGTAAGCATGTTTTAATCCCCAGTTTATAATTGTATAACCATGTTCAAAGGCCCTGATTCCTAAGTAATAATGATCTAGGATGTTCAGTAGTCGTGGGTTGACCATCGTATAGACGTGTTTGACTGCCGTTGACCACCGTCTGTGACTGCTTTGTCGTGGTGTCAGGAATTTTCAAGTGCGTTTTCAGAACGGGTTGTGACCGAGTGAATTAGTACCCTAATTCGATTAAGCTACTGGGTACGCTAGGTATGGGTTATAAGGTTTTTGGATAGTGGGTGGTTAGGGTTTCTGGGTGGTGGTTTTCACGGTGGTTCGTGGGGTTTAGGGACAGTTTCGTGGTAGGATTCGTTGCAGGTGCTAATGGCGTATATAGCAGAGTAGTTGTGGGGATGCCGATTTAGTGGGGTGGTTTGGCACCGTGGTTGGCGTTCGACGGCCACTGGCTCCACCACTGGGACCACCACGGCTCAGAGGCGAGCCTGGTGGTGCCACTGGTGAAGTCAGGGGTCGGGAGTGGTGTTGGGAGCGGCGTTTGACGGGGCTGCTTGTCGGGGGTGGTGGTTGCTGTTTCGGGTCAGCGTGTTTCGAGCTTTAGATGTGTGTTCGTGTTTAAGTTTTGGCTCTTCTTGTCTTATGGTATTTATTATTATTATTATTATTATTGTTATTATTATTATTATTATTATTATTAGTATTATTATTATGAGTATGATTGTGGTAGTTATGTAAGAATGTTATTAACATGGTAATTATCTTTTATGTATACAATGTTTATGTTATGAATATTATTGTAGTTGTATGATTAGTTAACATTAGTAGTGGTGTTTAAGTATGTCATATTGGTTCGGTAATAAATGATTATTTATTCGGGTGCTATATTTAGTAAGTCTATAAATAGTATATTTTGTTTTGGGCAATGATACTCGATATGTTATTTGGATAATGGCAATTAATAAGTATATGGGACATGTTGATATGCATACTTACATTTGTTTTGAATAAATCGTTTATGAATATAATCAAGTGATTAGTTAGTAGTGTTGGTTGTACGAATAGAAGTTAATACTAAGTACTATTATAGGAACTGAGATCGAGGAGGAATAATTCGGGCAGCTGTTCGGTTGTCTTTCGGCAGGTCGAGGTAGGGGAATATCGTATGCCTGATGATGAGTTATTGATTTATTTAATCGTTGTTAATAATGTTCATCTTATTATATTGAATGAATGATATATTGCTTTATTCGATTGAATAATTCTGTGACATGATACGATGTGACGAATAATGGGTCTTGTGATACGGAGCGGAGTATATTGGGTCTTGTGATATGGAGCGGAGTATATTGGGTCTTGTGATTGGTGCGGAGTATATTGGGTCTTGTGATTGGCGCGGAGTATATTGGGTCTTGTGATTGGCGCGGAGTATACTGGGTCTTGTGATCGGTGCGGAGTTTATTTGGTGTTGGATCGGTGCGGAGAAGGGATGATTGATCCCAATATATTTGTGATAATGTTTGTTAATTATGTTTTAGTTGTTTTACCTACTCAACCTCGCGGTTGACCCTGTGTATTCGTGTGACACCTACGATGATCCGGAATGGGGAGTAGATTTTACAGGTCAGTGACAGATGGATTAGGAGTTTGGGCATGGAGAGAGAGAGACATGGCATGGACCTACTTAGAGTTAGATCACATTTAGATATCATCAGTTGTACTTTCATCTTATCAAGTTTGGACCTCGTAGTTGTTGTAATATCAAGTTTAAATTTAATCAGTATTCATATGAAGTACTTTGGTTTGTTTACCTTGTTATTCACTACCTCGGATATTCCGGGATGGTAACAGTCCTATTTATTTGAGAATGTCTTGCTAAAGGCTCTTAAATAAATGGGGGTGTTACAAAGTGGTATCAGAGAGAACGATCCTCAGGCCTAAACCAAATGAATAATAATGAACGTAGGAAGAGTCTAATAAAATGAACCCTGAGATGAAACTGATAGGAGCCCCAAAGAGGAACGGGATGAGTTAGGGGCCCCCTCAAACCAGACCTGGGCCCTTTCTGTTCTATCTCGGGAACCCAATGAGAGTAATTGAAGAGTGGGGTAGATTATATAGTGACCTAGTTATCTTGTGCTAACAATTTTGCAGGGGCGGAATGAGGTAAGTAATGATGTGTACATGGTTAATGATGCACTGTACTCTATGAGTTTGATATTGGAAAGTGATTGAGAAATGTACTACTTTAAGTATTGAGGACATGAAAATTGAAATACGAGTTTGAAATATAAGCTTGGCTAGTAGGATGATATACATAAGAAGAATGCGTCTGATATTGAAACGCTGATTGATATAAATGATTGAATCTAAATTTTCAGGAATGGGTGTATATTTATTGTATACTGAATTAGAGTGATATGATCATGTGTTTTTGGTGTCTCGAATTGTCTATAGGATATCTGGTTATTAAATGACTATAGTAACTTTTGCAATATATTGCTTGGTATTTGGATATGACCTATCAGATTTAAATGCTATAGTAATTCATGTCTAGTGATATGCGGAATGTGCTGCCCCAAGCCATGAGTGTCATATAGTTGTGTGTTACATTAGTATATACATGTATAAATATCCAGATATTTAGATGATCTACTTTTCTGTTACGCAACCTTTACCGTGTTTTAGATGACTAGTACAGAATGAAATAATGAATAAATGTCATTTTGATGCAACGTGATTTCTATATTTCGATGGAATGTCAACATGTTTTGGAGGAATAATGATTGTGTTTAATATGATAATATGAAGTAATTTTAATGGAACCAAAATTTTAAATAAAGACCAGAATGTTACCCTGTTTGTACGGGTTGTCATCTAAAATGTATTCTTTATAGGAGTATGACAATATTATGTGTGCTAACCTTCTGATTCAGCTTTTCAATGCATTTGGTTTCATATTAATGTGAAGTATATTTTGAGAGAAATAAATGTTTTAGCCGACAGTGGTCAGACTGTCACTGCACGGTTCAGTGTTACCCATGTTTCTGCACGAGGAACCGTTTAAAATGTATCTACTGTTTGTGTATAATTCCAACTCCAATGGTTAATATGTTCATTCACGTTCCCAAATAATAAATCACGTAAAATCTTAACAAGATGTTAATTAATTTTGATCTTTGCAAGTTGTCCAGTTTCCTGTTTTATTGCCGTAAAATTCTGTTTAGACCAGTTCGTTATAAATAATTTCCTTAAGTTTTGCACTTTATTCTTTTCCTATGATTAGAGAATCCATGATATTTCTCAAAACTATAATGGTTAACAAATGGTTGAACGGTTATTTAATTATAATTTTTGTTGTTAAAAGTTGCAACATGATGTTTAATTGTTGGAATCGTAAGTTCTGTAAGTTTTATATAAAAGTTTAAGCAAATATGAATTTATGTGATGTGGCCTCGTGGTATCCTGATATGGCATTAGTAACACGTGTAATAGACATTTGGAATGAATATGAACCTCACGATATGATAATGCAACCTGGCGGATTTCGTCAAATTTATATAAAATCGTTTCAGTAATACAAACGCTCTTATTTTCTAATTTTATGACCTCAATATAATGAGGTGATAGTAGTGTGTGATGTTAAACTCATGTTTAACAGAGACGAGTTTTAACAAGAGATAGAATGAAAGTTGACTGGTAAACTCATTAGCATGATATAGCAATCTGATTGTTATCGATAATGTTGATCATTTGAACGCTGAGAATCGTGTTGATGTTCTAGAATATATTTATGGTATATCGTTGCCTGGCTCACTGAGATAATAATCTTCATAACACCTTTATGTATAATGTTATGTCACAAACTGAATTGCATTGCTATGTTTAAAATCCGATCATAATATCTTGAGTTATTAACTGGTAGACGTGTGATCTATGGAAGTACTAGTCTTGTGAATCGTTTACTTTTATCATTAAATTTCATAGTTCATGAGCTACATATTACAGGAACAATGGTTTAGTAAAGAAGAGTCAGAATGTCTCCATGTAGTCTTATTTCGATCTATAGCTTGCAAACTGTCTTGATTCATGTTTGTAATTGCCACCAATTACCGCATCAATGTTCCAAAATTTCAAATGCCTTCAAGTGATGTTTATCTATCGTAACATTTAATGTTTTGCTAATTATAATGATTGTTTGCAACCTGACAAATCTGTAGCTATGTGTTGATGAAAACCTGATTGAATGTTTAATTGTCGCGCATTGTATAAAATCCTTATTGTGCAAGTCATATATGATGAATGATGTAATGTGAGTGGAAGTAAGTGAGTTTGTTAACTAATTGATATCTGGGGATGTTAAATGACCTTGTGAGTCTCTGAGTTATGTGTGTCTTGTGAAATATGTCTATGTTCCATGATTAATTACGTTAGTTAATTTTGTGCTATGTCTTCCCCTAAATATGACTTGTTTCTATAATATGATTATGAACATGGAACATTTTAAATTGTCAAGTATGAACTATGAGCTTCTTGATTGGTTACATTGTTGTTAATATATTAAATTTGTGATAAAATTTCAAGGGTATGCATGTGTTACCTATTCCGATTCTGTTTTACTGCGTAACACGATACTACCGATCCTAATACCTTGTTGTGTTCGAGGTTGAATGTTATATGATAATTGATATGAGCCTCTTTTGAGTACTGATTGGAGTTGAATGTTGGTAGTTGTCCTTTTATTTTGATAGTTAAAATTTTCTATTGAGGTGATAATTCTGTTGTTTGCAAGATGGGAAAACTTGTAGTAATTGAGTAGTCTGAGTTATGTACAAGTTCTTGATATTTTTTTTTTTTTTTTTTTTTTTGGCGTACGTTCTTGTTTTATGAATAGGTGGAATGACGAGTATATATACATGTATAACAACGAACTTGGGAGGTAAGTATTGAGGAGATTGATCACTCGTGAGTTTAGAACAAAGATCATGGTTGGTTTTGTTTTGAGTTGAGATTGCAGTGCAGTGTTTTAGCAAGTTGTCGCGTTCGGGTGGAATATTTGATAATATCAATTTTGAAACAGAGATGAGAATTGTTTATTGGTTTGAATTATAATTTGTAGGCCGTTGTGCCAAATTGTATCTACAGTCCAGTATGATCTTGGTTGTCGAGTTATATTCGGAGTTTGAAATTGATATTGAGAAGGAAGTATTGGTTCGGTAATGAGGTTACGGGGACGTAACCATGTTTTAAGGAGGATAGGGTTGTAAAACCTTAATGATTTTATGGTATGGCTAGTTGATAATAATGATTAGTATATATTGTTTGAACATACTGGATAATCCTGTTTACTTCTGTTATGCACTACATTGTCTTTCGTGAACATCTTTTAACTTAGTTATACGTTAAACTTTGGGGACAAAGTTTTCTTAAGGAGGGTAGAATGTGACAACTCGTGTTCTGAAGTACTTTTATTAGTATTTGTTGTTATGTGATGACTAGTTTGTTGACCATGGGATGGCGAACTTCGGGACGAAGTTCATTTTAAGGAGGGAAGACTGTAATACCACGTAATTTCTAATTCGCTTTAATTAATATTTAATATTTATTTGTATGTCGACGGGTTTTAAAGCGGAAATGTTTTGGTGAACGAGGTACCTTGTGTGTAAGTATTTTGAGTTGTGTATGCGAGTGTTTAACAAAACCGTGGTTGATTCATGTTATTTGGATATTGAAGTGCGTGAAGGGTCTAACCCATACATGAATAGTCGTGTTATTGGGCCTAGGGTTGCGTGCAAACCTAGCCCATACACGACATTTACATCTGAAAATCAGAAATTTCAGAATACCATCCCCAGCCGCCATATTTATACACTCTTTTAAGACCTTATTTTTGACCTATCGACACAAAACAACACATACACCTTCTGCCGCCACTTCAGTGTTTGCATAAGAGGGGTTTTCACGGTGGTTTAGGGATGCTAGAGCAGGTCGATGGGTCCACAAAGAGGGCACGTTCACCAGTTTCTTTCGTCTTCTGCTCTTTTTCGTGGTAAGCATGTTTTAATCCCCAGTTTATAATTGTATAACCATGTTCAAAGGCCCTGATTCCTAAGTAATAATGATCTAGGATATTCAGTATTCGTGGGTTGACCATCGTATAGACGTCTTTGACCGCCGTTGACCACCGTCTGTGACTGCTTTGTCGTGGTGTCAGGAATTTTCAAGTGCGTTTTCAGAACGGGTTGTTGAAGAGTCTATTGATATAATATACTCAAGAAGGGGGGGGGGGAGTTGAATTGAGTATGCCTTCTTTTTAAACTTCTTCGATGTGTGTAAGGTTGTATGAAGATCTTCGAGTAGAGCAAATAATAAAGAGAGACACAATATTTTTGAAGTGGTTCAGTCTCACACTTTGAGACCTACGTCCACTTTTCTCGATTAATAGAATTAGTACCAACTCTGGATTACAATTTTATCAACCCTACTCGTGCGACTTTGATGTTAGTCACAACTCTATCTAGATACCGTTAAATACTTAGCTACGACAAATACCGTTAAATATTTGTCTTACAATGAGTACCGCTAAATACTCGTTCTATCTTACGTTAATAAGAAAAAGTCTTCAATGTTTCTTGATGTCACAATCTTGAATGAATAAGATTAATGCTTGAGCACTTGAATCTTGAATCGGATATGACAATGATAAGCTCGAATATTGAAGTATACGATCGGCGGTTTCTCTCTTGATTTGCGTGTATTGTGTATATGTTTCGTGTGGTTTAATGTGTCATGGTAGTCTATTTATATAGAATATGTATCTAGGTAATTCAAACCCTAGATGATTTAGGAATATTACTTAAACTAGAACACTAGTCTTTTAGTAATACTACCTTAAATCTAATCTTAATATATTTAGGAAAGATTTAATAATATACTTTAAGTATTATATAAGGAATCAATTTCCTAATTCATATTTAGGAATGATCTTTATATAATAAACAATTAGTATCCTTATTAAATCAACTTCCTAAACCATGTCAAAGATAATAAAATATATTACCATAATATAATCTTAGTTTATTTAGGATTTTAAATAAATACATAATATTTATTTAAGTAATCCCTACACGACTTATGGTAACGTGACATGTTACACGTTTCCCAAAGTCGAAAACAAACCATATTTTGCTTATATTTTTTGACAATTAAGATCATATAAAAATCCTTAGCTTATTTTAGTAATAAATAATTATCTCATAAGAAAATTATTTATTCCTATTTAACTAAAAGATATTTTATATAATCCTATCAAGATTAACAATTCCATATTTAGAATAGAATACCAATTAACCATTAATTGTACACGACATAATTTGGAAACAATCGTTTCAACCAAACACATATATTTTCCGATCATTTCTTCATAATATAGAGTTATAGCTACGAGCTATAACTTGAATCAATCTTGTACTAAAGCTATAGTTGATAAATATAACTTTAGTTCATTATGCGCGCTTGTGATCTTCTATCAATCTTCGACTTAGCCAATTCATTGACTAACATACTTGAATCTTTTATACTTGACTGATTAGATCTTGTTACTAATATTCTGTACACTTAGCACACGATTATACGTACGAGTATATAATATATATACATAACTAGACTTGTCATTATCAAAACATAAACATATATACACTAGTAGAAAAACATTGATTTGCTGCGCTTCATTTGCGACGTTTTTACTAAATAGCAGCAAATAGAAGTTGAAATTAATGAATTTTTAAAAAATACACAATGTTATTTGAGGCGTTTATTTAAAAAACGCCGCAAGTAGAGAGTTTGAGGCGTTTTAACGTAAAGCGCCGCAAATAAGATAACAAATATTAAAAAGAAATAAAGCAACCCTCACTCAGTCATCTTTGTCAAAGAGTCACTCGAAATCCCTAATTTCATTTCATTATTTCTTTCTACCTCATCTCGTTAGGTTTGTACACCGGCAGACGACTTCGCCGGAGCGCCACCTGAGACTCGCTCGCCAGTAGAGATTTTCCAAACACGCATGCCCACACAAGATGCGTCAGATCTCGTCGACTCGATATTCCCCCATTGCGGCGGATGTCACCATACCTCCCTCACCACAGGCAGTGTCTTCCTTTCAATCTCTCCTTGAATAATAGGTAGAATTACTCTCTTGAATGATTTAATTTTTTTTTGAAATCCGTGAATGATTTAATTTTAATTTTTAGGGTTTCTGGGTGATTCAAAATTAGCATGTTAGTAATGGTACTTTAGATATGAAATGATAAATTTTATGCTTATAGCATAATTGTTGTTGTATTTGGCTTCAGTTATGCTTAATTATCATTTCATAACAAAGATAGCATCATTAGCATCTACTTATACCGATTGGAGTTGTAGCAAAACTGTTCCGACGCGTTTCTGGTGAGTGATGTCCAGCTATCAGTCTCACAACCACTTGGTCTGTGTATCATGTAGTCCGATGTTTATTCACTCTCTCATTTGATGTTGTGATCCATACTCGTCACTCTTTCCCCTTCCTTCTACCTGGCGGATTCCAGTATTTCAGCATTTAGGTTTGTATGAAATTGAGGGTTTTTTATTTTGATTTTGATGGGTGTCTGCTCTAATCATTCATAAGGCCTTCAGAGGTTACCTGGTAGGTTTCGGCCGCTTTAATTACTTGATACGGAGTACGTGAATAGCATTACTCGAACGGCTCAAGACTGCAAACAAACGGTTCTTGAACGGCTCAAGTTTATTGAGTCATTTTGTTTTATTCCATCGTAATTCAGAATCAAAGAAGAGCGGGTCTTTGGATCTATACGAAATGGAAGTTAAATTGTTGACTTATTGCTGTTATTATTGAAGGCCAGAAAAGCTCTGAATGCACTGAGAGGACTAGTGAAGTTACAAGCATTAGCAAGAGGACACAATGTGAGGAAGAGAACAACTTTAACTCTGTTTATAGGGAGGAGGTTGGTGTAACAACATTACATCTTGTCTTGCGCGAAAGTACATGCACTTGGGCTCATCCCGGAAAATGGTTAACCCACTTGCATTTTCCGGTATAATGAGCAACAATCCAATGTATAATCCAGGTTTGAGTCAATACCCATCTACAAGATCTCGCGTTATACTCATAGCTTACAGTTTGGACTCGCTTAATAATTGATTCTTCAGACTTTCATAATTGGAACAGGGTGAAAATTCGATACTGTGATGGGGCGTCATTCACTGGAGATGTGGAAGCTGTTGATCCTGTAAGTACTCCTCCCTGTATCTAGCATTCTTCCAAAAAAAACTCATCTTTTTCAGAATTTGTGTTGATACATGCCCTTTTGACAGGTACCTAAGCTTCATTTCCGAGGAGCTAGAGTCTGGCGCGCTGTCATGGAAGATCTAATGTTAAAAGGAATGAGGAGAGCCAAAAATGTACTGATATCATATATCCATGGCTTATTATGTCCATATTTTGTACTGTATATGATTATTACTGAAGGGTTGCTGCATTAGGCTCTTCTTTCTGGGTGTTCAGCTGGTGGATTGACTTCCATTTTGCATTGTGATAGCTTCCGAGCTCACTTCCCTGCCAGTACTAAAGTAAAGTGTCTCTCCGATGCTGGCTATTTCATCAATGTGTAAGTTTCTTACAGTTCTTACAGTTGCCAGTAATAAACTTCACCTTCAATTAGATTATTGAGGAGTGGTTCTAAGTAACCATTGTCTGCCATGATTTTGATGTTGTCAGAAAATTGCTCTAGGTTCTTTAGAACTTGATTTGCAGCTTCTGAAGCAAACGTGTCGCTAGATCTGTTATACTTTGTTCGGATCAAGATCAAAATTCCTCCAGTGATACAACCAATTTTCAAAACACAGAAGGCCTGTTACAAAATTTTAAAAAAACAAACCATTTTAATTTGAAACTTACTTGGCAAACTTGTCCCTGTGTTTTAAACTTTCTCTTATTTGTGTTTATACAATAAGGATAAGGATTAGTGATAAAAATGAGTGCATCAAAGTTCATTAAATGTGTAACTGTTGGAGATGGAGCTGTTGGCAAAACTTGTTTGCTTATTTGTTACACAAGTAACAGGTTTCCTACTGTAAGTTTCTTTTATATCTTTCTCTATTTTGCATATCCAAGATCTTTACTTTCCTTATATTTAACTTAAATTCCCACTTTTTTTTGTATTTGGGTTCTTCATCATTCTTCCTATTTACTCTCATTTTGTGCTATTATTGCAAAATGATAAGTTTGTGAATGTTTAATCCCTTCAATTGTTCTATTTTCTGATGCATTTAATTGTGTTGTTAGGATTATATACCCACAGTATTTGACAATTTCATTGCTATTGTGGCTGTTGATGGGAATGTTGTTAACCTGGGACTCTGGGATACCGCAGGTACTGCAATGGTGTCCTTATTTACTAGTAGTAAATGCCCCCCTCCGTCTCAGTCATTTATTTACCTTTCTGAACGAGCGCTATTTCAATCAAAGGTAAACAGATGAATGAGACGGAAAGTGTACTCCTTTTCTGAATTACTGTAATAGCATAATCTGTGTATTTCCATTCTTTACTTCTTTTGTCATATTAATAGTATAATGGTTTAAATTTTAGGTCAGGAGGATTATAGCAGAGTAAGGCCATTAAGTTACAGGGCCTTTGCTGCCTTGAGCTAAGTCTCCTGGGGGCCGTCCGGCTAGTAAGTAGAATCTGATGGCCGTCCTTCAATCAAACAAAGCTGCTGATTCTGAAGGACTTCAATAGCAAGAGATTCTTGAGTCTTTTAACATTGTATATGTATGTATGTGTTATTTCTATTGAAATTTTTAAGCATTGTATATTTTTAGAATAATCATGTAAGATTCTCTTGTGGCAAAATACATATGAGAGTTATTATATTTAAATAATTTGTTTCCATCATTTAATTTATTAAAAAAAAAAAAAAAAAATTTTTTTTTTTTATTACCTATTTGCGGCGTTTTCCTCAAAACACGCCTCAAATAGAGGTAATATTTGCGGCGTTTTTTTAAAAAAACGCCGCAAATAGTACCTCTATTTGAGGCGTTTTTTGAGGAAAACGCCGCAAATAGCTTCTTAATTGCGGCGTTTTTTTTTCCGCCGCAAATAGCTTTTCTATTTGCGGCCCCTTTATTTGCTGCTACATCAAAAACGCCTCAAATGACCCCTTTTTTGGCGCCGCAAATAGCTCTTTTTCTACTAGTGATACTTAATATATACATTTGAATATATGGTTCAACAAATTCCCCCTTTTTGATGATGGCAAGTCTCTCTTAGATTTCGTGTCTAAGTGTATGTTCCCCCTCAATATAATAATGGTCATTCATAGCAAAGAGTCACTTAGGGTTTCTATCTTCTATCTATCCCATATCCTTTAAGAATCCTAAGAGACAATGAATTACGACAAGGAGCAAGCTTAGGCAAATTCTAATCTAAGGCGCATATTTCCCCCTCTTGACATCATCGAAAAGATGAGAACAAAGACATGAAACGACTAGAATAATATACGACGAAGCATATGCAAGCATATAAACGAGTCTAAAAAATATGAACATAGAAAATATCACATAAGCACACACGAAATATTAAAATATACACAACCAATCCGAATATACTATGCCAATGGGCCGAATATTAACAAAAGTATGAAAATTGGGCCGGCTAGGTTAGTTCATAATGGGCCAATCAAGAGATGTGGGCCACAGCAAAAGGGGATAATGGTTGGGCCACGGTAGGATTAGGAAATCCGAGGGAGGCAAAAAGAAGCAGGGCCTTGGATTCAATTGGGCCAGGGAAACAAATGGGCCACTAGAGTAAAGGTTTTATAAGTCCAACCCAGGACTTAAGCAAAATAACAACACAACAACTTCAATTCTGAAAAAAAAAACAGAGACGGGGATGACGGATCACGAACGAGAACTTGAGCCTGGATTCTTTACATAAGGGTTTACGTAGTCGGGTCGGGTACGGAACTCGAGGGTCTCCAACCTATCTAGGCAGCTATTTACGTTTCTCCCTTGAGCATTGAGCGCAATCTCGAAGTTGAGCACCTTGAGCGAGAGTGCCTTGACGGCCTCAAGTGCTTTAGAAGCATCCTCTCGCAACAACCCATGGTCTCTCACCATGGCTCCTCCTTGAGTTGTAATGAAGGATAAACGATCACTTATGGCGAGCAATTCGAAGCATACCACCGAAACCTCGGATCCAATCTTTACCAAGTGCTTATCAACTTTTTCCATCCATTCCTTCACATCAACCTCAAACTCACGACCCCTCTTAGCACGGCTACCCCCTGCCTCATCCTTCTCCTTTTTAATTTCACACATACCAAGAATTTGGTCCATCTTGGCCTCAAGACCCGCGAAGGATGGCGAAGGATGCGGAGTGGGTTCATTCTTACCAAACGTAAGATCAACTCCGTCAAAGCAAATTCCCATTAATTTCAACAATCGATCACACATACGATCCTTTGGTTTAATCCCAAAACTGGAATCATCAACAAGACCTTTCTTAAACATTAATTCAGATACCCACATTCCATATGGAATGTCGATGGTGGAGCAGAACTTTTCCTTAACAAGAACACTCGAAGCTTGACAGATTTTATGGCAAATAAGAGACGCCAAATCGATTTTCTGTCCCTCCAACCAACTGTACAACACCACAGCCTCAACACTAGCAAGCTTATCCCTACCACCTCGTCTAGGTAACACGGTATTCCATAAAAAATTCAAGAAAAACTTCAATTTTGGGTTAAAATTGACAGTAAGCAGAGGAGAAACTTCAGTAGCATCTTCATCGAAATATTTTTTGATCACCAATTTTTGATCTTTAGTAACAACACTCCATTCCTTTTTGGGGTCAAGAACTAACCCGTCTTGATCAAGTTTAAAGATATCACAAATATCCGACTTAGTCACAACAATATCTCGACCATTCACGACACCCCTTATCCCATCATCACAAGGTTTAACTGAAGCAAAGAATTGAACCAACTCGATAGGAAATAACAAACCCGAGAAATCACTTATGTAATCCCACCCTTGAAATGTCAGAAAATCTTTAAAGAATCTCAAAGATTTTGACCCATTGACCCACGACTTAGGGTAAAACCGACCCGCATGAATGGCGTAAGGTAAAACTCGATCAATTAACGTACCTTCTTGTTTGGTCATGCGCACCTTCTCAAGACCCGCACGAGTAGCTTCGACAGAGTATTCGGAAAGCATAGGGCGAGGGACTTGGGAGTCAAGTTCTTGCATGTCATCAGAATTAGAGGACGAAACACGATTGAGTTTGCGTCGTTTGCTCTGGTCGGGGGTTGGAGCGGCTGTAGCTATCGGGGTTGGAGAGGGCGGTGGTGATGGGGTTGGTGAAGGAGGTGTGGGCTTCTTTTGTTGAGAACGGGTGGTGCGAGATGGTGACATTGTGGTGTTAAAAATGGTGGTTTTGAGTTGAGGTTGTAGCGGAGGTTTGGGTGGGTTTTAATGGTGGTTGGTAATTGTTATGGAGGTTAGAGGTTTTGAAGTTAATAATGGAGGTAATTTGAGGGAGTTGGGTTTGGGGACGGTAATAATGGGGGTTGAGAGAGGTAAGTTGAGGGAGTTGGGGTAATAATTGTTTGGGTGGGTGAAAGTCAAATGCTAGGAGTAGGTTTGGGTATGTGGCAGGTAGTGGTGCGGTTAGGAGAATTGTAGGACGTGGCAGTGGGGACCAACACACGTAAATGGTGTGATAATTTTGGTAAGTTTATTTTGTTTAATATTTGTATATTATTTTGTATGATATAATTTAGATAATATAGATAAGTGAGGTAAAAATTAATATGTGACGTAATATTATTTTGAGATTGGTTGCGCACACATCCATATGTAAAGCATATAATATAACTATAATCACAAAATTTATCATTGAATATATACATACACATGCAGCGGAGTATACGGACACAGTCATATAATCTCATCTAAACCGTAGTCAATCATTGGGTTATTTTTGCTTTTAAGATTTGATTAGGTGCCACCGATTAAACCAATTTCCAATCGCAAAGTCTCAAAGCGTTCTCTAGCCAATGGTTTAGTGAAGATATCTGCCCATTGTTTTTCCGTACTACAAAATTCCAATTTTATATTTTTCTTCTCAACATGGTCTCTTAAAAAATGGTGTCTAATTTCAATATGTTTAGTTCTTGAGTGTTGGGCTGGTTTTTAGATATGATTATAGCACTCGTATTATCACATAATATAGGCACACATCCAACATCAACACCATAATCATGTAACTGTTGCTTTAACCATAAAAGTTGAGAACATACCAGTGCGGCTGCAATATATTCTGCTTCAGCAGTTGAGAGAGCGACAGAATTTTGTTTCTTGGATCCCCAAGATATAATGCAAGGACCTACAAAGGTAACAAGTCCAGAGGTGCTTTTTCTGTCTAAGGAACATCCTGCATAATCCGCATCTGAATATCCTACTAGGTTAAAGTTACAGTCCATAGGATACCATAGATATAATTTTGAGGTTCCGATTAGGTATCTTAATATTCTTTTAACTGCAATCATGTGTGATTCTTTTGGTGCAGATTGGAATCTCGCACAAACACAGACACTGAACATTATATCTGGACGACTTGCTGTAAGATAAAGAAGTGAGCCAATCATACCTCGGTAAGTTGTTTCATCTACAGACTTACCATCTTCGTCTTTGGTTAACTTTTTATCTGTGACCATTGGAGTAGGCATTGCATGAGAGGTTTCTATTCCGAATTTCTTTAGCAACTCCTTGACGTATTTTTGTTGATGAACATTGATTCCTTCTTCAGTTTGTTGTATTTGAAGTCCAAGGGAGAACTTTAGTTCTCCCATCATACTCATCTCGAACTCAGAAGTCATCAACTCAGAGAAGTACTTGCACAACTTTTTATTTGTTGAGCCAAAAATAATATCGTCGACATAGATCTGAACGACTAGTAGATCTGAGTTTTCGCTTTTAAGAAATAGGGTTTTATCCACAGATCCTCTCTTGAATCCACTCTCCAATAGGAACTTTGATAATCTGTCGTACCATGCCCTAGGTGCTTGTTTCAAGCCATAGAGAGCTTTGTCCAATTTGAATACATGATCTTTGAGTTTGCTGTCAGGAAATCCAGGAGGTTGTTCAACAAATACTTCCTCTTGGAGATAGCCATTAAGAAATGCAGTCTTAACGTCCATCTGAAAAAGCTTCATTCCCTTGTGTGCTGCAAATGCAATGAGTTGTCTTATTGCCTCAAGACGAGCAACAGGAGCAAAGGTTTCATCATAATCGATCCCTTCCTGTTGGTTGTATCCTTGAACCACTAGTCTGGCCTTATTTCGCACAATAACTCCAGTGTCATCCAATTTGTTTCTGAATACCCATCTAGTTCCAATGACAGTTCTGTCCTTAGGTCGAGGAACAAGATGCCAAACTTTGTTTCTTTCAAATTGTTGGAGTTCTTCTTGCATGGCAACTATCCAGTCTGGTTCTGCGAGAGCTTCCTTGATATTTGAAGGTTCAATGGTGGAGAGAAAGGAGTAAAATGAGCAAAAGTTATTTAAGCTCCTTCGAGTTTGAACTCCATCTGTCAGGCTTCCTATGACATTGTCCAAAGGATGAGAACCTTTGTATCTCCAGTTCCTTGATTGATTATTAGCATTACCTGAACTTGACTCGGGATCTTGACTTGTTCCCCCTGAATCCAAACCTGGGTTTATAGTAGGGTCAGGTATAACTCTGGCCTCTTCCCTTTGGTTTTGATTCAAAGTTACAGCTTCATTAGCTGTAACTCTGGGTTCTGAGTCATTGGTTTGAGAGTTATCTACAGTATCATCAACTGTAGTTTCATCTCTCGCACCATTTTCTCCCAAGTTGAGTTCATCATGAGTTCCTTGAGGTTCTCCTTCTTCAATTTCCATTTCAGGAGGATCTTCCCTTGATAACCTGAAGTCAGGTTCGTCTAGGTTTTCCTCTATATCCTGTAATGGCTTATCGAAGACATTATTCTCATCAAAGATAACATGAATACTTTCCTCTATGCATAAAGTACGTTTGTTAAAAACTTTGTAGGCTTTACTATGATCTGAATATCCTATAAAGATTGCTTCATCACTTCTAGGGTCGAATTTGCTTAATCTGTTTTTACCATTGTTGTGAACAAAGCATTTACTACCAAAGCATCTTAAATGAGATTTGTTTGGTTTACGACCTCGAAGAAGTTCATAAGGTGTCTTTTTAAGGATAGGTCTAATCATAGCACGGTTATGAATATAGCAAGCTGTACTTATAGCCTCAGCCCAAAAGTTTCTAGGTAGGCCACTACAAAGAAGCATTGTTCTAGCCATGTCTTCTAGGGTTCTGTTCATTCGTTCTACGACTCCATTTTGTTGTGGGGTTCTAGGGGCCGAGAAGTTATGTCCAACACCATTGGTTTTACAGAACTCAATAAAAGCATGATTGTCGAACTCAGTTCCATGGTCAGTACGAATTGTTACTAGGTTTGATTTATATTTGTTTTGAACAAGTTTCATGAGACTAACAAATTCATCGAATGTTTCGTCTTTAGAATGAAGAAATATTGGCCAAACAAATCTAGAGTAATCATCAACTAGAACGAAAACGTACCTGGAACCACCTCTGCTTCTTACCTTCATAGGGCCACATAGATCCATGTGTACAAGTTCAAGAGCTTGTTCTGTGCTTACCACTCTTTTTGGCTTAAAGGATGATCTGACGTGTTTACGTCGAGCGCATGTGTCACACATCTTTTCTTGATCAAATTTGATCTTTGGAAGACCTTCGACCAAGTCCCATCTTTTCAGCTTACTTAGAATAGGTGAGCTAATATGACCAAATCTCTTGTGCCATAGACATGGATCATCTAACGTAACTTTCATGCATGATAGAGAATCAGTAGGTACAACATTTAAATCAATCATATAAACGTTTTTCATCCTATGACCTTCAAGTATTACTTTACTGTTGCCTTCTAAGATTATACGACATATATCTGAATGAAAAACCACTTTATTTCCTTTGTCACATAATTGAGATATACTGATAAGATTGTGTTTGAGACCACTTACAAGGTATACATCATTTATTGCATGAGAGGATGAAATACCTATCTTACCAATTCCGATGATCTTTCCCTTTTTGTTATCACCAAATGTGACTTTACCTCCATCAAAGGGTTTAAGGGTTTGAAATAGATTTACGTCGCCTGTCATATGTCTTGAGCATCCACTGTCGAGATACCATAGGTTATTTTCCTTGGCGACACACTGCACGAATAAGTTTAAAGACAGGATTTAGGTACCCAAGCATACTTGGGTCCTTTGTTGTTAGTAATTACAAATACATCTTTCTTTTTAACCCAAACTTGTCTTATATAGGTCTTTCTATGTTGGTAGTAGTTGGGTTTTGATGTTCTTGTGTAGGTCTTAGTTTGGACTTTGGGTGACCAATTTTTGTGTGTTGCTTGTTGAGGAGTTTGTTTGGTTCTATTTTTCTTTTCTTCGAAGTCAAATGTCATGTCATAGAACCATCTGTGGTCAATGTTTCTTTCCTCAGTTTTATTATCATCACTATCAGAGACAGAAATAGTGTCGTTTGGAATTCCTAAGGATTTAACAAACTTGACTCCGGTTTTAAAATCTTGTGCGTGTTTTACACAGTTTTCTCGGAGGTGTCCAGTATGGCCACAATAAGTGCATATTAAATACTCAGGAAGGTCGGCATATTTTCTTCTTCTAAAGTCTCTATCTGTTGGACTTTGTTTACACTTTGAGTGATCCCTTCTTCCATAACATTCGTGACCTAATCCCATCTTCATGTTGTTGTCGGATTGTTCAGCTAGGAAGTTTAGAACGTTAGTGCTTCCTTCCCATTTGTCATGAACCTTCCGAGCATGAAGAAGGCGGTCTTTTAGGGAGTCTATTTCTTTCTTACATTCACTGTGGTCAGTGTTGCTAGACTCTTTTAGGTTTTGAATGTCTTTATGAAAGTCGGACACAATTTTGGCATGTTCCTTCTTGATTTTAGATAGATTGAATTCTAGATCCATAATCTTGCTTTCGAGGATCTCAACTTCTTCTAGATGAGTCTCATCTTCGACTATAATCGAAGATTTGGACTTTAGAAGCTCATTAGCCTTTCTCAAATCTGAAGTTATAGCTTCATTAGCTATAACTTTAGATTGAAGCTCTTTGATGTTGAGTTTCAGTTTTGAGGTTATAGCTTCATTAGCTATAACTTTAGACTCAAGAACCTTTTTCTCAGACATAACTGTTTCCAATTTAGCATTTGCTTCAATGCTTATTTTGGATTTCAGTTTCTTAGCTTTGGCTTTCAGAAGTTGATTTTCCTCAGCAATATCGAGGATCTGTTCTTTCAAGTCATCTAACTCAAGACTTTGTTCATGACATTGGTCTAGGGTTTTCTCAAAATATTTAACCAACATAGCTTTAGATAAATTTTTAACTTGACTTTTGAGTTGAAGAAAATTTACCTCTTCATCATCGTCGTCGTCGTCTGAGTCGGATTCTCCAAGGAGACACATATGGGATGCGTCGTCTTCGTTGTTGTCGTTTGAGATTAGATCTAGGCTGACGTTGCTTAGGCACAGGTTTGCTACCTCATCTTCTTCTGAGTCCTCGTCATCCTCGGATTCTAATTCTCCCCAACACGACGCAAGCATTACTTTCTTGAACTTCGTTTTGGTCTTTTCTCTTTTTGACTTATCTTTGATTTTGTCCCAACTTGGACAGTCTTTGATCATGTGGTCTTGTTGACCACACTTGAAACATCCTCTTTTGAAGAATGTTTGTTTTGTGTCAGTTTTCTTTTTGTCGACTGTTTTGTTGTTAGGGTTTTTGTATCTTCCCTTGAAGACAGCCTTTTTAAAACGTCTTGCGAATAGAACTGTCTCGTCTTCTAGTTCTTCTTCGCACACTTTACTTGTGGAGGCTTGTAAAGCGACTCCCTTTCCTTTGGGATCATCATCGTTTTTATTTAGTATGATCTCGTGTGCCATTAAGGATCCAATCAATTCTTGGTACGTGATTTTAGATAAATCACGTGCTTCCTCTATGGCCGTGACCTTAGGTTGCCACTTTTTGGTGAGACTCCTAAGAATCTTACGAATGATATCCTCAGAATCGATCTTTTTGCCAAGGTTCCGCAGTTCATTAATAATACAAGAAAATCGTGCAGACATGCTATCAATAGATTCATTCTTTTCCATATTGAAAAGTTCATATCTTTGAACGAGCAAGTCTATACGATGTTTCCTGACTGCGGATGTTCCTTCATAAGCAAGTTCGAGACTATCCCATATCTCCTTAGCGGAACTACAGGATGAGAATCTATCGAATTCTGAGGTTATCATACCGTTCTGTAGGCGGCTCATGGCCTTAGAGTTTTTCTCTGCAATTTTGTAGTCACTTTCCACATAATCGCTTTCCATCTTTTCATAGGTTGTTCCATTGGCGGCGGCGACCAAGATCTTCTTTGGTCCAGTTTGGATGATCTTCCAACATTCCCAATCACAACCCTTGATGTAATGAGTCATCATATTTTTCCATAAACTATAGTTTTTGCCATCGAAGATAGGGCACTTGAGATGCTTGGAATCCATTGATGAAAGAGTATATAATATAGAATCAATAGAAGGATCAAAACTCACGCGGCTAGGCGATCAAGAGCACGAGGCTCTGATACCAATTGAAGAGTCTATTGATATAATATACTCAAGAAGGGGGGGGAGGGGGTTGAATTGAGTATGCCTTCTTTTTAAATCTTCTTCGATGTGTGTAAGGTTGTATGAAGATCTTCGAGTAGAGAAAATAATAAAGAGAGACACAATATTTTTGAAGTGGTTCAGTCTCACACTTTGAGACCTACGTCCACTTTTCTCGATTAATAAAATTAGTACCAACTCTGGATTACAATTTTATCAACCCTACTCGTGCGACTTTGATGTTAGTCACAACTCTATCTAGATACCGTTAAATACCTAGCTACGACAAATACCGTTAAATATTTGTCTTACAATGAGTACCGCTAAATACTCGTTCTATCTTACGTTAATAAGATAAAGTCTTCAATGTTTCTTGATGTCACAATCTTGAATGAATAAGATCAATGCTTGAGCACTTGAATCTTGAATCGGATATGACAATGATAAGCTCGAATATTGAAGTATACGATCGGCGGTTTCTCTCTTGATTTGCGTGTATATGTGTGTATATGTTTCGTGTGGTTTAATGTGTCATGGTAGTCTATTTATATAGAATATGTATCTAGGTAATTCAAACCCTAGATGATTTAGGAATATTACTTAAACTAGAACACTAGTCTTTTAGTAATACTACCTTAAATCTAATCTTAATATATTTAGGAAAGATTTAATAATATACTTTAAGTATTATATAAGGAATCAATTTCCTAATTCATATTTAGGAAAGATCTTTATATAATAAACAATTAGTATCCTTATTAAATCAACTTCCTAAACCATGTCAATGATAATAAAATATATTACCATAATATAATCTTAGTTTATTTAGGATTTTAAATAAATACATAATATTTATTTAAGTAATCCCTACACGACTTATGGTAACGTGACATGTTACACGTTTCCCAAAGTCGAAAACAAACCATATCTTGATTATATTTTTTGACAATTAAGATCATATAAAAATCCTTAGCTTATTTTAGTAATAAATAATTATCTCATAAGAAAATTATTTATTCCTATTTAACTAAAAGATATTTTATATAATCCTATCAAGATTAACAATTCCATATTTAGAATAGAATATCAATTAACCATTAATTGTACACGACATAATTTGGAAACAATCGTTTCAACCAAACACATATATTTTCCGATCATTTCTTCATAATATAGAGTTATAGCTACGAGCTATAACTTGAATCAATCTTGTACTAAAGCTATAGTTGATAAATATAACTTTAGTTCATTATGCGCGTTTGTGATCTTCTATCAATCTTCGACTTAGCCAATTCATTGACTAACATACTTGAATCTTTTATACTTGACTGATTAGATCTTGTTACTAATATTCTGTACACTTTGCACACGATTATACGTACGAGTATATAATATATATACATAACTAGACTTGTCATTATCAAAACATAAACATATATACTTAATATATACATTTGAATATATGGTTCAACAGTTGTGACCGAGTGAATTAGTACCCTAATTCGATTAAGCTACTGGGTACGCTAGGTATGGGTTATAAGGTTTTTGGATAGTGGGTGGTTAGGGTTTCTGGGTGGTGGTTTTCACGGTGGTTCGTGGGGTTTAGGGACAGTTTCGTGGTAGGATTCGTTGCAGGTGCTAATGGGGTATATAGTAGAGTAGTTGTGGGGATGCCGGTTTAGTGGGGTGGTTTGGCACCGTGGTTGGCGTTCGACGGCCACTGGCTCCACCACTGGGACCACCACGGCTCAGAGGCGAGCCTGGTGGTGCCACTGGTGAAGTCAGGGGTCGGGAGTGGTGTTGGGAGCGGCGTTTGACGGGGCTGCTTGTCGGGGGTGGTGGTTGCTGTTTCGGGTCAGCGTGTTTCGAGCTTTGGATGTGTGTTCGTGTTTAAGTTTTGGCTCTTCTTGTCTTATGGTATTTATTATTATTATTATTATTATTATTGTTATTATTATTATTATTACTATTATTAGTATTATTATTATAGGAATGATTGTGGTAGTTATGTAAGAATGTTATTAACATGGTAATTATCTTTTATGTATACAATGTTTATGTTATGAATATTATTGTAGTTATATGATTAGTTAACATTAGTAGTGGTGTTTAACTATGTCATATTGGTTCGGTAATAAATGATTATTTATTCGGGTGCTATATTTAGTAAGTCTATAAATAGTATATTTTGTTTTGGGCAATGATACTCGATATGTTATTTGGATAATGGCAATTAATAAGTATATGGGACATGTTGATATGCATACTTACATTTGTTTTGAATAAATCGTTTATGAATATAATCAAGTGATTAGTTAGTAGTGTTGGTTGTACGAATAGAAGTTAATACTAAGTACTATTATAGGAACTGAGATCGAGGAGGAATAATTCGGGCAGCTGTTCGGTTGTCTTTTGGCAGGTCGAGGTAGGGGAATACCGTATGCCTGATGATGAGTTATTGATTTATTTAATCGTTGTTAATAATGTTCATCTTATTATATTGAATGAATGATATATTGCTTTATTCGATTGAATAATTCTGTGACACGATACGATGTGACGAATAATGGGTCTTGTGATACGGAGCGGAGTATATTGGGTCTTGTGATATGGAGCGGAGTATATTGGGTCTTGTGATTGGTGTGGAGTATATTGGGTCTTGTGATTGGCGCGGAGTATACTGGGTCTTGTGATTGGTGTGGAGTATACTGGGTCTTGTGATCGGTGCGGAGTTCATTTGGTGTTGGATCGGTGCGGACAAGGGATGATTGATCCCAATATATTTGTGATAATGTTTGTTAATTATGTTTTAGTGTTTTTACCTACTCAACCTCGCGGTTGACCCTGTGTATTCGTGTGACACCTACGATGATCCGGAATGGGGAGTAGATTTTACAGGTCAGTGAGAGATGGATTAGGAGCTTGGGCATGGAGAGAGAGACATGGCATGGACCTACTTAGAGTTAGATCACATTTAGATATCGTCAGTTGTACTTTCATCTTATCAAGTTTGGACCTCATAGTTGTTGTAATATCAAGTTTAAATTTAATCAGTATTCATATGAAGTACTTTGGTTTGTTTACCTTGTTATTCACTACCTCGGATATTCCGGGATGGTAACAGTCCTATTTATTTGAGAATGTCTTGCTAAAGGTTCTTAAATAAATGGGGGTGTTACGGTATGATTACTGGTTGTTTGAAATACAGCGAAACCCTTCCCTTGAGCACGATCCAGAAGACCATTAACACTCGAAACTATCGTCATGATACTCTCTCTACAACATGCAGAGATATGACCCACCTTACCACAACGGATACAATACTTGAAGATGTCCTCATATCTAAACTGGATCCAAAGCAAATAACCTCCATCTATAGAAAGGAAAAATCCCGGAGACAAGGGTTCGTTAAGTTGGATTCTAGCATTAATCCTAATATAGTCCTTATCCGGATAACCATCAAAACCATCAACCACATAGTGATTACTTAATAGATGCCCAACAATGTTAGCAACTTCGTGGGTTAAATACTCAAAAGGAAGACCGCAAATACGTACCCACACTTCAGCATAAGGAAATCTGATAGTCCTTGGAATGCTATCAGGAAACCAACGAGAAAACACCATGAACCCACCATAGAAAGTAGAATAAGTTTTTTTCAGCAAATCTTCTTTATCCTCTTCGTCTTCACAGTGAAAAGCATATAAATCACCCATTTTCAACACAGAAACTGGACCCCTAGTTTTCCACTTAGTACGAACCACATGCTCAATTTTCTCAACACGAAAAACCCTATAATCAACTAAGAAGCCAAGCACACAATGATTCCAAAAATCACGAGACTTACCTAAAGTTTGTGGATCCAAGTTGAACAGCGGACCCGTTCTTGGAAACCTCCATGCATTAACATGCTCCGAATTATTAGGTGAAAAAGATGCATTTGGATGACTCTGATGATATCCAAACGTATGATTACCATGATGATTGTGAGAGTTGTTTCCATGATTGAAGTGATGATCATTATGATCATGCCCATCACCCTAAATACCCGACCTTCCAGCAGAAAAACGGTTAGCCATTAAAGAACAAGAGAATAAACAAACCAAGAGGAGACACAGTATTAAATGTGAAGGAGAATGAAAGAAACTGGAGGAACCACAAGCAATATATAGGAGAGGGGAGGTTGCATGCAACCCTAAAAGACCAAAGAAACCCTAAACGGTCTGACAAAAGCAACCAAGAAGATTGGTGAGCAGAAGAACGAAACTCAAGAAATCTGACAGGCCAATGTAAGACAAAGAAAGCTAATCATTAGATTATTAAACACACGAAAGATCAGAAAGGAATGTGAAAGGATATAGAAAAGCACGCTGACCAATGAGCAAGAAGGAAAGAAAGACGTTTTAGGTTTTGATAAAGAGAAAAAGAGAAGTTAATATTTTGGAAAATCAAACGCTCTCAAACAGAGAGAAAACGCTCTCAAAGTAGAGAGAGAAACAACGTAGTGATTGAAAATTGATGATCCTTGGAGATAACTTGGGATGGCTGAATTAGGTGAAGAAAGTCGAAAAAATACTTCAAATTTGAGGAAATTACAAGAGACTAACTTAGAGAAGCTCTTGAAGAAGCTTCTGAAGATGGGTCTCTTCTGAAGTCCACATTAGATAATGATAGTGAGGGTAATCCCAATAAAGATGAGGGACTGGGTTGATCCCGGTCGCTGGCTAGGCTTCAAGCTCTTAAGGAATTCCTCAGAGCTACTGCTTTGGCTGCTGAGCGCACTTTTGAGTCTGAAGACGCAATTCCTGCTCTTAATGAGGCATTTTCTAAGTTCCTGACAATGTATCCAAAGTATCAGTCTTCTGAGAGGATTGATCACCTAAGGTTGGATGAGTATGAGCACCTTACTGGTCCTGGTGCTAAGGTATGTCTTGATTACCGTGGATTCGGGCTTTTTTCGCATCTTCAGACTTTATATTATTGGGATACTTCCAGTTTTAGTTTGTCTGAAATGTCTGCTAGTTTGAGTAATCATGTACTGTATGGTGCTGCTGAAAAAGGGACTGTTGAGCATGATATTAAGGCCAAAATTATGGATTATTTGAACATTCCTGAGAATGAGTATGGTATTGTTTTTACTGTAAGTAGAAGGTCTGCTTTTAAGTTGCTAGCTGAAACGTACCCTTTGGAAACCAACAAGAAGTTATTAACCATGTTTGATCATGAGAGTCAATCTGTGAATTGGATGGCTCAACAAGCTAAAGAGAAAGGGGCTAAAAGTTATAGTGCCTGGTTTAAGTGGCCTACTCTTAAACCATGTTCGGCTGACCTTAGGAACCTAAATGGAAGGAGTACGCAATTGAAGTAACCTACTTGTTAGCTCTAAAAAGTGCCAATGATATATCAATATCTCCTGTGGAGAACATCGAGTTTGATCGGTAAGTACTATCTTCCCCATTGAGATTTCTTTATCGCTTTTTACGTTTGGAAATGCTTCTTAATAGAAGGGCCAATGCCCTTTCTTGCGAGAGATTTGAGTGAAAATAAGTCACTTTTCTATGTTATTTTCACAAATTATATGGGCCTTTGGGGGTAAAATAGGAAGTGAAATGAGGTCACACTTGTAAGTTGGTTTACTTATTATACCAGTAAATTGGTTAATGGGATATGCTTTGGGGCGTGGGCGCGTAGCTATCACACCCTCATTAGCTATTCTGAATTTGCAACTATGAAAGTTAACTGAAGAATCTTGGTGAAGACATGTATAAAACTTCATTCTGTGGATCTTCTCCTTGTGATATTACATACTATTGCCGATGCACGGTATAGCAATACAACAAATTACTACCCCAATGCACCGTATATCAATAATTTACATGTATCGATTCTGAATTTGTATTTCGCTTCAAGCACCAACCAGTCCCCTCTGACTGGCTCTTGCAAGCAGTGTCGGACTTACAACAAGGTTCTTGTATGCCTGTCTTAACAATGCATTTCAGATTTTTAACAGCGTGCTTGTTTATGTAGCTTTTTTGACGAGACACAAAAAAGCAACAATTGATAATGGTAAGAGCTCCTTCTCCCAACCAGAAGTTGGAGGTTTGATAATTAAGATAATGGAAAGACTGACACTAATAAGTGATTAATGGCACACAACTTGATAATTAAAGCCACGAATATATAGTCTCGTAATATATTTGGAGTATGAGTTCAAAGTTGAAACAGTAAGACCAGTCTTGTGACGGATACTGCCGTCACAAATGAGAATTTGTGATTTAATTTAAGGAAACTCGGATTCAGGAACAACGGTTCGTGGATGGAAACATAACTTATTGTCAGACAGTCAAACCGTCAATTTTCCGTTAAGGAAGTACAACCAATATCATACTTCTAGCTCCCCCGTGATTCAATATGCTTCCAATTTCTAATTTGGACATCAATGAGCCATCAGGGATTCGGGGGAATATACTCAGTCGTAAAAAAAAGGTGAGAAAGAATCATATACCAATTTTTCATACGCATCATTCACAAGTGACAAATAAGCTCCAATTACCAAGTAACCTTCTGAATTCAATGCATCCCTTGCCAACTCTACGGGACATTTGAGGCAGCATTAGTTCACGATTAGTATGTAACATATTTAATCATCACATGCCACTTCTTATCATCTTGCTCGTTCGGACAGGATCAGTACCCTCTACATCAACAATCCGTTTTCGAGCCTCGCTCAACCGTCGTTAGTTTGAGGATTCACGGATAGCTTTGAATGCTTCATAAAGGAGCTTACTTTGGCCCAACCTAAGATCAAATTTTCACCTTCTCCGCCTGCACAAAGGAAATCAGATTCATCCATAAGCACCTTAGAACGCATATATTCAACCCATGGATGTTAAAGAGTAGTTATCAAAATTCAACCTAAAGAACTTCTAAATATAAAGTGAGGCGGAATATGTTAAATTTAACAACGGGTCTGGGCCACACCCGAACGGAGAAGAAAGAGTCCACAATATAAACCCAAGAAGGTTCCACTCTAAAACCAATTGGCAATAGTGGGAGTAACCCCTTGTCTTATATTATGATAATTCTTCTCCTCTTTTATCAATGTGGGACAATCCTCACATGTGGGACTTTCGGGTTTCTTCACAGAATATGAAAGTGAACATTCATGCCCTCTAGAGAAAATTTGTTCATTCTTAAATTTAAGCACACAACATCGGTCAATTATCATATGAAAATAGTATTTCAGAACGCCATTGGAGTGTTTACCTGCGGTCCAGAGGCCACCAAACTCTGATCCTACAACCAACCAGATCACACGGAAGCAACAAAAGGTTTGGGAGTTCTAAGTAAACAAAAGAAATGAGAAGAAGACAAAGGGCAGACTGTTCATCACGCGGAAGGCATGAAAAACAATGGCCTACTGTTCTCTTTTACCCAAGTTCATACATTTATAAGGGTTATAGAGGCGCGCGCCTAATAGACACGAGACGCTCAGTTTTTACGAACAGATTTGTATCGTTTTGCCATATTGGTTTAGTTACATATATTTCTACACGTTAAAATTGGGCCTGCTCTCCGGAAAGTAGTGGCTGAGAGTCTGATACGGCTGCGATAGAATTTGATGAATAATGATATGTCCGCAAAATGAAAAAAAGGATCGACTTAGGCATGTGTCATCTTGATCACACCTGTAAACTCTATTTTGCGCACGATGGTATTAAAGTAGTCTAAAATGGGAATGTATAATCTTTTTCTAATGCAAAAAAGAAGAAAACTGGAATGGGCTAATCTTGGATTGAGTAAAGTTTTCGGCAATGTATGATATTTTTATAGGAGCTTTCGTTAATTATATTGTCTCACTATGCTTAGGCTGTTAGGAATGGTAAATTCGCATTAGGAGTTAAGTTTATGACGTCACGGTGGCGGCAGTGAATACTTTGGAGTTTGGATTGAGTAGGGTAGAAACTAACTGGAGTGCATACTGGAGTGCAGACTGGAGGTCGTGAAAGTGTCGGGATTTGTCATGAGAGGATTTTGACCATATCATAGATGGGACTTTTTCTAAACTAGATAAGGGCTCAGTTGGGCGAGAGATGACTTGGGAAGAACCGAATGCCCATTCCATAAGGATAAGGCCGGAAGGGGCCTCTTTCAAACAAAGAAAATCTTTGGACTACAGAAAGCTCTTACTCAATATTAAAATGTGTACAAGCGTTTTGAGTCATACGTCTGGAGCTTTTTCCCGCTTTTCTAAGGTTCGCTTTGTAAAACAGATATATGGAGCTTACTTTACTGGAGGAACGTCCTGCCTATTAGATCAGAGATCCGCTCTTAAAAGAAAGAAAGAAGGTATAAGTGAAGTGTCGTTCGAAAGCGGAGCTCTTCTCACTACGTTAAGATCCAACCTGATGCACATCTTCTACTCTATGGCTCACTTATGGTATGCCCTTCACTTGCTCATTCCAACTCACCCTATAATAAATAAATAAGCCTTAAGTAATGAAAAGAACATCTGTTTACTAAACTTTTCGCCCAGACTGAGGGTATTTGGAATTCCTTTGCCGAAACTGAAATTATTAAGCCAAAGAAAGCGAGGGTGCTTTGAGAAAGCGCAATTGTTTAGATTCAACCTCTCGATCAGCTTCGTCCCTCTAACTACTAAATTTATTTGGTAAGATTGAAGCATAGCTCTAGTATGAGTCTCTCTAAGTTCTTATGAATCCATCCCCTGCTTCAACCTTTTTCTGGGCATTAGGAACCAACTGCTGCTGGATTATATGATTATTAAATTATTGTATGACTTTCTATGGATAGCAGACTTACCGTAGTTGATTGAGTCCGGTCCTTTGCTTCATTCAATTGTAAGTAACTAAAGCAACTACATCTGTACTAATGCTTGCCCTACATATTAGAAGGTATGAATAACTCTTCTCTTATTCTAAATATATAGAGCTTAAGGCCCCCTTATAATAAAGTAAAAGAGCAGTTGTTGTGCATCTATAGACTCTTTACTACAATTGTGAAGCTCAGTTGCAAATTCTAAATAGGACTAATGTCATACTTGCAATTGCAGTAACTATATTACAGCAAGACACGATATAAATGGGATGGAATGCGTACTTTACTGGAGTAGAATGTTAGGCACTGCAGTTTGTAAATTGCGGTTTACTGAAGTCTCCTTGAAAAGACACGATATAAATAGGTACCTAGGGTTTTGTTTTGAAGAACTATAGTAGGAAGCATATTGTAAATTGTGGTTTACTGCAGTCTCCTTGAACTGGGGAATTGCACAATATGGTAGGTAGGTAACTTAGTAGTGATGACGGGGTGTTTGCTAAGTGCATTAGAAGGGTTCTCGGTAAGTTATCTGACCCCAAAATGCAGAACTCGATGAACTTCCGGTTCAATACTGAGGTTGGAGAACCTGCATACAGACCACAACGGTTTACAGATAATGGCCCTATTTCAGAAGTGGCATCTCGCACAATGGGATTAGCAGATTTAAAACTAGTTAGACCATCATATTTAATGGGCTGCTTCTATTTTACTTAACTTGTCTAATCACTGGTGATGCATGCCATTTCTATAGTCCTTTTAGACTTCTTTTGCATGCATTTTTATGCTCTCTTGCTAACACCTTACTACTTTTAGCCCCGAATTGCCTACTTTGAGCCTTCTTGTATTAATTGCAGGAATATACTCGGAAGTATGTACTCGGAGCCGAATATTGTCCTCAAGGTTGCATTTAGAAGGTCAGGAGAAGTGAACCACCCTTTGTATCAAGTCAAGGAAGCGTGTTTTTGAAGTCAACCGTCCAAGTCAAGGCCAACTCCAGTCGATCGACCATTTCTAGTCGACAAGTAAGTCGATCGACCGCTCCCTTAGTCGATCGACCACTTTTGGTCGATTGGAAAGTCGATCGACCAACCTTCTGGTCGATCGACCAGTTTCTTTTCCGAAGCCCAAATTTAACCTAAGCCCATTAGGTCGTCGGATAGAGAGCAGATCATTTTCGTTTTTAAGCAGCTTTTGGAGTTTTCCTTAGACTACTTTATTTTTAATCTTCACTTTTATCTTTTATCTTTTACCTTTCTACTCTTAGATTTACTCTAGAAAACTTGTAATCAGTAATCATTCAGTAGCTTTTTCCTAGCTTACAAGAACTCTACTTTGCCATTTGCATTCGGTAATTTAATCTACCTTTGTTCTTTTTATTCTCATTTTCTTTATTACTTGCCTTCTTTTATTTTATCTTTCAATTTTATTATCGATCATGTACTCCCTCTCCTTTATTTATTCTATCTCAATCGTTCCCTCTATCATGCGTAGCTAATCCACTCGACTAGGATATAGGTGATCCAATGATAATGTGACGATGTTCGTTTAGGTTAGATCGGTCGTTGGTGATTTATCTCTGTTGTTAATTATGACATTTATTTGTGTTTAATTGGTTAAGTCGACGTAGCTAATTATTCGTATGGTAAACCCCGACCTAAGATCGAAAGCCTGGTGAGGGTTAGACCTATCATAAACATTAGAGTGCCTAATAAGTTGCGAGAGCCCGTTAGAAGCATTCTAGGGCGAATAGCGATCCGAGAGGACCTTTTTCACTACCCCTTAGATTTCCACCTGCGACCGACTCTTGACCTAGACTTGACCGTTACTTTGTCATTGGTGAACCGACTATCCTGGTTCCTTTTCCTTCATATTTTATTTTACACTACTTTGCTTTACGATTTTCTTTTCTCTATTCCTTCACCACTTTTAGTTTAGTTAAAACAAACAATCAAAACCCCCAGAATCTGGTTACCTTGACAGACTTTAGTTTAGCTTTTAGAATTCATATCTGTCTCCCTGTGGATACGATCCCGACTTCCTTACTACATTAGTTAGGCCAGTTGGTTATTTTTGATAGGGTTGCGACAACCGTGTCAAATTTTGGCGTCGTTGCCGGGGAGACGGTGATATTTTATTTGCTTTATTTTAGTTTGTCTTTTGTCTCAAGGGATTCAATTTCCTTGAGGCAGTTCTCATCCTTTCTTTTAGTTTCTGTTTATGCCCAGGTTCAACAGGTCCGAGCTCATACCGTTTGATCCCGAACCTGAGAAGACTTTTCGCGCTTTACAAACTTCTGGAAGGAAATACGTCAAGCAGAGGATTTGCAAACTCTTGATTCCGTCTACGAAGAATTCTCTAATTCTCAGGAAGAACGATTCTCCGAGTTTTATACCTTTGCAGAAGAGACTTCAGAGTTCGTAGCTGATATTCCTATACCGGTTACGATGCCGAAACTGTGTACTCATTCTGAGCCGTCACCCGATTCCATTCCCAAGGGATTTCAACTCCCTACTGCTACTAATGGAAACTTTGATATTCGCCCATCTTACACAAATCTGGTGGAGCGAAATCAATTTCGAGGAGTGAGCGGCGAAGACCCCGGAAAGCATATGGAGACATACACCGATTATTGCTCAACCATACCACTCACCGTTGGCGTTACGCAAGAACAAGTTAAGGAGGTTCTTTTTCCCTTCTCCTTGTTAGAAGGAGCTCGTGAGTGGTACCGTGACCTTGACAAGGAAGTTGCGGGAGTAACTGACTGGAATTCTCTCGCCCTAGCCTTCTACAAAAGGTATTACCCTCTACAGAGAACAAATGCCCTAAGGGGGCAAATCACTAGTTTCAAGCAGTTACCTACTGAGACCCTTTTATGAGGCATTTGTCCGCTTCAAGAAACTTATCCGATCTGATCTATTCCTCATCACGGGTTCGAGAAATGGTTTTTGTGCAACCAATTTTACAGTGGGTTGTACGATGACCATCGTGCTATTTTGGATGCTTCATCAAATGGGAGATTTCAAAAGAATGTTGATGATGATAAGGGCTGGAATGTGATTGAAGAGATGGCAACTCATACTGCGGAGTATGGGAATCCTAGGGGTGGTGCTAGGCCGAGTGTTGGTGGAAGTGACAACATTGCCCTTGTAGCCCAGTTACAAGACATGAATGCTAGGTTTGACCGTTTGGAGATGGGTCAAGGCTCGGGAAACCAACAAACTGTGAATGCTATGGTTTAGCAAGAAGTAAATTGTGATCGGTGTGGAGTAGGGGGACATATCGCAGCTGAGTGTATGTCCGAAAAAGAGCAAGTTCTAGCTTTTCAAAGCTATAAACAAAGTGGTCCTTTTTCTAACACCTACAATGAGAGAACAAGAGAACACCCTAACTTCTCTTGGCGAAATTAGAATGTTTTGAATCCCACACCACTACCACCTCCACAACAATCCACTTACATACCACCTCACCGTTACAACCAACAACAATCTTTCCAACCACCATCTTTCCAACAACCACCTTTCCAAAAACCACCATCTTTTTCACCACCACAACCACAACAACCGGTTTCTCAGAATGTTGGTGAGATTGCAGAATTGAAGGGTATGCTACAATCTCTTATGGGTCATGTGATGAAAAGTGATCAAGCTAAGGAAGCATCTATCAAGATGCTTGAAACTCAAGTTGCCCAATTGGCATCTAACCAATCAACAAGGCAACCCGGTTCCTTACCTTCTCAACCCAATAAGCCACGCGATTCGGTTAATGTGATCCACTTGCGAAGTGGATCATCTTATGAGGGCCCTCAAATGTCAACTGATGATGCACCAAAAGTGTTAGTAGAGGATGTTGCTGAGTCCGAGAACGAAGAGGAAAATAACACACACGACGATGTTGATAAAGACGGAGAACGGCAGTCGATCGACCAAAACAGGTCGAATGGAAAGTCGATCGACCAAAATCAGTCGATAGGTAAGTCGATCGACCAACCATCTGGTCGATCGACCAGATCCCCTTCTGAAGAAATTCGATCGACCACTCCTGGTCGTTTAGAAAGTCGATCGGCCACCCTAAATGCTGAAAGAGTCGTATCTGATGCCACAAGGCTCGCTGATCCAGTTTCCGACAAGGGAACCGCTGTCTCTCGTGTCCCAGTTACTGTTCCATTCCCGAGCAGATTACGGAACACAAAAATAGAGCAACAATTCGGTAAGTTCATGGAGGTCGTCAAGAATTTACAGGTAAATGTTCCTTTCACTGATTTAATCACCCAGGTACCCTCCTATGCGAAGTTTATGAAAGACATATTGACTCGTAAGAGAAGCTTCAACGAGGTGGAGACTATTGCTTTTACCGAAGAGTGTAGTGCACTCCTACAAAGCAAATCTCCACCAAAGTTGAAGGACCCGGGTAGTTTTTCGATTCCTGTTACTATAGGTACCCTTGTGATAGATAAAGCTTTATGTGATTTGGGGGCAAGTGTCAGTTTTATGCCCTATTCGGTCTGTGAAAAGTTGAACATGGGTAGTCTTAAAGTCACGAGTATGACTCTTCAAATGGCTGATAGATCAGTAAAGAGACCTCTAGGTGTTTTAGAGGATGTGCCTATTAGGATAGGTAAATTCTTTATACCTGTCGACTTCATTGTCCTAGATATGGCTGAGGACACCCAAATCCCAATAATTTTGGGTAGACCCTTCCTACACGCTGCAGGAGCCATTATTGATGTCAAACAGGGGCGTTTGACTCTTGAGGTAGGGGATGATAGAATGACCTTTAATCTAGCTAACACACTAGCTAAACCTATGATTGAGGACACTTGCTATGCCATCGATATTATTGATGAATCCTATTTGATTTTTAGTCGGGTTACCTAATTGGGACCCGTTAGAAGTTCTAATGGTTCTTGATAATTTTGCAGAAGATGCGCAGGTTGACTATGCAATGATGAGGAATGCATTAAAAGGAAGACAATACACCCTCGAGAAAGGTGAGACGGTTGATGCGATTATGGAAACCTCTTATACTGCGGAGGTAATAAAACCAGAACTCAAACCCCTCCCTTCCCATCTCAGGTATGTTTTCCTTGATGATCTTGAACTATATCCTGTCATAGTTTGTTCTAAACTTGATACTAGCCAACTCGCTGACTTGTTGGCTGTTTTGAAAAAAAATAAGAAAGCTATGGGATATAGTTTAGATGACTTGACAGGTATTAGTCCTGATTTCTGCATGCATCGAATCAACCTGGAAGAAGGTCACAAGCCTTGTGCGCAAGGTTAACGCCGGCTAAATCAGAATATGCAGGATGTGGTAAGGAAAGAAGTGATGAAACTTCTTGATGCAAGTATAATCTATTCTATTTCTGACTCTAATTGGGTAAGCCCAGTTCATGTAGTTCCTAAGAAAGGAGGGACTACTGTAATTAGAAATGACAAGAATGAATTAATACCAACTAGGACTGTGACTGGGTGGCGGATGTGTATTGACTATAGGCAGTTGAATACCGCTACTAAGAAAGACCATTTCCCTCTCCCTTTCATTGACCAAATGTTAGAGAGATTGGACTCACACAAGTTTTTCTGTTATTTGGATGGGTATTCGGGATTCTTTCAGATTCCCATTCACCCTGATGACCAATAAAAGACGACTTTTACTTGTCCCTATGGTGTTTATGCATATCGCAGGATGCCATTTGGTCTTTGTAATGCCCCAGCTACCTTTCAAAGGTGCATGATGGAAATTTTTTCCAAGTATATCGAGTCAATCGTGGAAGTCGTTATGGATGACTTCAGTGTGTATGGGTCTGATTTTTCTTCTTGTTTATCTAACCTTGATAAAATCTTGCAGAGATGCATTGAGGTTAACTTGGTTTTGAACTGGGAGAAATGTCATTTCATGGTGAACGAGGGTGTCGTTCTTGGTCATTTGGTTTCAGATAAGGGTATACAGGTAAACAAAGCAAAAGTGCAGGTGATAGAGCAATTACCTCCTCCCATTAACGTCAAGGGGGTTAGAAGTTTCCTTGGTCATGGCGGATTTTATCGCCGGTTTATCAAGGACTTTTCTAAAATTGCTAAACCGCTTACACGATTGCTGATTAAAGATGTGTCTTTTGATTTCTCTGACGAGTGCCTTATTGCTTTCAACAGGTTAAAGGAAGCCTTGATCACCGCGCCCATAATCCAAGCACCGGATTGGGAGCTTCCTTTTAAGATAATGTGTGACGCGAGTGATTACGCGGTTGGCGCAGTGCTAGGCCAAAGGAAAGGAAAAGCTTTTAGTGCAATCTACTATGCAAGTAGGACATTGGATGAGATGCAGGTCAAGTATGGGACCACAGAGAAAGAGATGTTAGCCGTGGTATATGCGCTAGAGAAGTTCAGGTCATATTTGCTGGGGTCAAAAGTGATCATCTTCACTGATCATACCGCTCTGAAACAACTCTTGGTGAAGAAGGATGCCAAACCGCGGTTGCTAAGATGGGTACTCCTAATTCAGGAATTTGATTTGGAGATTCGGGACAAGAAAGGTTCTGAAAACCTTGTTGCTGACCATTTGTCTCGATTGGAGTTACAAAATGAGGGAGACACTCTTCCTATTAATGATTTTTTTCCTGACGAGAGTTTGATTGCTTTTTCTATTTCTGAGATTCCTTGGTATGCTGACTTTGCCAAATTTATTGTAGGTAATCTTCTACCTCCGGATTTGAGTTTTCAACAGAGAAAGTGATTCCTCCACGATGTGAAGCGTTATTTTTGGGATGACCCCTTTCTTTTCAAAGAATGTGCTGACGGACTGTACAGGAGATGCATCCCACAATGGGAAACAAAAGCTATTTTGGAGGCTTGTCATTCCTCCTCTTATGGCGGCCACCACGGTCCATCCCGGACCGTGGCTAAGGTACTTCAATCTGGTTTCTTTTGGCCTACCATGTTTTATGATGCTAAAATGTTTGTTTCCTCTTGTGATGCGTGCCAACGCACTGATAACATTTCCAGGAGGCACGAGATGCCTCAGGTTGGCATCTTTGAAGTCGAAGTTTTTGATGTTTGGGGAATCGATTTTCAGGGTCATTTCCCGTCATCTAAGGGAAACAGGTATATCCTTGTGGCTGTCGATTACGTGTCAAAGTGGGTAGAGGTCGTTGCTTCGGTCTCTTGTGATGCTAAGACTGTTGTGTCACTGTTTAAAAAGATTATATTCCCACGATTTGGTGTGCCACGTATTGTCATAAGTGATCGTGGCATGCACTTTAGGGATAATAAGTTGTCGACCCTCTTCACAAAATATGGTGTTTCACATCGTCGAGGTGTGGGATATCATCCCCAAACTAGCGGGCAGGTTGAGGTCTCCAATAGGGAGATCAAGGAGATCCTAGCCAAGGTAGTGTCTAAGTCAAGAAAGGATTGGAGTATGAAGCTGGATGATACCCTTTGGGCCTACCGTACCGCTTTCAAAACTCCAATAGGCACATCACCTTATCGACTAGTCTATGGTAAGTCGTGCCATCTACCTGTGGAATTGGAATTCAAGGCTTGGTGGGCAGTGAAAGAGCTTAACTTTGATCCTAAGTTGAGCGGTGAAAAGAGACTTTTGCAGCTTGATGAACTGGAGGAATTTAGGCTTAATGCCTATGACAGTGCACGAGTTTACAAGGAGAAGACAAAGAGGTGGCATGATAAGAAAATCCTCATTCGTGATTTCAAAGTAGGAGAAAAAGTGCTACTGTACAATTCCAGACTTCGCCTATTTCCAGGTAAGTTAAAGTCTAAGTGGTTTGGTCCTTTCACTATCACTAATGTGTCTAAGTTTGGTGCAGTGGAAGTTGAGAATGCCGCAGGAGAAAAATTAAGGCCAATGGACATCAGGTTAAGCACTATCGAGATCAAGGTGAAGTGATTGGAGTGGTCGAGGTGTTGTACCTTGAACCACTGGACGATGCCAAGCTATGAAGGAAGTTAGAGGTCGTGCGGGACCCTTATAAATCAGCGCTTTCCGGGAGGCAACCCGGCTTGTAATTTGAAGTTTTGTTTAGTCTCGAAGTTTTTAGACTCAGACATTTGTTGTTTTTAAGAACTTTTTGTGGTAGTTGAAGAATTTTAGGTGTTTTTGTTGAAGATATGCAGGTGTTTTAAGCAACAGAAGTCGTTCTAAGCATTTTTTGCCGCTGGCAAAGTGATACGGGGAATATTGAACGGACAAAAAATCAAAGAAAAGAAATCACGATGGTTTATCGACCATTTTCAGTCGTTACATAATTCGATCGACCAAATGTGGTCGATAAGAAAGTCGATCGACCATTTCCGGAATTGCACGTGACTCTCGATGGCCGATCGACCCAATTTGGTCGATCTATAAGTCGATCGACTCGTTTTGGTCGATCTATAAGTCGATCGACCGGTTCACGCGTGAGGTTTTTGTTGGGAAATGTGTCCTCAACAATAGTGCGATCACGACAGTGATAAAAATCATTGTCATAAATCTTATGAAAAGAATATGCAAGGGACGATCCGATATTTGATATAGTCAACTGACCAACATTAATCGGTAATGATTGGCTGTCTAGAGTTTGACATTACTGTCGTATGACGGTGGTGGTCAGTTGATCCCTTTAGGTCACACCTTGAGGACTAACCCCTTAAACGTATATTGATTAATTGTATAGGATACAAATTGATCGATATTCTTAAAACCGTATATTGAGAATTCAGAGGTTGAATCTTAAAGTAAGATTTATATATTTGAAATTGAAATGTGTCAATTGTCAAATATTAAACGATATTTTAGAAATATAAAAATTAGTATAATGAATGGTTTATGGTTATAACAAACGTTGTTAATATATCGTATCGACGATTATTATGATAACCATATGTTGGGACAGTAATTTTGAATTACTTATTAATTTGTTAAATGTGATTTAATTATTTAGAAATATTATTTATGTGATAAATTTATATTTTAAATTAATACAATTATTATGTCACATAAGATGTTACGTAATTAGTTAAATTGTACGAATTATAAATCGTAATATGAATGTCCATATTACGTCTTAGTGTGTCGTGTAAGTTGCCAATATATGATAAAATTATATATGATATTTTATCTTATAATTGTAATGATTATGTCATATTATGATATGACCTTACCTTGTGCTTGAGTGCATGAGAAGGAATTAAAATCCCTTCCACATGCACCATTTACACGATACAAACACCCACCCCAACCAACCCATTCTCATTATATATGTGATACTTCACATACTAAAATGCTAATCTTCTTCTTGCATATTTTCTAAAGTAAGAAAATTCAAGAAACCTCTAAAATATTACTTGGATAATATTTGTAGTATACTAATATATTATTATTAGTACACGGTTTTATAACCTAATTCCGTCCTCTAGATTCAGGTTCGGTATTTGGTCCGTTTAAGGTAAGGTCTTGGTGTTTTCGTATTGGAGGCAAGCTTACTTGGTTGCTTTTGGAGGATCGTCCTAGCAATATTTCGGACCGATTGTAAGAATACGATTCTCTTTATTTCCGCTATAGTTTTGCATGCATAAGATCTTGAGTATAAATTAATATGAGATTAATTAAAATGTAAATAATTAGTAAGACTGCATTATAAGGTTAATCAAGAATGTATCTCGTTTTCCTTCAAGTGGTATCAGAGCATTAGGTTGCTTGCATGCAACTCGATTTTTACGTTTTTGCGAGAAAATACGATTTTAATTAAAAACGAAAATGGTTAGTACATTTAGGATATGCACGAAAATCATATTGCATGTATACTTTCTGGTCTTAAAATAGTTTTAAGTCATTTGGATGATTTATGGAATAATATTGTTCATCATTGTAATTAAATTGTTTAATTTATGCTTAAAAATCGGTTAAAAATGATTTATTATGGGAAAATTAGCTAAATAATGTTTCTGGCCGTGAATTTAAATATGTTCTCACATGCATTTAACATATTATGAATATATATAATTTTCAAAATTATTGAGTTTTATGCATTGTTTATGATTTCTAATGGTTAAATAGTCATAAAATGAGTTAATATGGGTTAAATAGTTATATTATGAATTTAACTATAAAATTTTTTTGTAGATGTCACATGCAATATATAAACTATATGATGAATTTTCCAGAAATTTTCTTTAATATTGCATGAATATTGATTTAATCGTAAAAATCGTAATATTAGTGACATATTTTAGCTTAAATAGTTTAAGTTCGAATTTGACCATAAAAATTTAATATAGTGTCACATATATTATTTCTAGCGTGCATGTGATTTTTGAGCTATTAATCTCAAATTTTGCATGAGAAATGATTTTAATCGGTAAAATCACGTAATATATGACACGAATTATTAAAAAATAGTAAAAGTTACTTAAATGGTCCGAAAAATTCACCCATATTATTCATATTATATATGATCATCAACATATTTTTATTTAGTGCCAAAAGTTTCTGAAATTTTAATTTTTAATTTTAAAAGGTTAAAATTGGAGATTGAGTGTTGGAAGAGTCATAATCATTTTTCAATCCTAAAACAGTGTGCATCTGATTTTTCTTGCATTTTTCAGATACTTTGAGTGTCTAGGAAGATTTAAAAATTCTATTGGTATTTTATTACATAATTTTTGAAGTAGTTTTGAATTTTTCGATTAATTATGCATGTACACGGCTATTTTACGAAATAAAAGGGTATATTTCGAAAATATTTAATTTTTAAGGATCTGAAATTTTAGAAAATTTTCAGTATGTTCAAAATTTTGAATTTTGAATTTTCGAATTTTTTATGACTCGTTTGATTATTTTAATGCTATTTCCCGTAAAACCGATTAAAATTGAGCAATATTAAAATAAAAGTTAAGTTGATTTTCAAAATTTGAGTAAGACTAAATTTTGAATCCTAAAATGTGTTAGGAAACTTAACTAAATCGTGAATAGTGATTCATAGAGTGATTAGTGATTTTAAAATTGTTTAAATCACGTTATTCCATAAAATCGTGTTATTACGAATAACGATATTTAAAACGTGTTTAAATAGTACGATTTGGCTTAGGTTTTGCATTTTACATAAGCATTGCATATTTAATTATTGTTTATGAATGTCATAATTTTATTTACGTAATTTTGAATTATGTAATTTGCTTAGTATGGCCTTAGATTTTAATCGATATTTCGCGTAATGTAAGGGTTTATCGATTCGGTTGTAATTAAATGTGATCTCGTATCACTTTATTTTATCACTTTATTTTATTGTTTTAATTTTATATTGTATAATTTGTAATAATTTTAATTTGTAATATTGTGCCATTTCGGAAAGGAGTTCCAGCCAAGACGGAGTTTGCCTTAGGATGCGTGCCGCGTGTGAAGTTCAAGGGACCAAAGGAGTTGGTTTCCGAATTTGTAATTTATTTTATTTTCTATTTTAGGAAAGTTCGTACTAGGATTTTATTTATGCTTTTAAGTTTTATGCTTTTATTTATGCTTATCATGTTTGCATGCATAGCCAAATCGTCATCCAAACTCATGCATTTCATCGATCTTATCGACCGTGTCAATCAATTTATCGATAATTCACCGACTTAGTTCAGTTAAAGGAGATAGATAATAAATTGACAAGATCTCTTACGTTATTTAAAAATCGAGACATAGCCTTACCAAAAAGTAAAGAACCCGCGAAGGATCTTCTTCATAAGGGAGTAGGCTCGGCTAAACCGGGGTGCAAACCTTATTACGTTGGTGAAGTGGGGTAATATGATTACGTTCTAGAAATTTGGTTGATCTCGACGAATGTATTCGAGCCACCGTAGTGGTAATAAGTTCGGGCTAAGATAAGAATTAATGTAATTTTATCGACCGAGTGTTTTAAAAGTAGAATCGATTAAGGGTTAATCTACCGAGTCACATTAATTAGGGATGTATCGGCTAAACCGTGCCCGAGTTAGTGTGTATTTGGGTCTCGGGATCATTTACTTAATTGGGTAAGAGATCATTAAGTAGATGCTTAACTTGTTTAAATTTACAAGTGTAATTACTAAAACGATAATTGTGTTTTTAATTCCTTTATTTTCATTTGTAGTTCATATTAGACTATCAATCAAATGGCAAATAACGCTCCACCACTCCCACAACACGTTTCATGGCTTCGGTCCTTTATGGATCGTTGCAAGCTTGAGAAGCATGGCGCCAATTTCAAGGATTGGGACGCCCAATAATTGGTATTGGCCGCGGAAGCCGACGATAAGACTCGTTATCTTACCATTGCCGCTTCTCCCACTCCCGGTGCTCGTTCATCGGAAGCGACTCGTGAGGCCTATGAGACCTACATGAAGGAGTCACATGCTTTAAAGAACGTGCTTATATTTTCGATGGAGCCGGATCTCCAAAGAAAAATGATTAAGCTAGCCACGGCTAGTGAGATTTATACTAGAATTGCGACCATGTTTTCGCAAGCTCCTAGGGTAATCCAATATGAGGCGGCCTCCGCCTTCTTTGATTTGACCTTAAAGGAAGGTCAAAAGATTAGTCCTCATGTGCTCAAAATGGTTGAGCTAGCCGAAACCTTGAAGATACAAGGGGTGAATGTTCCCGACTCGCTTATTGTTGACAAAATCCTTCACTCCCTCAACAAAGTGAAATCGTATGTTCAATTTCGGGTAAATTATAACATGCGCAATCAAGAAATCTCCTTGGACGAGTTACATAAGATGTTAGTCCAAGCGGAGAGGGATATGGGACTTAATGAGAGTTCCACAAAGGATGTTCTTAATATCGAGACGAAAAGCAAGGGGAAGTTTAAGCGCAAGGCTAACAAGGGTAAAAATGTCAAAGTCTTCAAACCCACATCTCCTAAGGAGAAGACTTTTACAAAAGGTGCTTCTTCTTCGTCGTCGTCAAAGGTTGATGACAAGTGTCATTATTGCACTAAGATGGGGCATTGGAAGCGCAATTGCCCGAAGTATCTCAATGACCTCAAAGCCGGAAGGGTTCTTGCAGTAGGTATTAATTCTCGTCTAATTCATGTTATTTAATCAATTTTTGTATAGTGATACAAGTTATTGATTTTTACCCGTTTATAAATTGTTTTTAAAAGGGCTCCTACCAAATACAAAGGCAAGGAGAAAGCGAAGGATGCTTGAAGTTCCTTCCATGGATGGCTATGGTAGCATCCAAGATTGAAGACATAAAGAGCATGGCTCTAATTTTTCATTTTGATGTCTTCTTTCCTTTTGCATTTTAATCTAAGAACTTTGTATTTCTTGTACGACAAGAATCTTGTTGAAACAATAGTTGTAATAGTGGTGACTTGGTTATCAACCCAAGTCATCCTTTTGTTCTTAATCAAACATGTTGTTTTTTAAAATGCTTTTATGATACATAACATGAGTTGATACGATTTTCATAGATCGTAATAAATTACCTTGAATAGTTCACCGTATGCTAGACATGATAGGATCATTATAAAAGTAATACGACTTACTTAAAAACGAGAATTGCATCCCGTGAAATACTTCAAATTCAAACATAAGAACATTAATTCATTATAAGATGATCACCTTAAATGAATGAGAGTAATATTGTCTCACAACTCAAATAAATTCTTTATCCAATACATTGTTGACGGGCGAAAATGCTATCCTAATTAAATAACAGTTATTTTAAAGGATAGAGTGAGAGAAATTCTACGCCCGCAAACCAATGAAATAAACATAGGATCTTAGAGAAGAGTCCTATAAGGAGTCCTTAAGAAGAACTCTAAGAGATTGGATAGAAGAAACTACGCGAGGACACAAAAGAAAATGTTCCAAATGTTGTCATTAGTTCCTAGAGAGGACAAAAGGAACCGCGAGTGTTAACGGAAGGAAATCGTTTCCATGATGTTAATGTTTCTGTCTTATAAAGATAATAGAGGAGAAATCATTCTCGTGATAATAGAAGATTCTTTCCGTGGGAAGGAAAATGAAAAATGAAATGTTCATAGCGAGTTGAGAAGATGTTTGAAATAAATCAAAATGAAATGTTCATTATGAGTTGAGAAGATGTTTGAAGATGTTACCAAAACACTATGAAGATAGTGGGAGTTTTTAAACTATAAGATAGTGATACGAAATTCAGTGGGAGAAAAGTTATTAAGGAAACGGAACCTACAATTATTCTTTAAAGGTAAAGAATATGAGATTTTCAGTTCTAGATGAATGTATGTTAAGAACATAAATCATAAGTGAGTTTATTATATGATAATGAAACGTCACCGATCAGTTAACAAGGTTTGGATTTGAATCCAAGATATGAAAATGTTAAATTCATATAACCTTGATTAAAATGCCAAAGGTTGAAACAAAACCTTGTTTCGATATAAATTTCTCGAGGAGAATTAATGGATCGAATCCAGGTTAACTACAATATGAATTCTAGTACAATATGACTGTGTTCATATGAATGACATGTCATGAGTTTTATGAAAACAGTGGGAGCTTCCTTAAGGTAAGGAGACTCGAGTCGAGTATAAAAGACTTGAAGTGTACTTAAATAAGATCATATTATACGAGATAATATGAGTCATAAGGAAACCGAAATTTTTAGGTTTAAAAGATGTGAAGATAGGGTATATTCACATAGCAAACCATTAATACAAATTGATGTATGATCATCAAAGATTGTTTATGTGAAGCAGCAATATTGTATTGTCTGTTTGCACATAACAATCACTCTTATCGTTTGAGTTATTATTATTATTAACTCACAATTATACTTTGTGAAATCCAAATGGGTTGTAAGTAGGGATGGCAATTGGTGGGATATGGATGGGGTGGAGCCATATCCATATCCATATCCATTTAATTTGTGGTCATCCATATCCCACCCTTATCCGTTTAATATTTTTTCATCCATCCATATCCATATCCACCGGGTGAAGCGGGTGGAGTGGGCACCCATTGGATATTTCCACCCTCATCAATTTCAAGGCGATATATAAAAAATATATACAGCTAAGACGATAAAATTTAAAACGTACATTACAAAACAAATCCGGATTACATAGTTTTTTTGAGAAAATTGAACCTAAATTTTAGTCTTGTTAACCATATTTACAATTTTACAACTTACAACTGCGAAACTAATCCGCACAAGCTTTAAATGCCCATAAAAAAATGCAGCAAAACATTAACGAGTAATTTCTAAGTTTATTTTAAAAAACCTTTACAAATTGAAAACATTTTTCTAATCAAAATATTTATTAATACTTTTTAGAAAAAAAATAATTAAACTTATTAATTTAGGATATCCACCGGGTGATAAGCGGGTGGTAGACCATAATCCATACGCCACCCTAAATTCACCCATATCCATATCCCATCCTAAATTGTAAAAAAATCATCATTCATATCCCACCCATTTAATTTCGGGTGGATGGATATACATAGGGTCAGGGTGAGACTGTCATCCCTAGTTGTAAGAGACAATTTTTGAACCCCATAAGTGAACTGGATTAACTTAGTATAGCCCATAGTCGCTTGTATGAGGTGACGTCTCGAAGCGACTAGAGTGTGAGGCGATTGATGGCAAGTTCAGATGTCATAGAGTCATATGGGATGACTAGTCGATCACATAGGCAGACTGTGTATCACTCTGTCGGGCATTAAGTGACCGCTTATAGAGTTCTGCAAATTTTATAATTAGCCTGGTAGTGGCGAGAGCTACTATATTATTCACATAAGTCGATTCTTTGACTTGAGACTGTTCGCCCAAGGTGATGCAGCCTCAGATTGACTTTGATTTTAGCACTACGATCAACCGTTAACGGGGGTCAAATGGGATTCTTTTGGGTCATGATGGACTGTGTTAGTCGAAGGGAACAGTAGGAAAGGATTTGTCCAGTCCCTCGTCGGGGTTGTCTTAAATCTCAAGGCCACTCGAGGAGAAGTTTAGCTGAAAATGCGTGGCCACGCTCGGAAGGTATCTGTAACACTCTCATTTACTTAGAGGCCTGAACTAGGACCCTCCAAATAACCAAGGGTGTTACCATCTCGGAAACCCGAGGTAGTAGATAACAAAGGAAGAATTACAGTACTTTATTTAATAATTTAACGTTGCATAAAGTCTCAAAACATTACAACTGTAGAATCTAAACCAAAGTTTAAGTCTGGTGAAACTAAATGACTGAGCTAACACTAGACAGGTCCATTCCAAGTCCTCTCCTCCCTTCCGCATCCATAAGGCTAAACCTGTCATTCTGCTCCCCAATAAATTGGATCAACACAGACACATCAAACAAAGAACAAACAGGGTCAACACGAGGTTGAGTAGGTAATATGATTAAACATGAAATATCACAACATACAATTCCTCCATCTTCTCCGAATCAACTCCTCCACATCACCCCAACACATCACACCTCCCATGGCCATATCACAAGTCCCTTATCGCAAGACCCTTATCACAAGACCCGATTCAAAACCTCCGTCCTCCACAACAACAGTAATATCAATCAATCATAATATAACCACAATTTAATATAACCTTCATACAATAAATATTCTCATGTCAATTCACAACCACCAAAGTAAATATTCCCCTACCTTGAACTGCGGAAGATAAAAGCAGGTGCACGACAGCCACTAAAAATGTTCCACGCGAAAACCTCCACCTAGACATACATCACGTAATTAATAAACTCCCTAAATCTCGTAATAGACGTACACATTCCATTTATAGAACCTCCTATACTTAGAAAGTTTCCAAATAACCAAAGTTACCCAAAATAGTAACTTCCTAATATAGTAACTTCTAAAAATATACGTCATGCTTATATACGCTACATTACCCATAAAACGTAAACAACACGACTTATTATAATAATATTAATACCAATAACAATAACAAAACAATAATAATAATAATAATAATAATAATAATAATAATAATAATAATAATAATAATAATAATAATAATAATAATAATAATACTAGTAATAATATTAATAATATTAATAATACAAACACCCAAAACCAAAAGACCTATAACAGCCCTTACCCGACACGCCTACAGCCGCGACAACCGACCCCAGCCACCGTGAACAGCCCCTCGACCACCCACAACTACTAGCCCCTAACACCCCTGACACCATACTACCACCACGACTCCACCAACTCCCACGACAACCCTCGACGAGTCAGACCAGAGTTCATTAACTCAGGCCTGACTCATACCCGTGCATCAAACCGCCTGGAAACAGCCTACGTCGACCACCATTACCACCTTTAACACAACCCACGACTGCCACCAATACCACCTCCGACAAACAGCCTGTAGACCACGGTGGTACTATTGTATTGACCTCCCTCGAGTCGACAATAGTACCACCCCCAACCTCCTGTACACGAGCAGACAGTAGAAAAACAACAACGACATACTGACAACCCTTATACCACCATATCCAGCCACCATTGACCACCGTACTACCCCCACTTGCACCTTTCCGCCACCACCTGACTCCCTAATAACCCGAGACCCATAATAAATAAACAAAACCTCAACTCAAACATTTAGTAAGATAACTACTAAACTCGTATAACAAAATAAAACGAAGAACAACCCTACTGACCCGTATAAACCACCCTTCACGACGGGTCTTAATAGCCAACGACCACCAATGAACATATTACATACGTTTATTATGTGATATACTACGAATTTATGCAAAAATGACAAGGATTAGCCGAGTCATAAACCATAAGTTATGTGATGAAAACTATGACGTTAACAAGGATAGCAGCGTGTGTGACATACCAGATCTTAGCCTAAATCGAACCACCCAACGCTAGGCTACGACCGCCGTGAGCAGGTTCTTCTTCTTCTCCAAGGTGGCGGCTAGGTTTTAGTGAAGGCGTGATTGTGTTTGAATAGGGTTTAGGGTGTGGAATTCCTTGCTATATATGACGGCTGACAAGGGATTATACAATGTTTCTGAACTTCCTGCGTGGGCTGACCTATTGTCACGCCTTTCGAAGCCCAAATCGAGGGTACCCACAGGTCACAAGTTCGAACCCACTAACCCCATGCAACAATTAGTATTACTAGATACTTAGGTTCCCACTTCGAACCCCACCGAAGTCCAAAACGCTTATCAAAATATGAGTATGCACAAGCCTATTAAACGACCAAATAACAAGTAAACCATTACTTATCCATAAATTATGATACTCTAATAACAATAATAACCCCTAAATTATTATATTCTAATATAATAATTCGGGTTATTACAGTCTTCCCCCCTTAAAAATGAATTTCGTCCCGAAGTTCACCCACGCAAGTTAAAACATAAAAAAAAAAAAAAAAAAACTTGGAATGTTACATTCTACCCCACTAAAAAAAAGAGTTACGTCCCCGTAACTTACCTCAATCGAACAAATGCGGATAACGCTCCTTCATTGACGCCTCCGACTCCCAAGTAGCTTCCTCCGTGTTATGATTGGTCCACAAGACTTTCACTAACACTGTCTCTCCATTCTGCGTCTTTCGAATCTTTCTATCCAGAATCTCCTTTGGGAGCTCAACATAAGCAAGTTGCTCATCTATCTCAATCACCTCATGGCTGAACACGTGTGAGGGATCACTCAAATACTTCCTCAATTGGGATACATGGAACACATTATGGACCCTGGATAGAGCTGGAGGTAAGGCTAACCGATATGCCACCTCCCCAACCCTGTCCAAGATCTCGAATGGTCCAATAAACTTTTGACTCAGTTTGCCTCGCTTCCCGAACCTCATCACACCCTTCATTGGGGATACCTTCAATAGTACCTTCTCACCGGCCTCAAAGGAGATATCACTCCTTTTGAGATCAGCGTAACTCTTCTGTCTGTCCTGTGCAGCCTTCATTTTCTGTCTGATTATCTGGACTTGTTCAACCATTTCCTGAATCATCTCCGGACCTGAAACCACAGCGTCAGCCCGATCATCCCAACACACAGGACTCCGACACTTCCTTCCGTACAACGCCTCAAATGGAGCCATACCAATACTGGCGTGGTAGCTATTATTATAGGAGAATTCTATCAACCCAGTCGGTCTTCCCATGATCCCCCAAATTCCAATACACCAGCTCGTAACATATCTTCCAAAGTCTGAATGGTTCTCTCCGTCTGTCCATCCGTAGCTGGATGAAAAGCCGTACTCATTTTCAACTGTGTGCCTAACGCAGATTGCAGCTCTTGCCAAAATCTAGAAATAAATCTCGAGTCACGATCGGAAACAATATCTTTGGGAATGCCATGCAACTTGACTACGTTCTGCACATAGGACCTTGCCAACTCAGCGTTACTCCAGGTATCCTTCATTGGGAAAAAGTGAGCGGACTTGGTCAATCTATCCACAATTACCCAGATCATGTTGTTGCCCCTCTGAGTTCGAGGCAACCCCACAATGAAATCCATTGAAATATTCTCCCACTTCCATTCAGGTATATCCAGTGGCTGAATCTTTCCCTGAGGTCTCTTGTGTTCACCTTTCACCCTCTGACAGGTCAAACACCGCGACACGAACTCGGCAATTTCCTTTTTCATATTGGGCCACCAAAAGGTCTTCTTGAGGTCTTTGTACAATTTATCGCCCCCCGGGTGAACGGAGTATGGCGTAGCATGTGCTTCAGTTAAGATTTTCTTTTTCAAATCATCATTATCTGGAAGACACCATCTCCCACCGAATCTCAAGCTATCATCAGAATGGACGCTAAACTTGGACCTGGTCTCAACATCACCTTCCTCGATCATTCTTCTCCACTTCTGGATCCTCAAGTCTTCTTTCTGTAATTCCCGGATTTCACCATACAATTCTGGTTCCATTGTCAGCTCAGTAAGAGTATCCCCTTTCCGAATCATACAAACTCCCATCTCACCCAACTCATTATGCAGTCATATCCTCAATCTGGCACTTCGCAATGCATGAACAGATTTTCTACTCAAGGCATCAGCAACTACATTAGCCTTGCCCTCATGGTAGACAATCTGCATATCGTAGTCACCAATCAACTCTATCCACCTCCTCTGCCTCATATTCAATTCCCGCTGGGTGTAGATGTACTTCAAGCTTTTGTGGTCAGAAAATACTTTAAATGTGGCCCCGTACAGATAATGACGCCACAGTTTCAGTGCAAAAACCACAGCCCCCAATTCCAAGTCATGGGTAGGATAATTCTCTTCAAAGGTCTTCAGCTGTCGGGAAGCATAAGCTATCACTCTCCCATTCTGCATTAGTACACATCCTAGTCCATGCTTCAAAGCGTCGGTATATACCTCGAAGTTCTCACTCCCTTCTGGCAAGGCAAGGATAGGAGCTGTTGTCAGACGTTCCTTAAGAGTTAAGAACGCCTTCTCACAACTCTCATCCCAAATAAAACGGTTCTCCTTCCTCATTAAGGATGTTAATGGCTTGGCTAATTTTGAAAAATCATTGACAAACCTCCTGTAATACCCAGCCAATCCCAGGAAACTCCGAATCTCACTCACATTTTTCGGGCATTGCCACTTGGTCACTGCTTTAATCTTGCTAGGATCCACAGACACTCCTTCCTTGGAAATTACATGACCCAAGAAAGCAACTTTCTTCAACCAGAACTCGCACTTACTCAACTTAGCATATAACCCATTCTCCTTTAGAGTCCTCAATACTGTCCTCAGATGTTCTTCGTGCTCCTTGATGCGTGTCTATTTTATGATGTTTTTCATCTATTTTTACACGCATTTGGTCGCTCATTTACTATGTTTTAGCCTTTTTTTCCCAACAATCGTGTACTTTCGTATTTTTATGCACTTTTGCAGATTTATGCGGAAAAGGGACGATTTAGCACCAAATTCATGTCCTCAAGTCTTTTGCTTAATTAAGGAACAATGGAAAGTCAACTGAAGTCTTTATTTAAGTACCAGAAGTCAAAGCGAGAAGAGAACCGAAGAATTCCCTGCGGAAGCGGTCGACCGACCAACTAAACGGGTCGGCCGACCAGGCCTGATTTTCATAAAGTCCTAATCCTGAAGAAAAGCCCAAGAATCTATTTAAGTTCGTAAAAGAGGTCGACCGACCCACCAGAGTGGTCGACCGACCTCAGCGAAGCCCAGGAACAAAGTTTCGGAAATAAATTAGAAGTAGGAGTCTTTTAGGAAACTCTAATCTCTTGCCCTATATAAACTAATCTCTTGTCTAGGGTTTTAGTATCCAGTTTTATTCAAGAATTCATATTCATTCAGTTTTGATAGATTCAATCATTCAGTTTTATATTCCGTCTTTAGTTTTGTAATCTTTCGACAATTCCCAAGCATTCAATAAAGTTTGTTCCTTTCTGCCCTAATTCCGACTTTGGTAATTACTCTTTTAATCTAGCTTTATTATTGTTCCTATTACTTTTACATTCAATTAAGATAGAATTCTCAAGCTTTATTAAATCTCGCATGTTTAGATTATTTACTATGTTTACCATGTTTATCCCCGCTTTTATAATCGTCTTAATAACCATGAGTAGCTAAATTTCATATGTTAGGATGTAGGGGATGAATATGTGTAGGTAGTAGAAATTCCGAGACCGACCTGTAGCAGAGCCACGGTCGGCCGACTCAAATAGTGGGTCGGTCGACCGAGGCTGTGGTCGGCCGACTGGAGTAGCTGGTCGGTCGACCACCCGCGTATGTATCTTGTTTCGTCTTTCCTTGTTGACTATAATATCCTACAATGAGACTGAAAGGAGACTTGTAGGACGTTAGTAATGACCTACCCAAGAATGAGAGATACGGGAAGGGCATTGGTTTACACCTTAAGACGGCTAGGTTACTTAAGACTGAAAGGTATGTGACCTAGGATTTAGGAATCACCCTTATTGTTGACACCCAATAATTGTGAGACCTAGGAACTAATAGCATAGGCCGAAAGGAGCTATTAGGTAGCATAGACCTAAAAAGTTATGTTACACCCCTTACGCGACTGCAATACATGTTGACCTTAGGATTTATATTACCTTAGCTATTTATTACCCAAACATCCTAGCATCCTCTTTTATTATATTTTATTCTCATCTTTATTTCTTGTTTTACTTTAATTCTTTGCTTAGACTTAGTAATCAACAATCAAACCCCCAAATTTGTTACCTTTAAACATTAACACCAAGCAATAAACATTCCCCACCTCTCTGTGGTTCGACCCTGACTTTCACTATCTATAGTTTAAGTTTAGGAATTATAAATTTATCTTTGGTACCCTCAACGACGGGCATCAAATTTTGGCGCCGTTGCCGGGGAGGTGACGCCAGTGTTTATTGTTTTTGTTTTTGTTTCTCTTTGTTTAAGGAACTTTTTGTTCCTTAAACCTTCTCACCCTTTTTCTTGTAGTTTCCATCTTATGCGCAGGTCAGTTCAAGGAGAACTCCTACCACTGGACCACGAGCTTGAGAGGACTCTTAGAGAAAGGAGAAAGCAACTTCTAGCAAATCAGGAAGGAGGTTCACCATCTTCCTTGTTTCAAGAAGACTTATTCGAACAACCATCTTTACCATCTTCACCAAAAACACCACCTTCACAACCAAATTCACCCAACAATCCACCTTCACCAAAAACACCACCTTTTACCTACTTTCCAGTCTTTCCTAAAGAAGAAGAGAATATGGCAGAAGAAGCTACTATTGCCAGTCACTCCATGCCTCAGGCAAAGGACCTATACAAAGGGTTCACTTTACCTGCAGGTATTGGGAAGCCATTCGAGGCCAAGCCTGCCTACATTACTATGGTTGAAAGAAACCAATTTGGAGGCTCGGCCAATGAGGATGCCGCAAAGCATATTGAAATCTTCACAGATTACATATGCTCTATTGCACCCCCAGAAGGAGTGACGCAGGACCAGATTAAACAGACCATGTTTATCTTCTCTCTTAGGGACGCTGCGAGAGAGTGGTACAGAGATTTAGACCGCACTGCTGCGGGAGTCACAGATTGGAATACCTTAGCCTTAGCATTCTACAGGAAATACTATTCTGCATCAAAGACCAATGCTCTAAGCGCGCAGATTACAAATTTCAAACAAGGCCCCAATGAAGATTTTAGTGAGGCGTGGGACAGGTTCAAGAGACTTGTTCGATCCATACCACATCACGGATTCGAACAATGGTTTCTTTGCAACCAGTTCTACAATGGCCTCTATGATGACAACCGGGCCTATCTAGATGCTGCAGCTAATGGGAGATTCCAAGATAATTCAGGAGAGACTAAGGGTCTCAAATTGATAGAGGATGTTGATGTACACCGTGCTGAGCATGGCACTTCCAGAGGAAATCAAAGGAAATCTGAATACAACCTATCAGCAATTGAGGCCTTGACGGCAAAATTGGAAAAATTAGAGGCTGGAGGAAAATTCGATCTAGGAAGTGGAAGCAAGGGCGGTATTTATCAGGTGAATGCCGTTCAAGACGGACCCTTTGCTTGTGAGAGGTGCGGTGGAGAAGGGCACGTGTCAAAATTCTGTACTTCATCCAATGAAACATGTGCCGCTTTTCAACATTATCGTGGGAACAATTTCTATGATCCAAATAATAATAATGTCCATCCCAACTTAAGGTGGACAAGCCAGAATGTTCTTAACCCACAACATATGCAACCTCAGCAAAATTCCACATATACCCCCCCACATAAGCAAGGTTTTCAAAAGCCACCCTTCAACCCTCAACCACCTTCTAATCCACCACCCAACACAGACACTCTTATCCAAAATCTTATTGGGTTGGTTCAGAAGGAGTCTCAGGCTAGAGAGGCAGGGATGAAGATGTTAGAGTCTCAGATTGCTCAAATCGCGGGCAAGAATGATACTAGGGCTCCGGGTCAACTTCCGACCAAAACAGACCAGAAAAAAGAGACTCTAAACGTCATATCCCTACGAAGTGGAGCTAAAGTGGGGAGCGAGAAAGAAAAACAGCCGAGTAGCAGCGAGAGCGGTCGACCGACCGAAGATCCAGGTCGACCGACCACAGAGCAGAATCCGGAAATTTTCGCTGAACAGGAAAGCGGTCGACCGACCGAAGAAGATGGTCGACCGACTGTAGAGGCAGAACCAGAAGCCCCTTTTCGTCCAGAATTGCCAGATAACTTAAGGGATTTTCTTTTCAGGGGTGACAAGACCCCTAGGTTTCTGAAAAGGGCTGCAAATACTGAGTCTTCAGCCGCTCCTTTCCCAGAAAGACTTATACCTTCGAAGGATCAGGTATCTTTTGACAAATTTAAGGATGTGATTTGTTCATTAAATGTTCAAGTCCCTTTTCTAGAATTAGTTCAACAAGTTCCTTCTTATCTTAAATTTATGAGACAACTTTTGTCAAGAAAGAGGTCTCTAGAAAAGGTTGAGTCGGTGACCCTCACTAAAAGAGTCATCTAGCTTTTTAACACATATCATTGCCCCTCATAAATTAGAGGACCCTGGTAGTTTTTCTGTCCCATGCAATATAGGAACCTGCCCAGTTAAGAAGGCTTTATGCGACTTAAGTGCTAGTATAAGTGTCATGCCCCTAAGCGTTGCCTTAAAATTAGGAATGACCGAATTTGCAGTGACCAGTATGACAGTCCAGATGGCAGATCGAACATCTATGGAACCTATAGGGGTGTTGGAAAACATCCCTGTGCGTATTGACAGGTTTTTCTTCCTAGTTGACTTCGTAGTTTTGGACATCCCAGAGGATGCCCATATACCTATAATTCTAGGAAGACCTTTCCTTCACACTGCAGGTGCCATTATAGATGTAGGCACTGGGACTTTGACCTTCAAAGTAGGAAAGCATTCTATTATATATGGCCTATCTTATAGGAAAAAGGATGCTATGACCCCCATCACATGTAATGCTATCACTTCTGAGAAGAAGTATGAGGTCATCACTACTTCTCCTACTTTATTACCTGTTCCTGTATCTGTTTTTACACCTCCGCCCCAGATTGGGAGCAATATGGAGGACACTTCTATTGTAGCTAGTGCAGGAATTGGTTTGGGGAAACCCAAAGTAAAGGAGGTCATGGTCCAGAGAGGAGGAATGGGATGCTTAAGCTATAAAGAAGATGAAGACCCGGACGTCGTGGATCGGGAAGAAAAGAAAAAAAGGAGGCAGGCTCAAGAGGAGAGACCGTCGCATATGCTTTGCGACGACGGGAAGAAGATGTGTTTTGCTACACAAGCAAACACCGTAGAAACTACGGCGTATCGTCAAAAGCCGTGGTCGGATATTTTCCGCATCTTTAGCGGATAGTTGTTTCTAGTTCCAGTTTTAAAGACAATTTATTTTTGTTGTGTGAGACTTTTTAATTTGGTTTGCTCATAGTTTTAGAACTTTTTACTTTATGCTTGCGTAGTTAAGACTTTAGACTTATTTCTGGAATATCGCGCATTTGCAAGCACATATATTTTTCTTGTTTTTTCAGGTTTTATGAAGAAACGGAGACCGCTGGGACACAGAGGGTCGACCGACCAGATACACCAGTCGGCCGACCTAGTCGCTGTATTGCCAAAATTCCTGTATTTTGCAGGAAGGTCGGTCGACCTGTTCTCTTGGTCGGTCGACCTACCTGTCCGTCGCAGACAATTCGTTTCTCCCTCGGGAACCGTGCAACTGTCTTTGGTACTTGAGTGGCATTACTAGCCACCGAAACCTCCCCGCTTACGCTGGTTTGGGGAGGTTTTTCTCATACGTCTATTTACCCAGTGAGTTCTTTCCAATTTTTCCTTAGTTTTTATTTATTCGCATCTTTTCTTTAATTTTCTGAAACCTTTACTTAGGCTAATGCACAATGGGGACATTGTGCGGGTTGGTTTGGGGAATGGTTTCGTGTCACATGCATTGCATTTTGTCACACGTTTATTGCATTTCTGTCTTGCATTGTTCTTTTCTTTATTTTCTCTACCTATACAAAAGAAAAATACAAAAAAAATTCAAAAAATTCAAAAAAAATGCACGTTTATTTTAGCATATAGGTCGAGTCGGAACGATAGTATTTCAAGGATGATTTTGCTTTCTTACATATTTATGCCTTTACCTTGCCTTGTCAACTTGTTTTAGTATGAGAGTCTTTTGCATATCTACGAGTTTTTGTCAAACTATCTGTATATCTTGAGACTTGACTTATACCTTGGCAACCTACTATACATTCTAAGGTTTAGAGCTTATTTCCTGGTTTCATTTTTAAACTAGTTGTCTAGGATGTGAGTAGTACTCCCCTTGGAACATGTTACATCAATATGCATAAACATGAACTTGAATTGCTATATACTTGTTTTACTATCTCGTTTTGTGAGTTTTGATACGTGCATTTGGGATCCCTTTTCTCATATTTACCCATAAGCTTCACATAGCCAAATTTGCCTTTTTATTCCTCCAAAACTACATCCCATACTTAGCCTACCCTTTCAAGCTAGTATTTGTGGTCTTTGGTTTATTTTGAGGCATCTTGGTTTGTATGCTATCATGAGCAAAAAGAGAAAAGAAAGAAAGAAAGCAAGAAAGGAAAGAAAGAAAAAGAACAGAAAAATTCAGAAAAAGAAAGAAAAAAAAGAAAAAAAAAACGAAAAAGGTCAAAAACGTACAAAAGTTAGTCGACCGACCACCTTATTGGGTCGGTCGACCAACTGACAATATAAGATTCAAAATTCGTTCAAAAAAATCCCTTTCTTTTATGTGTTATCACTCCCATACTTCATTCAAAAATATTGGGGAGTCCTTGCTTATTTTTAATATGAGTGTTGTGCTACAAAAGAGCATTTCCTTAATATCAAAAGTTGTGAATTATGTTGTTGGGTAACGGTTTTATTAGCTTGGCTTTTAACCCCACAAATCCAAAAACATCTTAACCACTTTTACCGTTTACCTCACATATCTTTCTTACCTCAATTGCATGTATCCGAGTCACTTAATGGGATTGTTATACAAAGTTGTAGAATTCTTGTTCATGTTAGATTGCAGGCATGTTTTCATGGGTCGCAGTTAGGTGAGTGTCATTACAAATTCACTTCTTTCTATCTTTTACATATATTCACCTTTTGCTTCATGAGTGTCTCGAGCGTACCGCGAGAGTCCATGGTATAAAGTCTCTGTAGCCTCTAGGTTTGCAAGTTTGACGACACCATAACTCGTTTGCATGATTTATATACTTTCTCATTTTGTACTTGGTATTGGTTTAGGCTGACATGTAAATTTCGCTCTGAGATTGAAATCGTTCCATTAGTTAAGATCGAGTCTATTTCTTGCTTGAGGGCAAGCAAGGGTTTGGTTTGGGGAATTTGATGCGTGTCTATTTTATGATGTTTTTCATCTATTTTTACACGCATTTGGTCGCGCATTTACTATGTTTTAGCCTTTTTTTCCCAACAATCGTATACTTTCGTATTTTTATGCACTTTTGCAGATTTATGCGGAAAAGGGACGATTTAGCACCAAATTCATGTCCTCAAGTCTTTTGCTTAATTAAGGAACAATGGAAAGTCAACTGAAGTCTTTATTTAAGTACCAGAAGTCAAAGCGAGAAGAGAACCGAAGAATTCCCTGCGGAAGCGGTCGACCGACCAACTAAACGGGTCGGCCGACCAGGCCTGATTTTCATAAAGTCCTAATCCTGAAGAAAAGCCCAAGAATCTATTTAAGTTCGTAAAAGAGGTCGACCGACCCACCAGAGTGGTCGACCGACCTCAGCGAAGCCCAGGAACAAAGTTTTGGAAATAAATTAGAAGTAGGAGTCTTTTAGGAAACTCTAATCTCTTGCCCTATATAAACTAATCTCTTGTCTAGGGTTTTAGTATCCAGTTTTATTCAAGAATTCATATTCATTCAGTTTTGATAGATTCAATCATTCAGTTTTATATTCCGTCTTTAGTTTTGTAATCTTTCGACAATTCCCAAGCATTCAATAAAGTTTGTTCCTTTCGGCCCTAATTCCGACTTTGGTAATTACTCTTTTAATCTAGCTTTATTATTGTTCTTATTACTTTTACATTCAATTAAGATAGAATTCTCAAGCTTTATTAAATCTCGCATGTTTAGATTATTTACTATGTTTACCATGTTTATCCCTGCTTTTATAATCGTCTTAATAACCATGAGTAGCTAAATTTCATATGTTAGGATGTAGGGGATGAATATGTGTAGGTAGTAGAAATTCCGAGACCGACCTGTAGCAGATCCACGGTCGGCCGACTCAAATAGTGGGTCGGTCGACCGAGGCTGTGGTCGGCCGACTGGAGTAGCTGGTCGGTCGACCACCCGCGTATGTATCTTGTTTCGTCTTTCCTTGTTGACTATAATATCCTACAATGAGACTGAAAGGAGACTTGTAGGACGTTAGTAATGACCTACCCAAGATTGAGAGATACGGGAAGGGCATTGGTTTACACCTTAAGACGGCTAGGTTACTTAAGACTGAAAGGTATGTGACCTAGGATTTAGGAATCACCCTTATTGTTGACACCCAATAATTGTGAGACCTAGGAACTAATAGCATAGGCCGAAAGGAGTTATTAGGTAGCATAGACCTAAAAAGTTATGTTACACCCCTTACGCGACTGCAATACATGTTGACCTTAGGATTTATATTACCTTAGCTATTTATTACCCAAACATCCTAGCATCCTCTTTTATTATATTTTATTCTCATCTTTATTTCTTGTTTTACTTTAATTCTTTGCTTAGACTTAGTAATCAACAATCAAACCCCCAAATTTGTTACCTTTAAACATTAACACCAAGAAATAAACATTCCCCACCTCTCTGTGGTTCGACCCTGACTTTCACTATCAATAGTTTAAGTTTAGGAATTATAAATTTATCTTTGGTACCCTCAACGACGGGCATCACTCCTCCTCATTCTTGGAATAGACCAAGATGTCGTCGATAAACACAACCACGAACTTTGTGGGGAATAAAGCATGTATTCGCCCCAAACTTGCAGGATTATAATGAAACATACAATTGTGATTATAGTCATAAGTTAATTAAAAGCATGAAAAAGAAATCAACCTTTGGTCCTTTGTGCTTATGGCCTAAGAACAGGAATTAAAGTAAATTCCCTCCTATAACTTGCACCCAAGACTTGATTGAGATGATGCCGCGTGTGCTAGAAAATACTCTCCAATTGCCTTGCAATATGGGGAGAGCCTTTTGAGGTTTTAGATGTGAGATCTGAGTTTTGGGAAAAAGATGTTCTCAAAACCCTAATTATTCTTGAGATCTGTTTTAATCAGTAAAACAATCAGTAGTCTCACAAAAGGAGAAGTTCTCTCCTTTTGTAATACTTGGCCGGCCGAGATTGGTCTTGGGTAGGAGTGGGCTTTCCACTCTTACCTTATTCCAATGCATGATTCGACCCATTTTGCTAAAATATAATTTGCGGGTATTTATTATAAATCGCACACATGTTATCAGATATTAATACAGTCGATATATTAATAATGGTCTGATAAAATACGATATTGTATAATTGGCCAAATTAATATAACTGTTTATATTAATACGCAAATTCAATATTTAATTAAATATAACTGCTTGTATTTAATTTTACGAATTAATCATGTAATCCGCATTAGCTAAAATTATTTAATCCGTATTAAATAATAATCTCAACATCTCATTGACTAATTTAATAGTCAATACCTCTGACTAACTGTTTAGTCATATCCGGCATAAATGTGACTGTATTTTCATACCTTCACATCTCTCAACGTGTCCTATAGGTGTGACGTTTAGGGACCAGTTGATCACCGCCATCCGTATGACAATAACGTCAAACTTATCTAGCAAGCCAACCGTTATTGATAAACGTGGATCAACTGATAATAATACAAAAGTATGCCCTTGTGATCCTTTAAGAGATTTAGTAAGTCATTGTACTAACTGTCAAGGACACCAGCCCCAACAATCTCCCACTTGTCCGTACAAGGGTATGTGCAATGACGTTATCACACTACATGTGGAGGACACAAGTCTCCAACAAACTCCCACTTGTCCGTACAAGTGTAGGTGCGATAACCGAATCTCATATCCTTTTAAAATTTCTCCCACTCAATGTAAGACAATTTGCAAATCCGCATTCGCAAAGGTCGTATCTCACAAGCGATCTGTATCAAGAGTGGTTTCCCCGACTAGAGAGTAACTTAACTGATAAAACGAATCTGTATTCTAGCATGGCCATGCATTTCAGTTACTACTCCTCGAGTGGCCCTGAGAAATGATAAAATCCTGATAAGGGTTTGGATATTTCCCTCAACTCGAATCCTGCCGATATCGCGCAGCATGAAATAACCCAGAAAAAATCCTCTTGGCCCTTGTTACGGTGACCGTGGGAAAGAAACCAAAGTTACCCAAAATCTGCCTTAATCTCAAGAGACAGTTGAAAGTCAAAAGACTCGACTCTAAGGAACACTATGGAGGTCCTATCCACGACCCGGCACCCAATGTTATAAAACATTTAGGACTCCATAACGTTGTCACGGGGTGTCCTACGAGATATCCGTATAACTCGCCTTTGTGATTGGTCAGTCAGCCGCATGACTTATGGCTCGTTGAACCCACCATCAACCAACGTCACAAAATGATTACCTGAGTTATCAGCTCAAGTGGGTAATCAAGGACCAAAACGATGTAATGTTAATCAGTTCACTTTGTGGTGTTCAAAATTGGCGTACAATTCCACATGAAAAACAAAACATTTTATATCATAACAATAAGGTTGAATAGAGTACACGAGAAAATGAATTATTACATGAATTCATAAAAGAGTACTACAACTTAGGAACACATCTAATTCCCATGGAATGAATGTGTCCTTCATGCTTATCACGTGGTAATGCTTTAGTGAGAGGATCAGCTATGTTGTCATCCGTAGCGATCTTATCAATGAAAATCTCCTTTTGCTCCACGTAATCTCTGATTAGATGAGCTTTCCGTTGTACATGCCTAGCCTTGTTGCTAGACTTATGCTCCTTAGCTTGGAAGATGGCACCTTTATTATCACAATAAACGGTGATTGGGTCATTCGAACTAGGCACTACTGATAGTCCTTGTAAGAATTGACGCATCCATATTGCTTCCTTAGCTGCTTCTGAGGCGGCATAGTACTCGGACTCAGTCGTAGAATCTGCTGTAACACTCTGTTTAGAACTTTTCCAGCTGACAGCAGCGCCATTAAGAGTAAAAACGAATCCAGACTGAGATTTCGAGTCATCTCGATCCGTTTGGAAGCTAGCATCTGCGTAACCCGTGGCGCAGAGCGTCGAGTCGCCTCCGTAAGTCAATCCCCAATCTTTAGTCCTCCGTAGGTACTTAAGAATGTTTTTCACGGCCATCCAGTGTTGTTCACCTGGATGAGCTTGTAATCGACTTGTCATACTCAATGCATATGCAACGTCAGGACGTGTGCATATCATGGCATAGATTCTTGAGTCTTGCTCAAGTGAAGCCCAGGAGTCATAGGGAGGAACCCCTTCTTGGAGTTCGTCATGCTGAATCTCTCTAGAATCTTATCTATATAAGACTCCTGACTGAGAGACAACATCCGTCGTGATCTATCCCTGTAGATACGGATGCCCAAAATTCTTTGTGCCTCTCCCAGATCTTTCATCTGGAAATGGTTTTTCAACCATGCTTTAACCGAAGATAAGAGAGGTATGTTCTGGATCAATAAAATTCCAACTCCGCGATGCTTGCTTAAGTCCATAGATGGAACGCTTAAGCTTGCAAACCTTCTTAGGATGTTCTGGATCAATAAAACCCTCGGGTTATACCATGTACAACTCTTCCTCCAAATAACCGTTTAAGAAGGCGGTTTTAACGTCCATTTGCCATATTTCATAGTCATGAAATGCGGCGATCGCTAAGATAATCCGAATGGAACGTAGCATGACTACGGGTGCAAAGATCTCATCGTAGTGCAAGCCTGGCACTTGGGTGAAACCTTTAGCAACTAGTCTTGCCTTATGGATGTCTTGTTTACCTTCCACGGCATGCTTTATTTTGTAAAGCCATTTGCATTGAAGGGGACGCACCTTTGCAGGTATGTCCACAAGATCCCACACGTTGTTCTCATACATGGAGTCTATCTCGGATTGCATGGCTTCTAGCCATAGTTTTGAGTCAGAACTGGTCATGGCACCTTTATAGGTTGTGGGTTCATTACCCTCTAGGAGTAAGACGTCATCCATATCATGTTCCTCGACCATACCAATGTATCTGTCCGGAGGAATGGAGACTCTTCCCGACCTCCTAGGTTCCTCAGGAATATCTACCGCAGCCTCGGTTGAAGGAACTGTTTCCTCCAATGGTTGCTCGGTAGTTGGTTCTTGAACCTCTGATAAATCGAAGGTTCTATTACTCGACTTGTTCTCGAGAAATTCTTTCTCTAAGAACGCCGCCCTAGCCGCAACAAAAACACGTTGTTCGGTTGGCGAGTAGAAGTAATGACCAAAAGTTCCCTTTGGATAGCCTATAAAGTATGTTTTGACCGACCGCGGGCCGAGCTTATCCTCGTGTCTCCACTTGACATAAGCCTCGCAGCCCCAAACCCGAATAAAGGACAAGTTAGGGACCGTTCCCTTCCATAATTCGTATGGAGTCTTGTCAACAGCTTTAGATGGACTTCGGTTAAGTATTAGAGCGGCCGACAAAAGAGCATAGCCCCACAATGAATCAGGCATGACGGTGTGACTCATCATGGATCGAACCATATCGAGTAGAGTTCGATTTCTCCGTTCGGACACACCATTTAATTGTGGTGTTCCAGGTGGAGTTAAATGTAGCACGATGCCACAGTCTTTAAGGTGTTGATCAAACTCGTGTGAAAGATACTCACCACCACGATCAGAACGTAGTGCTTTAATCTTTCTACCCAGCTGATTCTGTACCCGATTCTGGTATTCTTTGAACTTGTCAAAGGACTCACTTTTGTGCTTCATTAAGTAGACATAGCCATATCTACTCAAATCATCCGTGTAAGTGATGAAATACCTATAGCCTTCTCGTGCGTTGATCGACATAGGGCCACATACGTCCGTATGTATGAGTCCTAATAGGTCGGCAGCGCGCATTCCAACACCTTTGAAGGAAATACGAGTCATCTTACCGATGAGACATGATTCACACGTGCCATATGATTCGAAATCAAAGGGCGAGATAGCTCCATTCTGTATGAGTTGTTTCACGCGTTTCTCATTTATGTGTCCCATACGACAATGCCATAGGTAAGTTTGATCTTTGTCACCTACCTTTAATCTCTTATTATTCACATGTAATATTTCGGTGGTTTGATCTAAAACATAAATTCCATTCATGGAAACTGCCTTGCCATAAATCATATTGTGTAAGGAGAAAATTTAGCTATTATTCTCTATTACAAATGAAAAACCGAGTTTGTCAAGCGCAGAAACTGAAATAATGTTTTTGGACAAACAAGGAACATAATAGCAGTTATATAAAGATAACTCAAATCCACTTGGAAGCTGGATTACGTATGTTCCCCTCGAGATTGCAGCAACACGTGCTCCATTCCCGACACGCAGGTCAACCTCACCCTTGATTAGGGGTTCTTGGTTTCGGAGGCCCTGCACATGATTACATAGATGAGAACCACAATCAGTATCTAGTACCCAAGTTCCGTAACTTGCATGGTTAATCTCAATCATGTGAATAAAAGAAGAAGAAGACATACCAACAGGAGTAACGCGGCCTGCTTTAATGTTCTCACGATACACGGGGCATGAGCGCCTCCAATGCCCAGTCTTGTGGCAATGGTGACATTCCATGCTAGTATCCTTGCTCTTTGTTTTGCCCTGTGAGTTGCTTGACTCACCTGGCCCACTCTTAGTAAATCCTGACTTCTTAAACTTGGGCTTGCCTACTATTAGGTCGCCCTGAGCTTTAGCTTTACCCTTACCCTTACCCTTACTGGAGATCATGAGAACATCTTGCTTCACGCTCCCACTTAATTTCAGATCCTTCTCGGTCTGTAGGAGAAGGGAGTGGAGCTCATGAGGAGTCTTCTTCATGTCATTCATGTAATAGTTGGCCCTAAAGAGGGCGAACCCATCATGAAGTGAATGAAGCATTCGATCAACGATTATGTCCTCACTGATCTTGCAGTTTAGGGCCTCCAGTTTCTCGATATTCTCAATCATGTGAAGAATATGTGGGCTAACAGCTTGGCCCTTCTGGAGTTTCGCCTCAAAGAAGCGACATGTATGCTCATAAGAAACGATTCTCGGAGCCTTTGAGAATTCGTTAGTGAGCGTGGTGAAAATCTTGTTTGCACCATGGGTTATGAGGCGTCTTTGCAAATTGGATTCCATTGCATAGATGAGTACGTTCTTTATCGCACCCGCTTCCATGACGAAGTCGCTATGAGCGCGAACTTCGTTAGCTCTAGCTCCAGTTCCTGGGTGTGGCGGAATGGGCTCAGTTAAGTACTTGAGCTTTCCGTCAGCAATGGCAGCATTCTGTAGTGCTGCCTCCCAGTCAGAGAAGTTTGACCCATCATTCCTCAGTCTTGTGGACTGATTCATGGAGTCCATGAAGGCTTTTAGCCAGGATTCACGTGCTAGCTTGGCACTTGGCATTGGGTCTTCACCAGCCATTTAGTTATACAACAGTTTAATTGAACGTGTTCTAGACTGAAAAGAAGATAAAACAAAACCATATAAGCAACTCATTGTTGTGATTTAAGTCTATATTAAATTGAATTTAAACTCGTAGACTCATGCATTTATATAATTGATCTCCCTCAAGAATTATATAAATGATCCCAAGACTCAATTTCCGTATATTGATAAGCCCACAGTTTGGCTAATTCCACCGTTGGAACTCTTGGTCGATAGATTTCCGTAAATCCTATCTATTAGTCCATCTCAGTCACTGGATATTATCGAGTGACCATGATGTTGAGCTAAAATAAATCATCTGTTCCCACTTACCCGACGTAGAAGGGGTCATATTATGCCTACCGACGAAGAAGGGATTCATGGGAGGCTGATTTATAAAGACTATTCTCAATTTTTGGTTATACGAGGAAGACCCCATCGACTTATATTTATTCATATTAAGTGAACTAAAATCTAGCATATTCGTGAATGAATGAAATAAAGTGATGGCTTTGCAATTGACATGTGACATCTGTATTGTCAAAGAAAACTAACGCGTAACCTCTACATGAGTCAGTTTTCAGGCATGTAATAGGTGGTTTGGTTTTAGGCGGAATATGATGCAAGCTATTATCGATGAAAGCATAAAATAAATGCGATAAACGTAAATAAAAGTCCTAGTGTGGCCTATCCTACCAAAATAAACATAAAACAACTTGGAATCCACTGTTGGACCCTTGAAGCTTGTCTTGATGTTCCATCTTGGTCCTTGCAGTGGGAGTGAGCATCCGGTCTCCGTCTTCGGTCTTCACAAAATTACTAATTTAAATTACAAAAGTAGTCCTAGATACATTCTAATTTAAATACAAAAGTAATTACATGGCAAAAACCCAAAACGGAGATTCAAGATCTCAAAATTACAAGAAAGATTGTGTCCCATCATTACGGTGACACAATCTTCTAAGGCCACACTAAGTTACAACCGTTTGCAAAAATTAAATACGTTATTGAAAGCATTCACAAGGCATTCAACAAGACGATAAATAAAATGCATCAACTAAAACAAAATTCATTCATAACATAATACTGTTATTATGATTAACAAATTTTTACCAAACCACCTTTTAGGATTAAAATTATGTGATTATACCGTTTTAACCACTTTAATTTTAATAAGTTTATAATCCTATTATTTTAAACCGTTTTAAAATAATATGTTTCAAACGAGGGTGAACCGTTTCACAAAATTAATAATATACTATTTCCGTATATAGTATATTACTAAAGGCCATGTGAAAATAAAACATGTTATTTTCGGAAAAAAAAAAACGAGTCTGTTACAGGGGTGGTCTACCGACCCAATAAACAGGTCTACCGACCACCTGGCGAAAAAAAAAAATTTTTTTTTTTTTTTTAAAGCAGAATGGTCGACCGACCCGAAAAACAGGTCGACCGACCACAAAACACGAAACCGAGTTTCTGAACACGATTTCTCACAAAAGATAAACTGTCGAAACAGAAAAACACGCAGGAGGCGGTCGACCGACCGCAACGGGGGGTCGATCGACCGACTTAGCGGCAGAAGACGATTTTTCAGGTTTTAAAACTTACGAAAAACACAAAGGTAAAATTTTCATGGCCTGGCTCTGATACCACTTGTGGGGAATAAAGCATGTATTAACCCCAAACTTGCAGGATTATAATGAAACATACAATTGTGATTATAGTCATAAGTTAATTAAAAGCATGAAAAAGAAATCAACCTTTGGTCCTTTGTGCTTATGGCCTAAGAACAGGAATTAAAGTAAATTCCCTCCTATAACTTGCACCCAAGACTTGATTGAGATGATGCCGCGTGTGCTAGAAAATACTCTCCAATTGCCTTGCAATATGGGGAGAGCCTTTTGAGGTTTTAGATGTGAGATCTGAGTTTTGGGAAAAAGATGTTCTCAAAACCCTAATTATTCTTGAGATCTGTTTTAATCAGTAAAACAATCAGTAGTCTCACAAAAGGAGAAGTTCTCTCCTTTTGTAATACTTGGCCGGCCGAGATTGGTCTTGGGTAGGAGTGGGCTTTCCACTCTTACCTTATTCCAATGCATGATTCGACCCATTTTGCTAAAATATAATTTGCGGGTATTTATTATAAATCGCACACATGTTATCAGATATTAATACAGTCGATATATTAATAATGGTCTGATAAAATACGATATTGTATAATTGGCCAAATTAATATAACTGTTTATATTAATACGCAAATTCAATATTTAATTAAATATAACTGCTTGTATTTAATTTTACGAATTAATCATGTAATCCGCATTAGCTAAAATTATTTAATCTGTATTAAATAATAATCTCAACATCTCATTGACTAATTTAATAGTCAATACCTCTGACTAACTGTTTAGTCATATCCGGCATAAATGTGACTGTATTTTCATACCTTCACATCTCTCAAACGTGTCCTATAGGTGTGACGTATAGGGACCAGTTGATCACCGCCATCCGTATGACAATAACGTCAAACTTATCTAGCAAGCCAACCGTTACTGATAAACGTGGATCAACTGATAATAATACAAAAGTATGCCCTTGTGATCCTTTAAGAGATTTAGTAAGTCATTGTACTAACTGTCAAGGACACCAGCCCCAACAAACTTATCCAGGTACGGACTGAATACTCGGTTCATCAAATCCATGAACACTGCTGGTGCATTAGTCAACCCGAACGGCATAACCACAAATTCGTAGTGGCCATACCTTGTTCTGAACGCGGTCTTGGGAATATCCTCATCCTTAATCCTCAATTGGTGATAACCCGATCTCAGATCAATTTTTGAAAAGACTCCGGCTCCACTCAATTGATCGAATAGGTCATCAATTCTATGCAAGGGGTAGCGGTTCTTAATAGTCACATTGTTCAGTTCCCGGTAATCAACGCAAAGTCTCAGACTCCCGTCCTTCTTCTTTACGAAGAGTACGGGCGCTCCCCAGGGTGACACACTAGGTCGGATGAATCCCTTCTCAGCCAATTCATCCAGTTGCTTTTTCAATTCTTCCATCTCTTTTGGTCCCATTCGGTAAGATGATTTTGATATAGGTCCCGCACCAGGTTTGAGGTCGATAGAGAAGTCGACCTCCCTCCTAGGTGGTAATCCTGACACATCGTCCCGGAACACTTCCTCAAACTCCCTCACCACTGGTATCTCACTAACACCCGGAGTCTCCGCCTCACAGTTCCACATTTGACACAAGATTAAACTGCCCCCCTTCCGTAAGCTCGACTTTAGGGTATTAACTGATATGAAATGGACCTTAGGTTTAACCATGAATCCCCTATAGGTCACTCTCACCCCCTTAGGTCCCCTCAGAGAAATTTTGTTTTGATAACAGTCAATGAAAGCCCGGTATTTTCCCAGCCAATCCATCCCCAGGATTACTTCAAAGTCCCCCAATGGAAACTCGATAAGGTCGCAATGGAAAACCACTTCCCCTATACTGACAGGCACATTCCTAAAGACTCTATTACATGGTACCGATTCCCCGGATGGTATTGTTACCGAATCCTCAACCCAATCATAGATATCGAGTCCTAACTCCCCAGTATGATCTCTAGACACAAAAGAATGGGTTGCGCCGGAAACAAAGAGTACGAAAGTAGGTTTAAGGTTCACGAGAAAAGTACCAGTCACTACATGGGCGTCATCCTTGGCAGCTTGCTTCTCCATGGCAAAGAGTTTGCCACTAGTCTTCACTCCACTCTGGCTTGTAGAGGCGACTCCTAATTGCTGATTGCCTCCAACTGCGGTCTTTTGGTTACTGTCACCCCCGTTGTACTGGTTATGCTGGGGACGGTTTTGATAATTGTTATAGCTCCTCTGGTAGCTGTTGCTAGTACCAGATCTCGAATTCCCCCCATAACCTGACATAGGAGTGCGGTAACCTCCACTCCCTGAATTGTTCATGCGGGGCCCACTGTACCCCGGAGTTGGAGTACGGTAACCCCCAGATTGATATCCTCCCAAAGATCGACACACTGCCTGCTTATGCCCCGTCTTTCCACACCCATAACATACGATCCCCACAGAACTGGCTCCTGAACTCCCACTCTTGTAATTTCCCGCACTTTGGTTCCTGGCACCAGTCGAAGCATTACCGTTGAAATATCCACTGTACTTATTAGAATTCTGCTTCTTTGACCCAGAACTGTCACCCAAGGTCTCAGTCTTCCTCTTGTCACTTCTTGTCTTCTTTTCCTCTCTGATCATATCTGCGAGCCTCTCTGCTGCCCCGGCCCGTAAGTAGATATCTCGAACAGTAGTGGGCGGTGCAGCAATGAGCCTCTTCTTGACTGCTATAGTTAACCCTCTTTCAAACTTCATGGCAAGCATCGGCTCATCCATCCCCATTTCTCCCACATGGTTTAGCAGCTGAAGGAATTTTCTGTAGTAGACCTCCACAGTCATTTCCTCAGTCATCCTAAAAAGTTCAAACTCCTCTCTGAGCTTGCTCTTTTGAAACTCAGGTAAGAAAACTTCGAACAAGATCCTCTTGAATGCGACCCATTCCACGTGGTTAATCCCATCCTCGACAGCAGCCTCTCGGATTTCTCCCTTGTTCCCCGTCCACCAATCGCCAGCCATTCCCCTCAAGTAGTGAGCAGCTTGGTCTACTCTCAGTTCTTCTGGACAGTCTATCAATTCGAACAAATTGCTGAACTCCCGACACCATTCCCCGAGGAGGTGAGGTTCCCCTTCCCCGGTGAACTGTGTAGGGTTATGCCTTGCAATTATGGTACTCATTTTGGCAGAATCCATGCGTCTGGCCTTCAAGGCCTCATTTTCAGCTATCAGCAAGTCTAACTCCTCTTGTGTGATATTGGCTGCGTTATTTCTTCTTGGAGGCATTCTAAGACATTCAAATAAAAGATGAGTCCCGGTTTTAAATATGGGTACCCATTCGTATTAAGGTCATCACCTTTAAACATCAAGCTACTTATGCAACTAAAATATGTATTATCATCACTTCCTACACATGGCTCAGGGGTCACATAACCGCATATCATTAGACATGACATAACTATTAATATAATACCAATTATCACATATATCCACGTTATCATGTACTTTATGTAAAACGCCCATATAATAATCATACTCTTTCTTTCATATTCATGCCATTCATATAACAGAAGGATTCTTATAACCTCTTAGCATGCTTTACCACAATTCCCATCACTTCCTATTCTACCCTTTTCGCTCGTATTCACTCAAGGTATCCGGGTAAAACTGAGAGGGCCTATGGTTTAGTGTGAGGGGGCCCCAGACTCATACTTCCCCTTTAGCGTGCTCCTAACAGTTCTATCCCGGGGTTCATTTTATTTAGACTTTTCCTACATTCATTGGGTTCATTAGGTTAGGCCTGAGGATCGTTCGCTCTGATACCACTTTGTAACACCCCCATTTATTTAGAGGCCTGAACTAGGACCCTCCAAATAACCAAGGGTGTTACCATCTCGGAAACCCGAGGTAGTAGATAACAAAGGAAGAATTACAGTACTTTATTTAATAATTTAACGTTGCATAAAGTCTCAAAACATTACAACTGTAGAATCTAAACCAAAGTTTAAGTCTGGTGAAACTAAATGACTGAGCTAACACTAGACAGGTCCATTCCAAGTCCTCTCCTCCCTTCCGCATCCATAAGGCTAAACCTGTCATTCTGCTCCCCAGTAAATTGGATCAACACAGACACATCAAACAAAGAACAAGCAGGGTCAACACGAGGTTGAGTAGGTAATATGATTAAACATGAAATATCACAACATACAATTCCTCCATCTTCTCCGAATCAACTCCTCCACATCACCCAACACATCACACCTCCCATGGCCATATCACAAGTCCCTTATCACAAGACCCTTATCACAAGACCCGATTCAAAACCTCCGTCCTCCACAACAACAGTAATATGAATCAATCATAATATAACCACAATTTAATATAACCTTCATACAATAAATATTCTCATGTCAATTCACAACCACCAATGTAAATATTCCCCTACCTTGAACTGCGGAAGATAAAAGCACGTGCGCGACAGCCACTAAAAATGTTCCACGCGAAAACCTCCACCTAGACATACATCACGTAATTAATAAACTCCCTAAATCTCGTAATAGACGTACACATTCCATTTATAGAACCTCCTATACTTAGAAAGTTTCCAAATAACCAAAGTTACCCAAAATAGTAACTTCCTAATATAGTAACTTCTAAAAATATACGTCATGCTTATATACGCTACATACATTACCCATAAAACGTAAACAACACGACTTATTATAATAATATTAATACCAATAACAATAACAAAACAATAATAATAATAATAATAATAATAATAATAACAATACTAGTAATAATATTAATAATATTAATAATACAAACACCCAAAACCAAAAGACCTATAACAGCCCTTACCCGACACGCCTACAGCCGCGACAACCGACCCCAGCCACCGTGAACAGCCCCTCGACCACCCACAACTACTAGCCCCTAACACCCCTGACACCCTACTACCACCAAGACTCCACCAACTCCCACGACAACCCCCGACGAGTCAGACCAGAGTTCATTAACTCAGGCCTGACTCATACCCGTGCATCAAACCGCCTGGAAACAGCCTACGTCGACCACCATTACCACCTTTAACACCACCCACGACTGCCACCAATACCACCTCCGACAAACAGCCTGTAGACCACGGTGGTACTATTGTATTGACCTCCCCCGAGTCGACAATAGTACCACCCCCAACCTCCTGTACACGAGCAGACAGTAAAAAAACAACAACGACATACTGACAACCCTTATACCACCATATCCAGCCATCACTGACCACCGTACTACCCCCACTTGCACTTTTCAGCCACCACATGACTCCCTAATAACCCGAGACCCATAATAAATAAACAAAACCTCAACTCAAACATTTAGTAAGATAACTACTGAACTCGTATAACAAAATAAAACGAAGAACAACCCTACTGACCCGTATAAACCACCCTTCACGACGGGTCTTAACAGCCAACGACCACCAATGAACATATTACATACGTTTATTATGTGATATACTACGAATTTATGCAAAAATGGCAAGGATTAGCCGAGTCATAAACCATAAGTTATGTGATGAAAACTATGACGTTAACAAGGATAGCAGCGTGTGTGACATACCAGATCTTAGCCTAAATCGAACCACCCAACGCTAGGCTACGACCGCCATGAGCAGGTTCTTCTTCTTCTCTAAGGTGGCGGCTAGGTTTTAGTGAAGGCGTGATTGTGTTTGAATAGGGTTTAGGGTGTGGAATTCCTTGCTATATATGACGGCTGACAAGGGATTATACAATGTTTATGAACTTCCTGCGTGGGCTGACCTATTGTCACGCCTTTCGAAGCCCAAATCGAGGGTACCCACAGGTCACAAGTTTGACACCCACTAACCCCATGCAACAATTAGTATTACTAGATACTTAGGTTCCCACTTTGAACCCCACCGAAGTCCAAAACGCTTATCAAAATATGAGTATGCACAAGCCTATTAAACGACCAAATAACAAGTAAAACATTACTTATCCATAAATTATGATACTCTAATAACAATAATAACCCCTAAATTATTATATTCTAATATAATAATTTGGGTTATTACAGTATCTATGGTGGATAATTCCGGTCAAAGTAGTTAAATCTCCAGATCGAGAAAAACCGCTCAAGATATGATCAAATGCAAGTACGACCTGGAAGACACCTTGCATTGAGTGGGAGATGACGTAATAGGACAAGAGAATTGGTGACGCACACTTGTCGAGGACAAGTGGGAGATTGTTGGGAAATGTGTCCTCAACAATAGTGCGATCACGACAGTGATAAAAATCATTGTCATAAATCTTATGAAAAGAATATGCAAGGGACGATCCGATATTTGATATAGTCAACTGACCAACATTAATCGGTAATGATTGGCTGTCTAGAGTTTGACATTATTGTCGTATGACGGTGGTGGTCAGTTGATCCCTTTAGGTCACACCTTTAGGACTAACCCCTTAAACGTATATTGATTAATTGTAGGATTAATTGATATAAATACTCTGAACTATGAGTGTCCTGCTCAAAATACTCCAAACTTTATTTTAACAACCAATATAACCAACTAATGCTCTCATTCGCTTTTATTATAATATATGACCTGTTGCAAGCTAAATAAGTGAAGAAATTTCTAACTCTTCTTTAACCCGTCTTTCTCTTTTTGCTTCTCTATTACTCTATTCACCTAACCACACCATTAAAACATGCTACAATAAGTTAATAAAACAACAAATTCTATTCAAAGCAAATGAGGGCATTAGTTGGTTATATTGGTAGTTAAAATAAAGTTTAGAGTATTTTGAGCAGTTCACTTATAGTTCGGAGTATTTCTATCAATTAATCCTTAATTGTATAGGTTACAGATTGATCGATATTCTTAAAACCGTATATTGAGAATTCAGAGGTTGAATCTTAAAGTAAGATTTATATATTTGAAATTGAAATGTGTCAATTGTCAAATATTAAACGATATTTTAGAAATATCAAAATTAGTATAATGAATGGTTTATGGTTATAACAAACGTTGTTAATATATCGTATCGACGATTATTACGATAACCATATGTTGGGACAGTAATTTTGAATTACTTATTAATTTGTTAAATGTGATTTAATTAATTTAGAAATATTATTTATGTGATAAATTTATATTTTAAATTAATACAATTATTATGTCACATAAGATGTTACGTAATTAGTTAAATTGTACGAATTATAAATCGTAATATGAATGTCCATATTACGTCTTAGTGTGTCGTGTAAGTTGACAATATATGATAAAATTATATATGATATTTTATCTTATAATTGTAATGATTATGTCATATTATGATATGACCTTACCTTGTGCTTGAGTGCATGAGAAGGAATTAAAATCCCTTCCACATGCACCATTTACACGATACAAACACCCACTCAACCAACTCATTCTCTTTATATATGTGATACTTCACATACTAAAATGCTAATCTTCTTCTTGCATATTTTCTAGAGTAAGAAAATTCAAGAAACCTCTAAAATATTACTTAGATAATATTTGTAGTATACTAATATATTATTATTAGTACACGGTTTTATAACCTAATTCCGTCCTCTAGATTCGGGTTCGGTATTTGGTCCGTTTAAGGTAAGGTCTTGGTGTTTTCGTATTGGAGGCAAGCTTACTTGGTTGCTTTTGGAGGATCGTCCTAGCAATATTTCGGACCGATTGTAAGAATACGATTCTCTTTATTTCCGCTATAGTTTTGCATGCATAAGATCTTGAGTATAAATTAATATTGGATTAATTAAAATGTAAATAATTAGTAAGACTACATTATAAGGTTAATCAAGAATGTATCTCGTTTTCCTTCAGTTTTCTCCCTTCTTTTCTTTCTTTTTCAGTTTTCTAATTCCTCCCTCTTCAAACACCCCCTTTCCCTTCTAACATAAACCCTAACTCTCTCTCACCCTTTTTTTTTCCCCTTTTTCCTCCTTCAATCTACTCTATTTAGATTACCTTTGCTAGTTTTTGGGTTTTTAAGCTCAAAAATTTCAGATCTAGTCTTGTAAGGGCAAATTGTTGAGGTATTTTTCTTCCTTTTCTCTTTATTTTTCCCTTGTTTCCTTCCATTCAGATTTTCGTTTTTTTGCCATGTTTGTTGATTTTCGTTCCTTTTCATCTAGTATCTCTTTTTTCTTTTTTTCTTTTCGTTCTTCTGTTTTTTTTCGATTTTTAGGATTTTCGTTTTTGATATGTTTGATTAACTTTTGTTTAGTAGTCAAGTAGTATCTCGTTTTTTTTTTTTTGCTGCTGCTTTTCGTTTTTTTTAGGGTTTTTAGTTCTGATTTTGTCATTTTGTCATTTTTCGTTTTCTGTTTTTTTTATTTTATTTATTTTCCGTTTTTTTTTTCTTTCGTTTAGTGTGTTTGGTTGTTGTTGCTTATTGATTTTTGCTCTGATTATATTCATGGTTGTTCTTCATTGTAGTTTTTCTAAAATTTTAATCACAAAAATTAAGGTTTTCAATTGAAAAATCAAAAACCCTAATTTAGATGACTGATTTGGGGAAATTAATGAGCATTTTGTTGATTCAATTAACTTTGGGTTTACTTTCTGCTCCTCATTCTCCTAGTGCAGATTTTGGACACGGAAGGCAACAAGAGAAGAAGGGAATCGCGACGGAGCGGAAGCCATGACGAAGGGAGTAGCAGTTCACATTCCCAAAGGAGTTTTCAGAATGCTATAGTCACACAGGGACCAGTGGATAGCCTGTCGGGCTATCCCGAGGTAAAATTTTACGTTCCTGCACAACGAACCCGTTTTGAGAACCTCTTGGGAACTACTATCACCCTCACTCGTTTTCTTCATCGACCTAGCCTAGAGACCATAGGTTGTTTTGAATCCGTAGCTGAAATTCTGAACGGAACCGGAATGGGTGGGTTGGCTAGAATGTACGAATACACTTACCCCGTGCTTACTCTGGAATTTTTTAGCTCTTTTGTTTTTAGAGCTAGCGTTTTTGAAAGCAACCCAGGCAGCCCTTGTTTGTCTTTTCGGCTCATGAACCAAACCTTTGTTTGGCCCTTGAGCACTTTTGGGGCACACCTTGGTCTAGTTAGTGAGGGGTATACCTCACCACCTAGGGCATTGTTCGGCTCTTTTTGGGCAGCCATTTCAGAGAGCCCAAGCACCGACTCAAAACGTCGTGGTGCATCCGTGCATCTTCCTCCCCTCAGGTACGTACTCCGTCTTATGGCTCACACTATCTTTGGAAGAAAAGAGTCTAATAATATAAACACCTGTGAACTCTCTCTGCTAGCCCGGTTACCTAAACTTTGATCGTCGCCTTCCGTTTGTACTTAATGTGGCTTACATCACATCCAACCATTTTCACCAGCTCGGACTTGGACATTTAGCCACTTTGACCTATGGTGGGCTAGTGACACATATTGCCCGCTAGCTTTTTCCAGACTTCCCTAGAGGCTTAGTACCCTTAGGACATGAGCTACCTTTAGGCCCTAGTACTAACACTTACATGGACCTTCCATACATGGAATCCATCAGATGGCTCTCACATGACCGAGTTTGGAAAATTTCTGGTCGACCGACGGTGTCTTTGCCTTGTACCTATTTACCACAGGTCACCCCCTTGACTACCGTGACAGGCCGTACGCGACCTGCCCCACCCTCCTATCTCATTGACACCTCTGGCGCTGGCCTTAGGCGTCGTCCTTCACCTAGGCACCCTCTTTCACCTCCACCTTCAACTTGGGAGGCCGGTGCGAGTTCGGGGGCCCGTCGTCCTTCACCTCAGGCCCCTTTTACCTCTCACGTACAGACTGAGGAGCCTCCTCGTTTTGACCCTCATGAGCATCGCTATGGGTATGCCTCTTTAGATGTCCCTTATTTTTCCTCTGCTCCTGTTTACCCGGCTAATTACACTAGCCCACCCTCTTTTACGACCCCCACTACTTACGATCAGGGGGTCCGCGATAGTATGATCACTGGTTTGTGTAGGGTAGTAGCGCGGATAGAGTTGCATCAGTCCTTGACGCAATTCCCCATTTATGAGCGGTACGCTAGGGAGGGATGGTTGCCACCAGCTGGGTGGCCGCACCCCTACTTTTACCAGTACTCGCAGGGAGGTTATGCTGCAGTAGAGGAGGAGGAGGAGGAGGAGGACACAGATGAGGTGGCACGGTACCGAGAGGAGAGGGCGTCACATACTCATGCACGCCATCGTGTAGACCCCGATTATGAGGAGGAGGAGGAGGAGGACTAGTTGCTAGTCGGTTTGGGGAGGTCTTGATACAGGTTGTGGTATTCCATTTCTCTTTCACTTTTATTATTTTTGCATTTAGTAGGTCGCATTTCCCGTCCCCCTAACTGCTGTTGTTGTGATGTTGTTGAGTACAACAAGGGCGTTGTACGAGTTTGGTTTGGGGAGGGTATGTGTTTCATTGCATTTCTCCACATGGTTCTTTGCATTTAGTTTATTTTTGTTGCATATATATAAAAAAAATTATGTTTGTTTTTGCATACTAGATCGAGTCAGTTTGGAGTTTCTCAATGCTTTAGACCGTCGGATTGCTCAAACTAGGTTTTTGTTTCATTTCTTTTAGCAAGTCCTTTGGCATTTCTCTCGAATCTCGTTTCAAAGCATGTTGGATTATGGACTAGACTTGATTTACTGGCAACCTACAAAAACTTTCTAAGGATTTAGAGCTTATAACCGGTGACATTCATGACCGGTTCATCTAGGAAAGTGAGTAGTTACTCCTTATAAGACATGTAACATCAATTTGCATAAACATGAGTTCAGTCTTCTTTATACCTGTATGCTTTCGGGTTTGCGGTTTGTTGGTACATGTGGCAGAGGTTCCCTTTTATTCTGTTTACCCATAAGCTTCACAGAGCCAAATTTGCCTATTTTTGTCCCATATAGCTACAATACATAATTTTACCCACCCTAGCCGAGCTAGTAATGGTAGCACTTTGGGAATGTATCGTTTTGCATTTTGGTTATTCTTGTCGAATGAAGGAATGGTGAAAAAGAAAAAGAGGATGTTAAAAAAAAAAAATCAGAATTCAGAAAAAAATCAGAACTGTCAAAGAAAAGAAAAACAAAAATGGTGAAAGGTTGAATAAGTCGTTTGACAATTCTCACTCCCATGCTTGACTTGTATCCTATGGGGAGTTCTTAAATTTGTGGTTTTGTGAGTTAGGTGCATCCATTTTGCACACATTTGTATTAATAATTTTGAGTACGAAGATTGGGATGATACTCATTGTTTGGTTCATATTGTTGCTAGCTTGGCTACTAACTCCTCTCTACCAAACTCATTTTAGCCCATTCTTACCCATTGCCTCACTTTACCCATATGAAAACCCTCGGCATGTATCATGGTCATCTGTTTGGTTGGAATGCATATGTAAGGTTGTAGAGACTCTATTCATGTTAGATTGCATGCGTGTTCTTATAGGTCGCAGTTAGGTGAGCGATCTTAATTCTTCCTATCTTGCACTATATAATGCCTTGTGTTTACAGGAGTGATTGAGCGGCCCGTGAGAGTCCGGTCTTGATAAGTCTAAAGTCCAACTACTTGAGAAACATGCATAGATTCGTTTGCCATAGCATTTGTCGATTTGAGATGATCACTTGCTTAGTTTTTGGTGTCCACGGTTTACTTGTTCGTGTTTAACTCCTAGTCTTTGTTTTTACACTTTTTGCTTGGGGACACGCAAAGTTCGGTTTGGGGAGGTTTGATGCATGCCATTTCTATAGTCCTTTTAGACTTCTTTTGCATGCATTTTTATGCTCTCTTGCTAACACCTTATTACTTTTAGCCCCGAATTGCCTACTTTGAGCCTTCTTGTATTAATTGCAGGAATATACTCGGAAGTATGTACTCGGAGCCGAATATTGTCCTCAAGGTTGCATTTAGAAGGTCAGGAGAAGTGAACCACCCTTTGTATCAAGTCAAGGAAGCGTGTTTTTGAAGTCAACCGTCCAAATCAAGGCCAACTCCAGTCGATCGACCATTTCTAGTCGACAAGTAAGTCGATCGACCGCTCCCTTAGTTGATCGACCACTTTTGGTCGATTGGAAAGTCGATCGACCACTTTTGGTCGATTGGAAAGTCGATCGACCAACCTTCTGGTCGATCGACCAGTTTCTTTTCCGAAGCCCAAATTTAACCTAAGCCTATTAGGTCGTCGGATAGAGAGCAGATCATTTTCGTTTTTAAGCAGCTTTTGGAGTTTTCTTTAGACTACTTTATTTTTAATCTTCACTTTTATCTTTTATCTTTTACCTTTCTACTCTTAGATTTACTCTAGAAAACTTGTAATCGGTAATCATTCAGTAGCTTTTTCCTAGCTTTCAAGAACTCTACTTTGCTATTTGCATTCGGTAATTTAATCTACCTTTGTTCTTTTTATTCTCAATTTCTTTATTACTTGCCTTCTTTTATTTTATCTTTCAATTTTATTATCGATCATGTACTCCCTCTCCTTTATTTATTCTATCTCAATCGTTCCCTCTATCATGCGTAGCTAATCCACTCGACTAGGATATAGGTGATCCAATGATAATGTGACGATGTTCGTTTAGGTTAGATCGGTCGTTGGTGATTTATCTCTGTTGTTAATTATGACATTTATTTGTGTTTAATTGGTTAAGTCGACGTAGCTAATTATTCGTATGGTAAACCCCGACCTAAGATCGAAAGCCTGGTGAGGGTTAGACCTGTCATAAACATTAGAGCGCCCTAATAAGTTGTGAGAGCCCGTTAGAAGCATTCTAGGGCGAATAGCGATCCGAGAGGACCTTTTTCACTACCCCTTAGATTTCCACCTGCGACCGACTCTTGACCTAGACTTGACCGTTACTTTGTCATTGGTGAGCCGACTATCCTGGTTCCTTTTCCTTCATATTTTATTTTACACTACTTTGCTTTACGCTTTTCTTTTCTCTATTCCTTCACCACTATTAGTTTAGTTAAAACAAACAATCAAAACCCCCAGAATCTGGTTACCTTGACAGACTTTAGTTTAGCTTTCAGAATTCATATCTGTCTCCCTGTGGATACGATCCCGACTTCCTTACTACATTAGTTAGGCCAGTTGGTTATTTTTGATAGGGTTGCGACAGCCGTGTCAACTGGGATTGGTTCATCAATTTGTCTGCTCAAGATTACCCTCTTCTCACACAAGATGGTAACTTTTTTTTCTACTGTTCTCATTAATTATGTCATTATTGCTCGAGACGGTCTCATACTATTTATTTGCACTAAATGAATACTATTTTATATCACAAATGAATCATCTTGTTCTATAGTTTGTGTTATTTTCCGATGACTTAGACCAAGGATTTTCACTGTAATGTCATAATGTGGGTTTTGTGGTTATGCTTAGATTGGTTGCACAGTTTGTCCTACTTGCCTAATGACGTTTACTTTGTCAATCACACCGGTTACATTGGTTAGAAAGAGTAAGTTACTTTGTTTCGTATACTCGAATAATCGATCAACTTATTTGGTTACTAATATAATGATCTCAACAATTACTACTTAAGTGTGCTTACTTGCTTGTTTGTGGATTTCTTAGATCTCGAAGGATGAAACCCATCATTGTGGATCCTGAACTCTACCTTTCAGAAAAGATTGGGATGTTCTACGCCACTCAGAAGCGCGACTTGCCAACTTGCTTATCAGTTGTTCTCAGGTATCTCTACAATCCTTCTAGGATACCTCTCTGATTAAGGAACACAATGGTTTTACCCGTTGCCAATGCCCCAATTCACAAACTCCAGTTTTATTGTAATCTGCTACGTATTGTACCTTCATTCTTAGTTATGTCCCTCTACTGAATGAGCTCGGCTAAATTTCTGCTCGGGACATAAATGAGGCTCGGTGGGATGCCATTATTGCATTATTTGGATAAGATAATAAGAGGGAGATAGAGCCATGGATGGGTCGTATGGGGAAAGCCAGAAAGGGTGTTTACCCTTCAATTTTTACTATGTTAAGAACAACTTTGATTTGGCTTGTAGGAGGGACAACGTTTCCCTCTAACTTAATTTGCTATTTAGAAAACGGAAATAGGATCCATCCTTGTCCTCCAAATCATTGATCAAAAGATGTTTTACTACTATTTCATATTTTCTAGCATTCGTGACCTTGCTACTCAAATACGCCTACTGGAATGTCCCTTTTTCTGATTCCTAAGTAGCTTTGTTTGATCTTTGTCAACCTGTTCCACTGGTCAATTTGTTCACTTTTTATTTTTTATTTATTTTTAATTAGTTATGTCATTCATTTTTATGTCGTGCAGGCAAACATTTACCGGAACAAATCATATGGACCATGGGTGAAGTTATTCGATATCAGTATGCCAATTCATTTTTTAGGCAGATGGACAAGTTGATTCATTATGTGAATTTGGTATTTTATGCTAATTGTTCAATGTTTCATTCAATAATTTATGTGTCTTTGCCCTTTCTTTTGTTGTAGCCGATCTCATGTTTAATGTTGCATAATGTTGACATCGGATGCAGGATGGTCATGTCAATGCATTATGTTCAACACCTTTTTTGTACACAGATGCGGAGAAGCAGTTCCGATAAAAGAGGACTTCTGATGCCATCTTCTTCCCTCCAAATTAGCTAGACAAAAAATATTCCTAACTAACACTATTCCCTTAGGAACTACTTCTATTTCCTAGGATTTTGCAGTCTTATGGTACTGCCCAGTTAGCTAATTAATAATGTATGGATTTTGAAGCAGCATTAATAATTCGATTTCTAGAAGTGAAAGTTAAAATAGCTTAAATAAATATGTTATCGAGTTGATATGAATTATTTGTTACAAAATTTAAAAGACCTTGGCTGTAACATAAAATAGGATTAAAATTATTAAGCCATTTAGTTGCCAAATGTCATTTAATGCGACTGTCATCTTTGTATTTAGTAAATTTGTATCTTTTTTCAAGGAATTTAGTACTGAGTTCAACCTGTTGATGAAAAGGACGGTGATAATCGAGTGAACGTTTTGAACCAAAGTTGCAGTAACAATAGTGTATCTGTACATGTCGAAATTGTAGTATAGTGAACACTAGCTGCCACGGGCTTGTATGTGCTTAGTCTTTACTGATGATTAGCTGATTCCAAATGATCTTATGTAATAATAAAACTGAAAAAAATCGGCCAAACTCGATAACATCAGGCTGCTTAGCCGCCTAACTTTGAAGTAACATATTTATTGCAATTACATCTTAAATTTTATCTATTACATCTCGTTGTAAATTATATCTTCGGCATCAGCAGTCAGTAGCTCTGATTTAATCCATTGCAAACTGATATTTATTACCCGAAGTTTATCAACGAAACTGTTCGTCTAATAGTCTCTTCACACACCCGATACAAGCAGTACCGCAACTATTTCCTTACAATTGAAAGTCTGACACAAACTACGAAACAAGATAACAAATATCTGTTTCATAAAGTCTCCAAGATGCTACATTATAATTTATACCTCAAGTTAACACATACGCGCCTTCCGCAATCCAATAAACCATCATAGTTGCCTCAAAATCACTGAAGGAGAAATATCCTCCAAACTACCAGTAAGAAAGAAGAGACATGAACTAGAACATTTTCAAAAGGTTGAATAAACTTGAAAAAATATCTCAGCCGGAAACTTACGGGAAGACTATGAAATTGGGTTTCAGCCAAGGTATACGATAAAACCAGTGGTAGAAACATAATCATCCTTATCACCAGCCCAATCGGCATCGCAAAATGAGTGGAGGACAGAGGTGTATTACGATGAAGGTTAATGACAACTTTAAGAGAACCCTTAACGAAAAAGTCGTTTCAAGGCTACCAATAACATTCTTGAGGAGCATGAGGGAATTGAGCTAGCTTGTTGACAACAAAGGCAATGTCAGGTTGGGTAAGGGATTGGTATTGAAGGCAACCGACAGTAGCACGGTAGTTTGAGGATTAGGAATGGACTGACCAAACGTAAGGTGAGAGGAGGATAGGGTTTCATTGGGGTAATGGTGGGTTTGCAACCAAGCATATGGGTTCGATTAAGAATGTCATGGATGTACATGGTTTGGGTGAGTCGTAGGCCAAAGGTTGTAAGCATAACTTCTACTTCGAGAAAGTATGACGGGAAACCAATATATTTAAGAGAAAACCGATTGGCGAACGAGGAACGAAAATGATCAGGATGAGGGGATTTGGGACCGGTGACTATAGTGTCATCGACATAAACAAGAAGATATATGGTGAGTGAATGTTTATTAAAAAGAAATAGAGAAAGATCAGACACAGATTGATTAAAACCATGAGAGTGAAGATAACCGTGACGGGTTTAACAACGGGACATAAAGTTTCAGTGTAATCAACACCCAATCGTTGATGAAAACTTTTAACGACAAGCCGGACTCTGTATTTGTTGATGGTATTGTCCATATTATATTTTATGTGAGACACTCAACGACAACCAACAACTTTGTAAGATGTGTTAAAGGGAACAAGGGAGCAAGTATTATTGGTGATGAGAGCAGAATTTTCGGCAGACATGGTAGTCTGCCATTTCGGATCAGAGAGCAGTTTTGAGGAAGACAGGGGAAGAGAGGTGTTGGAGATATGGGCTAATTTGGCATACCGGGGATTTGCCACACGAATGTTGTTCATGAGCCGAGTGGTAATACGAAAGGGGTCTGACAGAGGGGGGTGAACATGATGAATAGGTCAGGTTGTACAGGCTAGACAAAGGCGGGTTGGGAGGGAGTAGAGAAGATAGAAGGTGAGTTGGTACATGGAGGAGAGGAGCGGGAGGTAAAAACATGTGTGGTAGCAGGTGTAGCAGGAGGGTAGCAGAAGTATTTGCAGAGGTGTTGGGAGCTGTTTAAGGCGTGGAGCAGATGGAGCATATGAGGGTGGAGAGGAAGAATGGGAAGAGTCATAAAGCACCATTGAGTGGCGGAGTATATGGATGGCGTGGGTTCATTAGGACAAAGGGTTGAGTAAGGTGCTCTATTAATGCTCTACTATAACAATTAAATAAATAAAATACACAAAATTTAGTAGATAATGTCTGCATCCTGAAATCTTTACTTTGCCATTACTTGACCTGTTTCCCTACTTCTAAATGGAGCTGCAAGCCTAAGTAAATTAAATGCGAGGTAACGTCTTTGCATATCGACATCTATTTCATAACCTGTGTTACTCCGCTGGAAGTGCTAGATACGAGTGCATGCGCTAATGACAGACCTAAAATAGCAACATTAATCGAGTTGTGACATGAATTTCTAAATAGTGTGCATTGCAATTGCTGTCAACTGAGATCTTATCCAAGTTAAACTTAACATGCATCAACAATGGAAGAAACGAGTTGTACTCAAAGATAACCACAACTCATACAGGGTTCCACAACTTTACTCCCAAATTTGAACGTGACCAACGAACATGTCTGTGGGGAATAAAGCATGTATTCACCCTAAACTTGCAGGATTATAATGAAAAATACAGTTGTGTTTATAGTCATAAGATTAAAAAGGATAAGAAAAGAAGTACAACCTTTAGTCCTTGTGTGAAAGGCCTAAGAATAGGAATTAACACAAATTCCCTCCTATAACTTGCACCCAAGACTTAGAATGAGACGTGGCCGCGTGTGCTAGAAATCCTCTCCAACTGCCTTGCAATATTGGGAGAGCTATTTAGGTTTTAGATGTGAGATCTGAGGTTTTGGGAGAAGAAAACTCTCAAAACCCTAATTTTTCCTTGAGATTTGTTTAAACAGTGAAACAAGAGTCCCTGACATAAGGAGAGTCCTCCTCCTTATGTAGCTCTTTTGGCCGAAATTTTCAATAGGGTAGGAGTGGGCTTTCCACTCTTACCTTATTCTAATTTGTGATTCGACCCATTTAGCTAAACTTTATTCGCGGGTTTTGTTTATAAATCGTATGCATGTTATCAGATATTAATGCAGTCGATGTATTAATAATGGTCTGATAAAATTACGATATTGTATAATTACCCAAATTAATATAACTGTTTATATTAATTCGCGAATACAATATTTAATTAAATATATAACCGTTTATATTTAATTTACGAATTAAACATGTAATCCGTATTAGCTAAAATTATTTAATCCGTATTAAATAATAATCTCAACATCTTATTGACTAATTTAATAGTCAATACCTCTGACTAACTGTTTAGTCATATCCGGCAAAATGTGACTGTATTTTCATACCTTCACATCTCTCAAACGTGTCCTATAGGTGTGACGTATAGGGACCAGTTGATCACCGCCATCCGTATGACAATAACGTCAAACTTATCTAGCAAGCCAACCGTTATTGATAAACGTGGATCAACTGGTAATAATACAAAAGTATGCCCTTGTGATCCTTAAAGAGATTTAATAAGTCATTGTACTTAATTGTCAAGGACACCAGCCCCAACAATCTCCCACTTGTCTGTACAAGGGTATGTGCAATGACGTTATCACACTACATGTGGAGGACACAAGCTCCAACAAACTCCCACTTGTCCGTACAAGTGTAGGTGCGATAACCGAATCTCATATCCTTTTAAAATTTCTCCCAGTCAATGTATGACAATTTGCAAATCCGCATTCGCAAAGGTCGTATCTCACAAGCGATCTGTATCAAGAGTGGTTTCCCCGACTAGAGAGTAACTTAACTGATAAAACGAATCTGTATTCGAGCATGGCCATGCATTTCAGTTACTACTCCTCGAGTGGCCCTGAGAAATGATAAAATCCTGATAAGGGTTTGGATATTTCCCTCAACTCGAATCCTGCCGATATCGCCCAGCATGAAATAACCCAGAAAAAATCCTCTTGGCCCCTGTTACGGTGACCGTGGGAAAGAAACCAAAGTTACCCAAAATCTGTCTTAATCTCAAGAGACAGTTGAAGGTTAAAAGACTCGACTCTAAGGAACACTATGGAGGTCCTATCCACGACCAGGCACCCAACGTTATAAAACATTTAGGACTCCATAACGTCGTCACGGGGTGTCCTACGAGATATCCGTATAACTCGCCTTTGTGATTGGTCAGTCAGCCGCGTGACTTATGGCTCGTTGAACCCACCATCAACCAACGTCACAAAATGATTACCTGAGTTATCAGCTCAAGTGGGTAATCAAGGACCAAAACGATGTAATGTTAATCAGTTCACTTTGTGGTGTTCAAAATTGGCGTACAATTCCACATGAGAAACAAAACATTTTATATCATAACAATAAGGTTGAATAGAGTACACGAGAAAATGAATTATTACATGAATTCATAAAAGAGTACTACAACTTAGGAACACATCCAATTCCCATGGAATGAATGTGCCCTTCATGCTTATCACGTGCTAATGCTTTTGTGAGAGGATCAGCTATGTTGTCATCCGTAGCGATCTTATCAATAAAAATCTCCTTTTGCTCCACGTAATCTCTGATTAGATGAGCTTTCCGTTGTACATGCCTAGCCTTGTTGCTAGACTTATGCTCCTTAGCTTGGAAGATGGCACCGCTATTGTCACAATAAACGGTGATTGGGTCATTCGAACTAGGCACTACCGAGAGTCCTTGTAAGAATTGACGCATCCATATTGCTTCCTTAGCTGCTTCCGAGGCGGCATAGTACTCGGACTCAGTCGTAGAATCTGCTGTAACACTCTGTTTAGAACTTTTCCAGCTGACAGCAGCGCCATTAAGAGTAAAAACGAATCCAGACTGAGATTTCGAGTCATCTCGATCCGTTTGGAAACTAGCATCTGCGTAACCCGTGGCGCAGAGCGTCGAGCCGCCTCCGTAAGTCAATCCCCAATCTTTAGTCCTCCGTAGGTACGTAAGAATGTTTTTCACGGCCATCCAGTGTTGTTCACCTGGATGAGCTTGGAATCGACTTGTCATACTCAATGCATATGCAACGTCAGGACGTGTGCATATCATGGCATACATGATCGATCCTATTGCCGAAGCATAAGGAATCCGACTCATGCGCTCTTTCTCTTCCAATGACTTAGCTTCTTGAGTCTTGCTCAAGTGAAGCCCAGGAGTCATAGGAAGGAACCCTTTCTTGGAGTTCGTCATACTGAATCTCTCTAGAATCTTATCTATATAAGACTCCTGACTGAGAGACAACATCCGTCGTGATCTATCCCTGTAGATACGGATGCCCAAAATTCTTTGTGCCTCTCCCAGATCTTTCATCTGGAAATGGTTTTTCAACCATGCTTTAACCGAAGATAGGAGAGGTATGTCATTCCCAATCAAGAGTATGTCGTCGACATACAGTACTAGGAATACAATCTTGCTCCCACTCGACTTGATATAGAGACATGGCTCCTCGACTGATCGAATGAATCCATTCTCTTTTATCACTTGGTCGAAGCGATGATTCCAACTCCGCGATGCTTGCTTAAGTCCATAGATGGAACGCTTAAGCTTGCAAACTTTCTTAGGATGTTCTGGATCAATAAAACCCTCGGGTTGTACCATGTACAACTCTTCCTCCAAATAACCGTTTAAGAAGGCGGTTTTAACGTCCATTTGCCATATTTCATAATCATGAAATGCGGCGATCGCTAAGATAATCCGAATGGAACGTAGCATGACTACGGGTGCAAAGATCTCATCATAATGCAAGCCTGGCACTTGAGTGAAACCTTTAGCAACTAGTCTAGCCTTGTGGATATCTTGTTGTCCTTCCACGGCATGCTTTATCTTGTAAAGCCATTTGCATTGAAGGGGTCGTACCTTTGCAGGTAGGTCCACAAGATCCCACACGTTGTTCTCATACATGGAGTCCATCTCGGATTGCATGGCTTCTAGCCATAGCTTTGAGTCAGAACTGGTCATGGCACCTTTATAGGTTGTGGGTTCGTTACCCTCTAGGAGTAAGACGTCATCTGTATCATGTTCCTCGACCATACCAATGTATCTGTCCGGAGGAATAGAGACTCTTCCCGACCTCCTAGGTTCCTCAGGAATATCTACCGCAGCCTCGGTTGAAGGAACTGTTTCCTCCAATGGTTGCTCGGCAGTTGGTTCTTGAACCTCCGATAACTCGAAGGTTCTATTACTCGACTTGTTCTCGAGAAATTCTTTCTCTAAGAACGTCGCACTAGCCGCAACAAAAACACGTTGTTCGGTTGGCGAGTAGAAGTAATGACCAAAAGTTCCCTTTGGATAACCTATAAAGTATGTCTTGACCGATCGCGGGCCGAGCTTATCCTCGTGTCTCCACTTGACATAAGCCTCGCAGCCCCAAACCCGTATAAAGGACAAGTTAGGGACCGTTCCCTTCCATAATTCGTATGGAGACTTGTCAACAGCTTTAGACGGACTTCGGTTAAGAATTAGAGCGGCCGACAAAAGAGCATAGCCCCACAATGAATCAGGCACAACGGTGTGACTCATCATGGATCGAACCATATCGAGTAGAGTTCGATTTCTCCGTTCGGACACACCATTTAATTGTGGTGTTCCAGGTGGAGTTAAATGTAGCACGATGCCACAGTCTTTAAGGTGTTGATCAAACTCGTGTGAAAGATACTCACCACCACGATCAGAACGTAGTGTTTTAATCTTTCTACCCAGCTGGTTCTGTACCCGATTCTGGTATTCTTTGAACTTGTCAAAGGATTCACTTTTGTGCTTCATTAAGTAGACATAGCCATATCTACTCAAATCATCCGTGAAAGTGATGAAATACCTATAGCCTTCTCGTGCGTTGATCGACATAGGGCCACATACGTCCGTATATATGAGTCCTAATAGGTCGGCAGCGCGCATTCCAACACCTTTGAAGGAAATACGAGTCATCTTACCGATGAGACATGATTCACACGTGCCATATGATTCGAAATCAAAGGGCGAGATAGCTCCATTCTGTATGAGCTGTTTCACGCGTTTCTCATTTATGTGTCCCATACGATAATGCCATAGGTAAGTTTGATCTTTGTCACCTACCTTTAATTTCTTATTATTCACATGTAATATTTCGGTGGTTTGATCTAAAACATAAATTCCATTCATGGAAACTGCCTTGCCATAAATCATATTGTGTAAGGAGAAAATACAGCTATTATTCTCTATTACAAATGAAAAGCCGAGTTTGTCAAGCGCAGAAACTGAAATAATGTTTTTGGACAAACTAGGAACATAATAACAGTTATATAAAAAATAACTCGAATCCACTTGGAAGCTGGATCACGTATGTTCCCTTCGAGACTGCAGCAACACGTGCTCCATTCCCGACACGCAGGTCAACCTCACCCTTGATTAGGGGTTCTTGGTTTCGGAGGCCCTGCACATGATTACATAGATGAGAACCACAACCAGTATCTAGTACCCAAGTTCCGCAACTTGCGTGGTTAATCTCAATCATGTGAATAAAAGAAGAAGAAGACATACCAACAGGAGTAACACGGCCTGCCTTAATGTCCTCACGATACACGGGGCATGAGCGCCTCCAATGCCCAGTCTTGTGGCAATGGTGACATTCCATGCTAGTATCCTTGCTCTTAGTCTTGCCCTGTGAGTTGCTCGACTCACCTGGCCCACTCTTAGTAAATCCTGGTTTCTTGAACCTGGGCTTACCTACTGCTAGGTCGCCCTGAGCTTTAGCCTTCCCTTTACCCTTTCCCTTACTGGAGATCATGAGAACATCCTGCTTCATGCTCCCACTTAATTTCAGATCCTTCTCAGTCTGTACGAGAAGGGAGTGGAGCTCATGAGGAGTCTTCTTCATGTCGTTCATGTAGTAGTTGGCCCTAAAGAGGGCGAACCCATCATGAAGCGAATGAAGCATACGATCAACGATTATGTTCTCACTGATCTTGCAGTTCAGGGTCTCCAGTTTCTCGATATTTTCAATCATGTTGAGAATATGTGGGCTAACAGCTTGGCCCTTCTGGAGTTTCGCCTCAAAGAAGCGACAGGTATGCTCATAAGAAACGATTCTCGGAGCTTTGGAGAATTCGTTAGAGAGCGTGGTGAAAATCTTGTTTGCACCATGGGATATGAAGCGTCTTTGCAAATTTGATTCCATTGCATAGATGAGTACGTTCTTTATCGCACCCGCTTCCATGACGAAGTCGCTATGAGCGCGAACTTCGTTGGCTCTAGCTCCAGTTCCTGGGTGTGCCGGAATGGGCTCAGTTAAATACTTAAGCTTTCCGTCAGCAATGGCAGCATTCCGTAGTGCTGCCTCCCAGTCAGAGAAGTTTGACCCATCATTCCTCAGTCTAGTAGACTGATTCATGGAGTCCGTGAAGGCCTTTAGCCAGGATTCACGTGCTAGCTTGGCACTTGGCATTGGGTCTTCACCAGCCATTTTAGTTATACAGCAGTTTTAATGAACGTGTTCTACACTGAAAAAGAAGATAAAACAAAACAATATAAGCAACTTATTGTTGTGATTTAAGTCTATATTAAATTGAATTTAAACTCGTAGACTCATGCATTTATATAATTGATCTCCCTCAAGAATTATATAAACGATCCCAAGACTCAATTTCCGTATATTGATAAGCCCACAGTTTGGCTAATTCCAATCGTTGGAACTCTTGGTCGATAGATTTCTGTATATCCTATCTATTAGTCCATCTCAGTCACTAGATAGTATCGAGTGACCATGATGTTGAGATAAAATAAATCATCTGTTCCCACTTACCCGACGTAGAAGGGGTCATATTATGCCTACCGACGAAGAAGGGATTCATGGGAGGCTGATTTATAAAGACTAGTCTCAATTTTTGGTTATACGAGGAAGACCCCATCAACTTTTATTTATCCATATTAAGTGAACTAATATCTAGCATATGCGTGAATGAATTAAATAAAGTGATGGCTTTGCAAATGACATGTGACATCTGTATTGTCACAGAAAACTAACGCGTAACCTCTACATGAGTCAGTTTTCAGGCATGATATAGGTGGTTTGGTTTAGGCGGAATATGATGCAAGCTATTATCGATGAAAGCATAAAATAAATGCGATAAACGTAAATAAAAGTCCTAGTGTGGCCTATCCTACCAAAATAAACATAAAACAACTTGGAATCCACTGTTGGACCCTTGAAGCTTGTCTTGATGTTCCATCTTGGTCCTTGCAGTGGGAGTGAGCATCCGGTCTCCGTCTTCGGTCTTCACAAAATTACTAATTTAAATTACAAAAGTAGTCCTAGATACATTCTAATTTAAATACAAAAGTAATTACATGGCAAAAACCCAAAACGGAGATTCAAGATCTCAAAATTACAAGCAAGACTATGTCCCATCATTACGGTGACACAATCTTCTAAGGCCACACTAAGTTACAACCGTTTGCAAAATTAAATATGTTATTGAAAGCATTCATTAGACATTCAACAAGACGATAAATAAAATGCATCAACTAAATAAAAATTCATACATGACATAATACTGTTATTATGATTAATAAATTTTTACCAAACCACCTTTTAGGATTAAAATTATGTGATTATACCGTTTTAACCACTTTAATTTTAATAAGATTATAATCCTATTATTTTAAACCGTTTTAAAATAATATGTACCATACGAGGGTGAACCGTTTCACAAAATTAATAATATACTATTTCCGTATATAGTATACTACTAGAGGCCATGTGAAAATAAAACATGTTATTTTCGAAAATAAAAAAAAACGAGTCTGTTACAGGGGGGAGGTCGACCGATCTAAACATGTGGTCGACCGACCTCCAGCCGAAAAACGGAAAATTTCTGCAACAGTAAAATCGGTCGACCGACCTATCAATTAGGTCGACCGACCAACATGCAGTAAAAACGAATTTCAGAAAACGCAAAACGCTGCACTTTTTGAAATTAAAACAAGTTTTTACCTTTTAAACTTTGATTAAAACAAGTAAATCAAAATTAACATCAACAAGGGTTCACATATTGTCAAGAATATCGATTAATTAACAATATGTAAACAGGAATCGAAAATCAAGATCGAAAACTCACAAAGGAAACTGTTTTTTCTTTTTAAAAAAAAATAACAGAAAACTCACACAGGGGCGGTCGACCGACCGCTATAACTGGTCGACCGACCGACACGGCGACAGAAACGAGATTTTTCAAAAACTTTTAAATAAACTTATGAAAAACACAAAAGTAAAATTTTCATGGCCTGGCTCTGATACCACTTGTGGGGAATAAAGCATGTATTCACCCTAAACTTGCAGGATTATAATGAAAAATACAGTTGTGTTTATAGTCATAAGATTAAAAAGGATAAGAAAAGAAGTACAACCTTTAGTCCTTGTGCGAAAGGCCTAAGAACAGGAATTAACACAAATTCCCTCCTATAACTTGCACCCAAGACTTAGAATGAGACGTGGCCGCGTGTGCTAGAAATCCTCTCCAACTGCCTTGCAATATTGGGAGAGCTATTTAGGTTTTAGATGTGAGATCTGAGGTTTTGGGAGAAGAAAACTCTCAAAACCCTAATTTTTCCTTGAGATTTGTTTAAACAGTGAAACAAGAGTCCCTGACATAAGGAGAGTCCTCCTCCTTATGTAGCTCTTTTGGCCGAAACTTTCAATAGGGTAGGAGTGGGCTTTCCACTCTTACCTTATTCTAATTTGTGATTCGACCCATTTAGCTAAACTTTATTCGCGGGTTTTGTTTATAAATCGTATGCATGTTATCAGATATTAATGCAGTCGATGTATTAATAATGGTCTGATAAAATTACGATATTGTATAATTACCCAAATTAATATAACTGTTTATATTAATTCGCGAATACAATATTTAATTAAATATATAACCGTTTATATTTAATTTACGAATTAAACATGTAATTCGTATTAGCTAAAATTATTTAATCCGTATTAAATAATAATCTCAACATCTTATTGACTAATTTAATAGTCAATACCTCTGACTAACTATTTAGTCATATCCGGCAAAATGTGACTGTATTTTCATACCTTCACATCTCTCAAACGTGTCCTATAGGTGTGACGTATAGGGACCAGTTGATCACCGCCATCCGTATGACAATAACGTCAAACTTATCTAGCAAGCCAACCGTTATTGATAAACGTGGATCAACTGGTAATAATACAAAAGTATGCCCTTGTGATCCTTAAAGAGATTTAATAAGTCATTGTACTTAATTGTCAAGGACACCAGCCCCAACAATGTCAGCATTCTAACGACTTCACCAATGAACATGTTGCCTTGAAACGACGCGCGCATCGCGCGCGGAGGGACAACTAGTGATATAAAATGACAGTTCACGTACTTTTGTTGCTTGATTGGTTTTCAATTCAGTTCACAATGATGTTCATTTAATTTGAATATAAAGTTTGGAAATCAGACTTTATATTTTGTAGAATTGTGAAAAATGAGAAATTGAGATGGAAAAAATAGAAGAAAAAGAGGATGTGAGAGAAAATGGGTTAAATTAGAGGTGAAAAAAATTAAGAAGAAAGGAAATTAGAAGAGAGTTATTAACGGAGGTTAATGTCAGCATACAAAACTATCCAAATTATCATACTTAACAGTTCAATTTGACAGAATGTAGAGTAGAGGTCATGCTAAAAAGTTTTTATAAAGTATATGGTTACCATGTGTATTGAATAGAAAGGTAAGGTTACTTCGTAGAATTTGAAAAACACGGGGCTGCCTTATAGAAAATCCCTTACATTTTTTACTGCTGCCAAAAAAAAAGCTAAGATATTATATGCCTAATTTACACATAATAATAATAACAATATATTGCATTATATAGATATGATCCTACAATATTGTTCAATATCATTCTTCATATAATTAAAGAATCTAGAAAAAAAGGGAATCATCTATCTATAAAAGGAAGGACATTTTAAGCGTTGTGATTGGCTGAAATTTTACTTTTTTTTTTTACTCAAAAAGCAACCCCACGTTTCCTCGTGTTGAATTAATTACTCTCTCTCCTCCAAACAATTAATTTTTCTCTCCACATTCTCTCTCACTTATTTTAATTTTAGTTGTGTAATTTAGTTATTTAATGTCTAATTATAATGTTTATTATACCATATTGTATTATATAATTAAAAATTAAAAATTTCAAATTACAAATAATTACATGTCAAACAATTTAATTACAACTAAACAAACACATTTCAATTTCAATTTAAATTGATAAAATGTAATATCTAAGATCGATGCTATATTCCTTAATCATCGAGATAATATTAAAAATTTCGATGTCTTAGTACCTGCATCAAATACACACAAAACAATTATTATATATTAATATAGAGATTTTGAAATTTTAATTGAGAATATATCTTATTATAAAAAACGTGTAGAATGAAAATAATTGGTTCACATAATTTTCGTAATTTTTTATACAAATTATCAACAAACCATATAAAATATTAGGGTAACTAAGAAAAATAAAAGACGTTGTCTAAACTAATTAAATTTTATTTGAAAGTAATTGGTTCACATAATTTTCGTAATTTTTTAATTTTTACAAATTATTATAAAACTATATATAATATAAGGGTAAATAACAAAAATAAAAGATGACGTCTAAGCTAATGAAATTTTATTTTGTGATCATATAAAATAATATGGTTTTATCTGATATTTTAGATTCATATCATATTTTTATAATCTGTTTTAAATATGATATAAAATAATATGGTTTTATTTGATATTTTAGATTCACATCAGATTTTTATAAAATCTGTTTTAAATTCTCTTTTTTATAAAAGGAACAACATTTATAGAAATCTGATTGGCCAGAATTTGGTTCACGAAAGAAAAAACTAATTGCCCCATCCAAATCCACACAATCATTAAGTAATTAATTACCCTCTCTCCTCTCCACTATCATTAAGGTAATTACCCTTTCTCCTCATTTCTTATTACTTTCCATATAAGTACATTCATTTATTCATAGGTTAAAAAGTTTATGATAAAAAAATTAATCACATTCAACCTTACAATAAAAATAAAATACAAAAATAAATCGAAAATCTGTATAGAAATTCATATATTAAAGGACACCAAATTTTATAATAACAAAAAAATTACAATTTCGGAAAAATTAACCTCTTGAATACCCTGACAAATAAAACTAACTAGGAATTTTTGTGTGAGACAGTCTCATACATAGTCAACATATATAAAATGAAAAGTCGTTTCCATATGTATATTTGATCCGTCTTAAATTTAAACCGATAGCCTTGTCCTACATAAGAATTTGTATAATTTTATAATGTCAAACAAATGCATTGTTTTTACTTACGTCTAAGTTAATCGTATAAATTCTTTTTATTTTTTAGATCGATATACTTGCGATACTAAAATTATATTTTTTATTAAATATATTCACCTTTTTATATTTATTTTTTCAGTTTAAACCCGTGCATTTTTTGCACAGGCATAAAACTAGTTACGGTTGATAGTTGATACAAATACATCAAATACAATTTCTCTACTACATCTGAAACACACTGAAATTTTTGGCCTGAAAATCAACACAATTTTTTGCCTAATTCAGCATTATATCCCCAAAAAACCATACCATTTGTCCTCGTTTCTCTTTCTCAATTTGCTTTGCAATGTTTTGCCTAATTTAGCATTATATCCACAATTTTCTCTTTCTTTTTCTTTGCAAACATATCATTTGTCCCATTTAACAAAATCACTAATTCTTATTTCAGACCACAAAATCCGTCTGAAATAATAACACGGATATCATTTACTCTCACAAAATACCATTTAGGGAGTGAGTGGGAAAACACATGGGGATGTTCCACCATCCATGTGATTTCTACTTGTGAGAGTTCTTATTATTTCAGACGGAACTTGCGGTCTGAAGCAAGACGGACTGTAACAAAATTACTTAATAGTAACAACAAGTGAGTGAGAGGAGTATAATAATTAGAGTTAAATAATGACATAGTTGTGATTTTTTTCGGTTATTACAAAGTTGAGATTGTTTTGAGTAGGACGAACATAATTGAGATTATTTTCATAAAATGACCATATTAAAATTGGGTTGATTTGTTATAGAATCAAACAGATGACTAGTTGAGGGTTAATTGCAATTTTTTAAAATGGAGTTAAATATGACATGACTCAATGAAAAAGGTTGGCATAAAACTTGGGATTGCCCTAATAATAACATGTTAAAATAAGCCAATAAAAAAAGCAATAGATGTAAAGGAAGGAGAAAACAATTGAAGTTTTTTTTTTTTTTTTTTTAAAGTTGAAAGAGAAGAAGTTATTAAAAAAAGTGGGATGAGCAGAGCACACCTAAACTCCATTTTCTTCCTCTATAAATAGCCCCTCTTCCCCTCCACTTCGCGGGCTCTCAATTTCTCCACTCTTTCCCACTTCATTAAACCTCCCTTCCCAAAACTCCCCATTATAATGGTGAGGAGGTTAGCCCACATATCCACCAGCGACGATGAAGGCGCACCTCATCCCTCCACCAGCGACACCGACGACATTCCCCTTCCTCCCCGCCGCCGTCGCGGTCGTCCTACTTCACACCAGCCGGTACCCAAGCGCCGTAAACGGGTTCACATTCCTGATGATGATGATGACGATGATGATGATGTTGTTGCTGCCAAATTGAAATTGAAGGAGGATGAGGATTACGAGGAAGAGAAGGAAGAAGAAGAAGAAGAAGAAGAAGAAGATGAGGAGGAAGAAGAACAAGAACAAGAACAAGAAGAAGAAGAAGAGGAAGAGGAAGAGGATGAGCCTGTGCCGGAGGATGCCAGACCCATTGGTGAGGCGATTAGGGTTTCTGGTAAAGGAAGGGGATTGAAGTCGCATTTTAAAGAGTTTGAATTTGATGGCAATCGCTTTGAGCTGGTAATTTATGTTTTTATTTTGTGATTTTTTCGGGGGTTTAGGGTTAGGTTTCCGGGAAAATGTGAATTGAATTGAAATGGAGCTCCAGAAGTTGTTTTGATTTACGTTTTTTGTTGCTTTTTAGGGGTTTTAGGGTTAGGTTTGTGGACAATGTTAATTGAAATCGATTGGAGCTCGAGAAGTTGTTTCGATTAGGCATTTTGTTGCTTTTAGGGTTTCGATTGGGGAAAACGTGAAGTTAATTGGATGGAGGATCATCAAGTCGTTTTGATTAGGATAGTTTATAATGTGGGAATTCGGTTGTTTTGATTATTTGATTTTTTTTTAAAGGTTTTAAGATTAGGGTTCGGGGAAATTGTGAATTGGAGCTCGAGAAGTTGTTTTAATTTGTGAAATTTTGTCGCTCTTTAGAGTCGTGGAATGTTTTTGACCGGGTAAAATGTTTAGTGAATTGGACTGGGGATCATCAAGCTGTTTTGATAAGAATATTTTATAATGTTGTTAATTATTGTTAAAGTATTGTAATTAGCTTCATTTTTCAGCCAATTTTTGTTAAGTGTAGTTGTTTAATTTGTTTATGAATGTAAAATTGGAGTCTCGCATTGTCGGGAAGCCGTGGAATAGGAGATATTGTTGCACAGATATGTGTCTAGGAATGAATTAGGCGTAAACCTGAAAACTATGATCTGAAGTTATTTCGGTTGAACCAATTTGAAATGTGGTCTTGTAGGTAAAGGATTGGAACTTGGAAGTATGTAGCTTCATTAGGAAACCATTTTCTAAAGTTATCGAGCTTGTTTGTGAACGTAATTGCAGAGTTGAGAAGGGGTTATGAATTGGTGTTTGATGAGTGGAGCCTCGCATTATGACCGAATTGCATCCTAGAAGAAGTTGTTGTGCAATTTGTATTTGGAGTTAATTTTGTGGAATTTCCAAGAACTTTGATTTGGGGGTTTGATTTTACCTTTTTTTTTCTAGATGTGATTCGAAAACATGTGCCATCTTGTGCATGAGTAATTGTTATGAAATAGGCTAAGAGGCCTAGTTCTTTTTCATACTGTCGTTTGGAAAATGAATGAGTTCGAGGAAAATTTCAGTGCGCATATCTCCTACTTTATCTGAAAGCATTCAGATTAGAAGCCCCTTATTTTACTTATAAAAACTATATGCAGGAGGATCCTGTGCTTTTAACTCCAGAAGACAAGAAACAGAAGCCTTATGTAGCAATTATCAAGGTAATTTTATGTGTTCATCTTATGCGCTTGTTTGAAGGATTGGTGATTGATATGTAAATGTGGAAACATTCTCAGTTCCATGTCATTTATGGAAAATTACATAGTAGAACAGCAAATCAGTAATGCCATGATCGTCTTCAGGCTTGGCAACTGCTTTAGCAGCTGTTTAATGGTTGACATAGAAAAATGATACTGTCTTAAGGTTGGTGGCCTTGGTGCTGGTTTTGTTAGAAGTTTACCGGCTTGAACAATGCATAAACTTGAAGCGAAAGAACACACACAGATGAAGTAAAATGGCTCAGTGAACTAATTGCCCTTCTTTTTTATTGCAAATTAGATTCAAATAAATTTCCGGTGCTACTTTCATTATGGGTTATCTAAAAACAACCTACCTTATGTTCTTAACACCGGGGCAAAACTGCTTTAATCCAACTCCCTTACTCTGCTATTTACAGGAGCCCTTCAGGCACTAGGGTTGTTGTTGTTTCTAATTTAATCCGAAGGCTAAGGGTATTAGGGTAATGAGATCTTTGGTTGTAAATTTTTTGATCAATCCTTACGGAAGGTTTTGAGCTTTGAAAGTAGCAACGTATTTTGTAGTTTTGTAGTTTTGGTGGGCTGACTTTACCCTGTTTGCTACCTAGGTAAAATGATCGATTATTCCAGTATGGATGTCTATGTTGTTGTATACATTGTTAAATGATGAAATTTTTGACCTAGGAATTGCGTTCTGCATTTGCTCTTTACCCACCTACTGGCCATTTGTTCCATATCACAAATCACAAATTGCAGTGAAATTTTTTTTAATGCCTGATTCTTTATTTCTTTAGGCACAACTTTCAGTCGAATTCAAGCTTTTGACTCTTAGGAGATCACGATTTCTATCATTTTTTTTTCCTTTTTTCTATAAAAGTGGTAAATTAGCCAGGACTTGTGCTCTTTGTTTCGTATCGTAAATCACAAAACCTGCTGAAATATGTTTTATGCCTGATTCTTTATTTCTTTAGACTTAACTGCCTGTCAAATTGAAACTGACTCCTAGAGATCGCCATATCTGTTGTGCTCGCGTCTTGATCATATGTAGTTTTGTACTGTTTCTCTAAGCTTTGATCTTTCATCTTTGTTACTCCGACTTCTGACATGGTGTAACAGTGTCGGACACGGCTATTTTGGGTGAATTTTCCTATTTTGTGGTCTAAATTGAAGTGTCACGTGTTTGACATGCAACACGGCAGTTAAGTGACGTGTCGGAGTAACATAGTCTTTCACAACAGTCTTTCACTACGGACTTATGAATTGCACTGTAGATAATATTCGTAACTAATTTCTGTTATTCTGAAACGAAATGGTTTTCAGGATATAACACAATCGAGAGATGGAAGCATGATGGTCACTGGGCAGTGGTTTTACAGACCTGAAGAAGCTGAGAGAAGCAAAGGCGGAAGCTGGCAAGCTCGTGATACAAGAGAACTTTTTTATAGTTTCCATCGTGATGATGTTCCAGCTGAGTCTGTCATGCACAAGTGTGTAGTACATTTTGTGCCACTGAACAAACAGCTCCCAAGTCGGAAACAGCATCCTGGTTTTATTGTACAGAAGGTCTACGACACTGTGGAGAAAAAATTGTGGAAGCTTACTGATAAAGACTATGAAGATGGTAAGCAAGAAGAGATTGATGTCATGGTGCAAAAAACAATTTCTCGTCTTGGAGTGCTTCCCGATGTTGAGACAGAAGATACTCATGTTCAGCTGGAGGAGCAGATAAAAAGCAAGCGTATATTGAAAAAAAGGCACTTATCATCACTTGATGTAACAAGAGAAGATGAAGGAACACTCAAGTCTCCTAGAATTGAAACACCAGGAAGCTGCCTAGATAATGCATCCAAACACGCCATCATATTGGCTGAAGCAAAGGCTTTGACTAATGAATCGCTACGAGACAAATGGTTGGAGAAGCTTCTTCAAGCAGTTGAGTATGTCTGTTCACCAACTGAGACTTTGCAAGAAAATGAAGGAGTTGGTGACGCCAATGGCGTTAAGCAGTCTAATGGCAGTAGCAGCCTTATTTGGCCAGATTCAGCTGTTTCAGCCGTTGTTGCCCTGGAGAAAGCATCACATGAGGCACTTTCCTCAGACTACAGCAAATATAACCAGAAGTTGAGGTCACTTTTGTTCAATCTAAGGGTTAGCTTAATATACCCCTCTCACTAAATGGAGATATGCTATTAAAGGAATTCATAAACATGTACATCAAGATTGGAATTGCTAAGCTTAACTCTCAATCTTATCTTTTGTCTTTTGTTTTCAGAATACCAAGCTGTTAACTCAAAGGCTGTTGAATGGAGAGTTAGAACCTTCAAAAGTACTGAACATGCAACCTAATGAATTGAGGGTATATATCTTTTTCTTTTTTCTGAGTTTTATTATACACCATATGCAATTGTCTCATCCTGCCTTTGGCATTTAATTTAATTTGGTGCCCCTTTATAAGCATTTCTGTTATCAAAAATTTTCTGCCTGGAGTGGAGCAAAATCACTGTGTAGCGCAACATGTTACACCTAATGAATTACTCCGTATGTATTTGTGGATCTAATTATCTTTGAGTATTATGTCATCATATCCATATCTACCTTGGTTTTAGATTCTGGTAGAGCCCTTCCCTCCCCCGGAAAATGATAAGCTGGTGTAATTTGGTATTGGACGAAGGATCTCCATTCTGTGTTTTTGTGATCCTCAGCGTAATTTCGTACTTATGTGATCAATGGTATATTACATGTCAATAAAGTGTACCACTTTTTTTTCCTTTTTCGGTAAATTTCACCCATAACATGGATACTTGCAGAAAGGTATATTTATTTTATTATATCTGTTGTGGTTGATTGTTGTTATTAGTGGACCATCTTTCAGTCGTAATGGAAACTTAGAAAGTTAACAATTAGAAAGTTAACAATTGGTCACAGCTGATATGTATCTTTCAACAATAAGTCCCTTCTTTTTTTGCTAACTTCATCTTCTATCCAATATGTTGCACTTATTTTATTTTCGTAGGGAGCTATCAGTACTCGTTTTCGCCGAGATTTTAAAGAACTTTTAATGAGACCTATTAGGGTCTTTATATTAATTGATGTACCTATTGCAATTTAACCTTTTCAAACACAGCAAGGTTTAACTAAGGAGGAAATTGAGAGGAACCAGCCTGAGGAGTCAGCCAAAATGCAGGTTAAAATCTGACATGTTAACTAAATAAATCATTGTATTTGGATCTCCAAACTTTTATAATTCTACGTATAGAATGGGTTAGTTAAGTGCTATCTTCATCACCCCTTCTGAAACTGCAGATGACAGATGCTCGCTGCAAAAGGTGCAGCGAGAAAAAAGTTGGCGTCGTTGATATCATACAAGCAGGTCATGGTGATCGCTATCAGGTTAGCTTTATTTTAAAACAATCTAGCAAGTTGTTCTGGAAGATTTTTGTGGTTGATTTATGAGTTATGGTTCTTGTTTTTTATTTAGAAATTTGGAGAATGAGATTTTCCTTGATGAGTTGTAACATCTTTCCCACTGATGCAGTTGGAATGCGTTGCTTGTGGGTATCAATGGTACGCTTCAAGAGATGAAGCGTCTACACTGACAATAGACGGCCCTAGTGTTGCAACCAATGTAGGGACTGCACCATGGGCCACCTCCAAGTTTGAAAGCGTGGAGAAAAAGAAAGTGCTTAGCCCCCGTGACTCGGACAAGAAAAACTCTCAAGGTTCAAAGCCCGTTTTGGACTCTCAAACCTCTTTTAACAAGCCCAAGGACTGAAGAAGAAGAAGAAGAAGAAGAAGAAGAGTTGGCCAGTGTAGAGCTCCTGTATATATCAGAATGATGGACTAGCGAGTAGAAGATTGTTGATTTGTTTAAGCAGGTTAGTATTGAAGTCAGATTAATACTCTAGTTGGCACTTGGCAGCCTTGATTTTAGGGTTTGTTGCTTAAATGTAAAGTGAACAGGGGATCATTTCTCAATTCATACGGGGCAGTCTTTTATAACCGTGACTACAGTACAGGTATGCATCTGTAATTCTGTATCATGCAGTTATGGACCAATTAAGTTCTGTTTACGGAGACCAATATATTAATCTAAAATGAGCCGTTTGAGTGGATTAGTTATGTTAGAAATCCCTGGTTCTTTGTTTAAGCTGTTGTGTGCTTTTAAACTCATGTCAAGTTTAGCGGGTAAACTCACAAGGCATGATTCACATGAGTCATGATCTGTATATGAGCCCTATCAGCGTCAAAAAAGGCGATTGTCACTCCCTCCCCCACGAAACATATTCTCTGTAGATTTAGGTTGAAAAATGTGTACTATGGACCGAGCGAAGAGATGTGCAGAAAATAGGATGGTCCAGCCAAGTTTTATTCTTTTATTTTTAGAAAAATCTTAATCCCTTGCAAGTCATCCCTGTCCTAGTTAAGGGGTATAGGCTATTGATTCGATTGCAATTCGCAACCGTTTGAGAGCTACATCCTTGACTGCTACCGACATGATGTGGTGTTTATTTGCGTTTATATGAATAAACAACAGTGGAATGAAACAAAATCAGAGAAGTTGCCACATAAATGGCAGGGACAAAATGATAGGAGTAGCATAGAAAATTGATTGTTGTACTGAACCTCTCTCTATGACACTCTACAGTCTTACTGTCGACATCTACAGTCTTTAGTCTTAAATGGCGTCCTGTCATTTTGTTCGCATGGGTAGAGGAGATTAGAGAATGATGCCAAGATTTTGGTAATTGAATGAATGGGAGGACCATATTATTAACTTTGTGAATATGATGTCGAGACGTGGACTTTCACAGCGTTGCTGCTTAACGTTACTCAGTTGTAGGGCCTTAATTTATCATGCTATTGCTCTCCACAATTGCTTCTTTTGCCCGCCTTTCTTTTTTTTTAAGCCCGAAATATTCGTCTTCAAATTATAAAAAAATCTTAAAACATCACTTTCATTTTCTTTTACAATAGAATAAACTTGTTGCTATTAAGTAGTATTATCTCAACCTAAAACAAGAATCTATGTAGCTTTTTTATTTGTTTAATTATGTAAAGTTTCCTGGTCTCTATTGTAAAAGGGATTGAATAAAGGATATATTGCGTTTCACCTTCAATTCTGCTTCTCAATTACTACTATGAACTCGTTTGGAATTGCAGTCAGTAATAATTACTGGAGTAATAGAGAGTATAAATGAAGTAAAAATGGAAGTAGATGATGTGAATTGGTGATACAAATGGAGGAAACTAGGGTAGTAATAGTCCCTATTTTAGGGAGTAATAGTTACTTGTCTCTATTATGGAAATTATAATTCCTTCTATTACCTCCTCTTTGTTCTCCACTATGTCTCACTTGTGACGGTTATATTCGGGTGTCACAATTCACAAGTTTGTGACGGGCAAGTACTATCCATGTGGAAGAATAAGACGAAACAATTTGTTTCTTCCCCGGCCTTCTGATTTTTCTTATACACCTCACATGGGCATTACTTAACCCGTCGCAAGCTTGCGACGAATATATACATGGCAAATAAGAATTTGTGTCACACCATCCACAACAATCTTCTCCCATTTCGTCTTATTTTAGCTTTTTAAAATCATCTCAAGTACAAAACATTTAACTTACCAAGTATTAAGATTGTGCACAAATTCTTATTTGCAACGGCACTATCCGTCGCAAGTTTGTGAAGGATACCGTTTTCTCTCATAAAATACCCACTTTTTCTCTCTCTCCAACACTATTCATGTGGTCCCCTTTCTCCACTAACTCATTTTGTATCCACTTTATCTCACAAAATATCCGTCACAAATGGTGACCCGCCGCAAACAAGACTTACTAAAGATTGTGAGTGGGATACTGGGATGGTGTGCTTTACTTGAGTAATACTAAATTGTTTTTTACTAACCAAGTAACCATAAGATACTCATACCACAAAAGGCATTATCCAACATTGTATACTCATACTACACCACACAAAAAAGTCTTATTTAGACGGATAATATCTGTCACAAGTTAAATACGGATATTTTACTCTCATAATAAAGCAAGTGGACATGTAAATGGAGAAAAAAAAGCATTTTTTAGATAGTATAATTTTTATTATGTGAGAATGAAATATGTTTTCAGCTTATGATGAATAAGGACCTGTTTATGAGAATTCGTGCATACTATAAAAATAAGGAAATTTCTTAGAAAGTGTAAAAATGAGTAAAGGGGCAATCATATATAAGTACTTTACTAATGCAGTAGCCAAATGCTGACATGACATCACTAAAAACAACTTTCGTCTGACGTGACACGATTTCAGAGCTACTGGAAGATTTCCAAAAGAAATAAAAAAAAAATACAAATTTAAGCAAAGTCATGATTCTACACGTATATGGAACTAATAGTCACGATTACAATATTTCATAATAATCCTTAATAATATTCCACAATATTATGGAATATTGTTTTAAAAATAGATAGAAAATCATATATCATATTCCATATAACATTTCATGATTCTACACGTATATGCAACTAATAATCGAGATTGCAATATTTCATAATATTCCTTACTGCAAAAATTCCTTTAGTTTAGCAAAAAAGTCAAATAATCAAGATTTTTAGAATAATCTTTTCAGTGATTTTCGTTCACGGGATAATGCAATAACAAATCATTGAATAATGCAATATAATAACAAATCATGAAATCATCATATATATATATATATACACACAGAGCGAGGATCCTGTGAGGTCTACTCCTTAAATGAGGATTGAGGTCTACATATACTTGAAAATCTGCCAACATTAAGAATCGAACCCACGACCTCACATGTCAGAGGCAAACAACCTAACCAACGGACCACTGAGTCATTGTTGATAAATGTAATATTGTATACTATTTAAGAAGCGAAACTTTTCTACTAAGAAAAAATGAAAACCTGCCGCTAATGGGGCTCGAACGCTGGAGCTCGGGATACATAGACCATCACCTAAACCATTAGGCCATAAACATTTTGTTGAGTAATACTATATTGTATAATATTTATGACAAAAACATTTTCGAAAACATTTTTGTTCAAATTGTCAATTTCTTATTTGTTTTTGTGTCTTCTTCTTTGGTTACCTTATTAATGGCGTGCGTATTCTTCATTTTTTTTTCAAATTTTTTTTTTAATTTTTTTTATCCGATTATTTTTTGTTTCATTTTTTTCAGAATATAGTTTTGAAAAACCCGTGATATTTTATTGAGTAACTTGCGCTGTTGTAATGAAAAATATTTCGAAAAAAAAATTGGTTTTTTCGAAAACTTTCTTTTTCATTTTTTTTTTACCGATAAAAAAACTTCGAGATGTGTACCTACACATTCAAAGTTGTGTATCTACGCATTTAGAGATGTACGTCTACATATTTAGAGGTGTGTATCTACGCATTCAAACATGTGTATCTACGCATTTAGAGATGTGTATCTACGCATTTAGAGATATGTATCTATGCATTAAGAGATGTGTATTTACGCATTTAGCCATGTATATCTACGTATTTAAAGGTGTGTATCTACGCATTTAGATATGTGTATCTACACATTTAACCATGTGTATCTAAGCATTAAAGGTGTGTATCTACGCATTTAGATATGTGTATCTACGCATTTAAAGGTGTATATCTACGCATTTAAAGGTGTGTATCTACGCATTTAGAGATGTGTATCTACGCATTTAGCCATGTGTATCTACGCATTTAGAGATGTGTATCAACTCATATGGAGGTGTGTATCTACGCATTTAGAGATGTGTATCTACTCATATATAGGTGTGTATCTACGCATTCAAACATGTGTATCTACGCATTTAGAGATATGTATCTACGCATTTAGACATGTGTATCTACGCATTAAGAGATGTGTATCTACGCATTTAGCCATGTGTATCTACGTATTTAAAGGTGTGTATCTACGCATTTAGACATGTGTATCTACGTATTTAAAGGTGTGTATCTACGCATTTAGACATGTGTATCTACGCATTTTTTTCTCCAATCTTTTCGAGAAAAAAAAAAGATTGGAGAAAAAAAATCGAAAAAAAAATTCCAAGAAAAAAATTCGGAAAAAAGTTTCGAGAAATTTCGATGAAAAAAAATTTCGAAAAAAAAATGTCGAGAACAAAAAAATTCGAAAAAAACATTTCGAGAAAAAAAACATTTCGAGAAGAAGCAATTAACAAGGTAACCAAAGAAGAAGACGGAAGAATAAATAGGAAATTGATGCGAAACAGGTATACTTGTTAAGTTAATTCCAAATAAAGAGCTCGTATAAAATCGTATAAATATTTTACAATATGAAATAATTTTCGAAAAAAAACATTTACAATATGATAATGAACAATGAAGTTAAGTTAATTTCAAGAAAAAAAACATTTCGAGAAAAAAAATTCTGAAAAAAAAATTTACAAAAACAAAATTCCGAAAAAAATATTTCGAAAAGAAGCCATTAACAAAGTAACCAATGAAGAAGAAAGAAGAATAAATAAAAAATTAATGCGAAATGAGTATATTTGTAAAGTTAATTTCAAGCAAAGACCTCGTATAAATAGTAATACAATATGATATTTAACAATGAAGTTGCTGTGGTGCAATGGTTAAGGTGGTGTTCTATTAATCCAGAGGTACTGGGATCGATTCCTGCGGGCGGCATTTTATTTTTTGCTCAAATCTGACCATTGGTTTGCTATTAATCCGGAGGTACTGGGATCGATTCCCGCTGGCGGCGTTTTATTTTTTGCTCAAATCTGACCAATGGTTTGCAATTCTCATGTAAGATCATAGACCTCAATTCTCATTTAAGATCATAGACCTCACAAGATGCAATCTCTCTCTCTCTCTCTCTCTCTCTCTCTATATATATATATATATATATATATATATATATATATAGAGAGAGAGAGAGAGAGAGAGACAGGATCTGGTGAGTCCACCTAAATATTTGAGTCCATGAGTCCACCTAAAGTATCACAAGTTATACTAAAAAATATCACGTTTTTTTCTACTACTATTTTTTTTTGAGATTTTTTTTTTCTTCAAACTAACATTTTTTTTAGTATAAGTTGTGATATTGTTTAGTATAACGTGTGACATTGTTTAGTATAATGTGTGATATTGAATCTAAGTCCACCTATATTTTTTAATAACATGTTTTCTAGTGTAAGTTGTGATATTGTTTAGTATAACATGTGATATTGTATATATCTAAGTTCACCTATATTTTTTAATACGTGAGTTCAATAAAAGAGTATCACAATTATGCAAAACAATATCACGATTTGAAAAGAAATATGTTATCAAAAAAATTAATATTAAAAAAAAGGGACACTAAAAAGTAAATTTAATGGAGTAATATCTAAAATATAAAATAATTGGTAGCGTTTCATATTTGTCATCCATTCCACTTTAGTTTTAGCTTAAATCATTAGATATTAATCAGAATCCAAATCAAGAAAGAATATTTAAACACGTGCGTTTACATCCCAGGCCAAGGCTTAAACTCCACTAATATATTAAACTCATTATTGCACAGTAAAATTTCACAGATTATCCACAAGAGAAACAAGAATGACATACTGCACAGTGCGCAGCGACTAAGAAACAATCACCACAATTTGTTGCTTCATAAACACCATTGAATTTGCGTACTTTAAAATTAGCAAAACTAATTCGCATTATGTTGGGTGAAGCTAAGACCATAGTGAGTAGCAGCACAAACAAAAAAATTTGATATTAACAAAAAAAAAGCGTGATATTTTTTAGTATAACTTGTGATATCTTAGGTGGACTCATGGACTCAAATATTTAGGGTGGACTCATGTGATCCCAACTCTCTCTCTCTGGGATCACATGAGTTCACCCTAAATATTTGAGTCCATGAGTCTAACAATGATATCACAAGTTGTATAAAAAAGTATCACGTTTTTTTAATATCAAATTTTTTTCCTTGTTTGTTTTTCCTTTTTCAATAGTACTTTTTTTTTCCTTTTTTTTGCCTTTTTCTTTTAAAATGACATTTTCTTATTAAAAAAAATCCCTTTTTCAGTATGCATTTTTTTTTAAAACAAACACATTTTTTATTTAATAAAAAGGCGTTTTTTCTCGAAGTTTTTTTTTTTCATTACAATATCACAAGTTACTCAATACAATATCACCGGTCCTTCAAAATAATATCACAACAAAAAATTCGAGAAAAAAAATTGGAGAAAAAAAATTGAAAAAAAAAAACTGAAAAAATATTTCCGGGAAAAAAAGGTTCTTGAAAAAATTTCGTGATATTGTTTAATATAGTGCGTGATATTGTTTAACAAAAGACGTTTTTTCTCGAAATTTTTTTTTTCCATTAAAATATCACAAGTTACTCAATACAATATCACTAAAAAAATCTGAAAAAAAAATCGAGAAAAAAAATCGAAAAAAAAAATTTTGAAAAAAAAAAATTTTGGAAAAAAAATTCTAGAAAAAATTTCGTGATATTGTTTTATATAGTGCGTGAAATTGTTTCCTTTGATATTGTATTGAAAAGGTTGTGATATTGTAGACTTTCAAGTGTAAAAAAAAGGTGATATTTTTTTAATAGAACTAGTGATACTTTAGGTGGACTCATGGACTCAAAAATTTAGGTGGACTCACCGGATCTTGCCTCTATATATATATAGATATATATATATATATCTATATATATAGGGTCGGGATCCGGTGAGAACCACCTTACAATGAAAACCGGTGAGAACTTTTCCTTACGGAGTTTTTTTCTAAAAATTAATGACATAATTAGATTCGTCATGGAATTTTATGGCCAGAGAACATATTTCTTGGTCTAGAAAATAAATATTAGTGGCGGAAAAATGATAGATACGAAAAAATAGATAGTAGGTGCATGCAAATAAATAAAACGTATCTAACCTTAATTTCTGTCACTAGTATTTATTTTCTAGACCAAAAAATATGTACTTTAGCTACAAAATGCCATGCCGAATCCAATTATGTTATTAATTTTTTTTTAAAAAGTCCGTAAGTTAGAGTTCTCACAAGGTTCTCATTGTAAGGTGGTTCTCACCGGATCCCAAGTCTATATATATATATATATATATATATATATATATATATATAGAGGCCCGATCACGTGAGGCCGCCTATTACGGTGAGGTCGCCGAACCCATACTATGTTGCACATGATTTTCAATGTTCATTGGACTAATTTCAATGGGATGAAAATTATGGGTCATTTATAACAATTTATTTGGCCCAAATATTTTCTCTATCTAAAAAAATTATCCATTTTTCTCTTTTTCTTATTTCGTGAAATTTGGGCTTAAAATATTTGTTTACTCACAAAATGTTTAATTTCTTATTTTGTGAATCTTCGACCTTAATTTGTGAACTCATGACCTTATTTCGTGACACTTAGACTTAAAATGTTTTTTTTCTCACAAAATGGATAATTTCTTATTTCGTGAATTTCCGACGTTAATTTGTGAAACCGAAACCTTATTTCGTGAAACTAGGATTTAAAATTTTTGTTTACTCACGAAATATATAATTTCTTATTTCGCGAATCTTGGACCTTAATTTGTGAAACCGAAACCTTATTTCGTGATACTTTGAATTAAAATGTTTGTTCACTCACAAAATGTTTAATTTCTTATTTCGTGAATCTTGGACCTTAATTCGTGAAACCGGGACCTTATTTCGTGAAACTTGGACTTAAAATGTTTGTTTACTCACAAAATGTTTAATTTTTTATTTCGTGAATCTTGGACCTTAATTCGTGAAACCGGGACCTTATTTCGTGAAATTTGGACTTAAAATATTTGTTTACTCACAAAATGTTTAATTTCTTATTTTGTGAATCTTCGACCTTAATTTGTGAACTCGGGACCTTATTTCGTGAAACTTAAACTTAAAATGTTTGTTTGCTCACAAAATGGATAATTTCTTATTTCGTGAATTTCGGACCTTATTTGTGAAACCGAATCCTTATTTCGTGAAACTTGGATTTAAAATGTTTGTTTATTACTCACGAAATATATAATTCCTTATTTCGCGAATCTTGGACCTTAATTTGTGAATCCGAAACCTTATTTCGTGAAACTTTGAATTAAAATGTTTGTTCACTCACAAAATGTTTAATTTCTTATTTCGTGAATCTTGGACCTTAATTCGTGAAACCGGGACCTTATTTCGTGAAACTTGGACTTAAAATGTTTGTTCACTCACAAAATATTTAATTTTTTATTTCGTGAATCTTGGACCTTAATTCGTGAAACCGGGACCTTATTTCGTGAAACTTGGACTTAAAATATTTGTTTACTCACAAAATGTTTAATTTCTTATTTTGTCAATCTTCGACCTTAATTTGTGAACTCGGGACCTTATTTCGTGAAACTTAGACTTAAAATGTTTGTTTGCTCACAAAATGGATAATTTCTTATTCCGTGAATTTCGGACCTTAATTATTGAAACCGAAACCTTATTTCGTGAAACTTGGATTTAAAATGTTTGTTTACTCACGAAATATATAATTTCTTATTTCGCGAATCTTGGACCTTAATTTGTGAAACCGAAACCTTATTTCGTGAAACTTTGAATTAAAATGTTTGTTCACTCACAAAATGTTTAATTTCTTATTTCGTGAATCTTGGACCTTAATTCGTGAAACCGGGACCTTATTTCGTGAAACTTGGACTTAAAATGTTTGTTTACTCACAAAATGTTTAATTTTTTATTTCGTGAATCTTGGACCTTAATTCGTGAAACCGGGACCTTATTTCGTGAAATTTGGACTTAAAATATTTGTTTACTCACAAAATGTTTAATTTCTTATTTTGTGAATCTTCGACCTTAATTTGTGAACTCGGGACCTTATTTCGTGAAACTTAAACTTAAAATGTTTGTTTTGTCACAAATTGGATAATTTCTTATTTCGTGAATTTCGGACCTTAATTTGTGAAACCGAAACCTTATTTCGTGAAACATTAAGGAAATAGTTAGACCTTGTTCTGTTTTTAGAGTGAAAAATCCAAGTGAGGCCGATGTTATTTTTGTACCCTTTTTTGCATCTGTAAGTTACAATCGACACTTCAAGGTTGACGATACAGAAAAATTCAGCCTTGATAGAAAAATACAGAAACGGCTGGTGAGTGGGTTCTTTGAACCCTCCCTCCACGTTTGTCAATTGAGCGTTAATTGTTCTTCTCAATATGTCAGAGAAGCTCCCGACTCCAGGAAGCCCTGGCTGTAAAACAGGTGGTTGACTTGGATGGAGAGGAGGATACGACAATGGCATGCTTGGAGGATTTCCAATACCAGATGGACCAGAACGTGCGGATAACATGTGATGTAAAGACAATGAAACCAATGTTAATTACTCCGGATTATTTTACGTAACCAGCCTTTCGTTACACAATTTGGCAATTGAGGCAACCAATTTACTCACATCTTTTGCAAGAAGCTGCTCAATGTTGAAGTCCAATCTAGGATTAACTGTCGCGAGTTTCATGGACAAGAATTGTAAAATACAGAGCCACAATAAGAGGGATAAGGAATTGAATATGTTTACTTTTCCGATCATCATATAACACAAAAATGAAGTTGGGCCATCGAGAGTTTAAGATCAGTGGCAGAACAGCTAGCACATTACAATTCAGTCCGTATATATATTAAATTAAGGGAATAAAAAGGAGTCGGTACCTCGACTTGCCGTATTTGATGCCCGACCTACATTGATTTATTTCCAAGGAGCAATATTTCGGAAGGATGTGAGTAATCTCAACTCTTTTGATCTAAACCACATGTTATGAATAATTTGAATGGTAGAGATGAGTCCAGCGGCCTCACCCTAAGAAGGGTGCCTCGCGTGATTCAATTTCTCTCTCTTTCTCTCTCTCTCTCTCTCTCTCTCTCTCTCTCTCTCTCTCTATATATATATATATATATATATATATATATATATATATATATATATATATATATATATATATATATATATATATATAGGGTCGGGATCCGGTGAGAACCACCCTTATAATGAGAACCATGAGAACCCTCACTAAATCTCCACCAAATCTCGCTTCGAATGTTTCGTTGGATCATTTACCATTAGTTTAACTTATTCAAATACACACTTTAGTATCAATAAACAAAATTTTTTAATTTAATTAACAAAATAAATACTTAGTGTACGAAAATACAATTAGGCGTACTAAAACGGCTTTAAATGCACGAAAACAACCACCACGTGCATGAAATTTTTTACATGCATGAAAATGATTACTAGGTGCATGAAATAAGAGGTTGTACGTGCATTAAAAAGAGTTCTAGGTGCATGAAAAATGATAGATGCGTAAAAATCGGTAGTAGGTGCATGAAAATTAATAAAACGTATCTCACCTTGATTTCCGTCACTAGTATATATTTTCTAGACCAAGAAATATGTTCTCTAGCCTTAAAATTCCATGTCGAATCCAAATATGTCATTAATTTTTTTTTAAAAAGTCTGAAAGGTAGAGTTCTCATGGTATATATATATATAAAATTGGGATCGTATGAGAACCATCAATATAATGAGAACCATGAGAACTCTACCTTACGAACTTTTTAAAAAAAAATTAATGACATATTTGGATTCGGCATGGAACTTTAAGACTAGAGAACATATTTCTTGGTCTAGAAAATATATATTAGTGACGGAAATCAAAGTGAGATACGTTTTTATTAATTTTCATGCATCTACTACCGATTTTTACGTATCTATCATTTTTCATGAACCTAGAACTCGTTTTAATGCACGTAGAGCCTATTATTTCATGCACCTAGTAATCATTTTCATGCATGTAAAAAATTTCATGCACGTAGTGGTTGTTTTCGTGCATTTATAGCCGTTTTAGTATGCCTAATTGTATTTTGGTACACTAAGTAAATATTTTGTTAATAAAATCAAAAATTTCTGTTTAATGATACTAAAGTGTGTATTTCAATAAGTTAAACTAATGGTAAATGATCCATCGAAACTTTCGAAGCAAGATATAGTGGAGATTTTGTGAGGGTTCTCATGGTTCTCATTATAAGGGTGGTTCTCACCGGATCCTGACCCTATATATATGTAACACCCCGATTTATTAAGGAGCCTTTGGCAAGACATCCTCAGTAAGTTGAGCTGTTACCCTCTCGGAAAATCCGAGGTAGTGAATAACAAAGTAAATCAACCAAGGTATTTTATAGAAAACTGATAAAATTTAAACTTTGATGTTACAAATACTACACAACGGAAACTAAAGTACAACTGATAACTACAAAGTATGTGATCTACATCTAAGTCGGTCCATCCAAGTGCTTACGCCATCCCATGCTCCCACAGCACCACCTTTCCTGTCAAAACTGCTCCCCATCACGGATCATCACAGTTGTCACACGAATACACAGGGTCAACCACGAGGTTGAGTAGAGAAAAAATAAACAAACAACTTATAATATATGTATATTTTGGGATTAATCATCCTTTAACTCCGCACCGATCCAACACCAAATAAACTCCGCACCGATCCACCAAATAAACTCCGCACCGATCCAACGCCAAATAAACTCCGCACCGATCCAACGCCAAATAAACTCCGCACCGATCCAACGCCAAATAAACTCCGCACCGTATCACAAGACCCATTATATCAATTTCCGCAACATAAGAATATATTGTCAATAAATAGTATCACAGCATTACTCATTCAACAAGGTATATATATAATTCACAACAGTTACTATTCATGTTTCACATCATAAATGAGTGCACAGTTAATCCCCTACCTCGAATAGCAGAAATGCAGATAAGTCCAAAGCTTGCTAGAAATGTTCCACGCGGAGACCGCTACCTAAACACGCATTTGTAACGAATCAATAAACTTCCTGAACCCCATAACCAACCACACTTACTATAAACAGAACCTTCCATAAGTGGAAAGTTTCCATAAATAGAAACTTTCCCAAAATAGAAACTCCCATGACCCACGAATTTCCCGACTCGTATATATAATCGACACAAAGCAACGACCATAACCATAAAAATCTAGCCAATTATGACATTAATAACAACCATTAATACAACCATATTAACAATAATGATAATAATAATAATAATAATAATAATAATATTAACTATGATAAGAATCATGGATCATGAATCATGGCACACAAGAAACGAGATAAAGACGAAAACAGCCCCCACAAAACTATCACCACCAGACCTCACGACACCACCAGTTCCCAGCCCCAAAAGACACCTTCCTGCCGCCTCAACCACCACCTCACTATGGTGGTTGGCAACCCTGTACCATGATGCAACCCTCGACGCCAACCCCGACCCTTGACTGACCTCAACCTGCCTTCGAATCCAGTCCCAAAACCCCTGGTCACGTCTGCTATCCACTGTTCCTGTTTCCCGTGTTTCATCCCCCTTCCCTAACTGTGTCGTTAACCACCTGCTACCACCGTCCCTATCACCACCTCTCACAACCCCTCGACACTCCACACTACCCACAACCCCCGGTGCTAATCACTAGCCCTTGACACTCCTTCACACGCTGCTGCCACCACTCCAAACTACAGCACCCACTCCCGCGTTTCTGCAGCCTCCTAAGACTCCAGAAAGAAACGACTGTTCCCCCTCCGATTCCCGACCACCACCCAACACCCTTCAACCACCACACTAACCACCCACATCCTATTACCAACCCTCATGGTCTCAAGTTCATAAACAACCCAATAAACCGCTGTTTAATAAATTACGAACACAACGCGAAAACAGAGTGTATAACGTGTAGCTGCTGGCCACTTTCATGGCGTTTAAGATTAATAAACACAGTGGTTCTAAGGAGTTTAAAGACGATAAATATGTTCTTCATATTACAAACATGAGACGTTAACAAAGTATGCTGATTCGAAACCAAGAAATAAAACGATAAACTAATTACAAACACCCATTCGCGCAAGGCCAAACGATGATGGTGATGTCTTGTTCCTGCTGCGTTTCCCCCTCTGGTTTTCCTTAGTTTACACGGTGGTTGGGGTGGTGTTCTCTATGGGGTGGTAGAAGCAGATGAGGTGTAGGCAGTAGTGGTCGTCGTAGGGTTTTGACGAACGATGGAGGCAGATTATGGTAGGTGATTAGGGTTTTGGATTGTGAAAGTGTATGTCGCTTCTAGTATACTTAGGGTTTCTTTTTGTTTTGTGTTCTAATATGGTATATACGGGTCACCGGGTCACCCTACCCTTCATGCCTCGTTTAAACTCAAGCCCATCACATATCCCGTTAATTATATTACCCATGTACCGTTCTCGACTCGATTAACGATAAACGAGCACTTACAAATGATATATTATTAATACGATTAGTAAAAACATGTATCGAAAAACGAACCATCATACTTCGTCTCGAAATATAATATAAAACCATACATTAATACGAATTACGAAAATACGGGTTATTACAGTCTTTCCCCCTTAGAATGAACTTCGTCCCGAAGTTCAACCACAGTCAGGTGACAACCAATCCCACTCACGCGAACTTGGGACACGGACATTAACAAAACATTAACCAAAACATTAACTTGGAACATGAATGCCTCGAATATAAATGCCCAAGAGATATCAACACGCTAATATAATAAATAATATTAAGGTAAAATACGGAGTATTATAGTCTTCCCTCCTTAGAATGAACTTCGTCCCGAAGTTCACCACCCCATAACGGTAAAGAAACACTTAGCAAGTATGAACAAACACGAGTGGCGCTTAGGAAATGCGAGATGTTACATTCTATCCTCCTAAAAAAAAATTTTGTCCCCAAAGTTTAACACACAACTGCAACACATAATACTTCAACAATCACGATATAGTGCATAACATACGCAGCAGGGTTATCAAGTATATTCAAATAGTCACGACATATCAGTTAGTCATGTCGCAACAACTAGCCATATCATAAATCATTAAGATTTTACAATCATATCCTCCTTAAAACATGGTTACGTCCCCGTAACCCCATAAACATTCTAACACAGTACTCCATCTCACCCATTACTTTATCTCATAAAATCTAACTCCAAGTAACCAAGTATCGTACTCATCGTCGCATCTAAGACCAAAGACAAGGGGTGAGTGAACTGGCGAAGTAAAACCGCAATTCAAACTTCCATCTCAATATCGATCTCAAATTTCGAATATAACTCAATAACCAAGGTCACACTGGACCTTAACACAAAATGGTACAACGGCCTAATAACTCATAACTTAACGCCGGTAACAAATCTCATCTCAATTCCAATATCAACATTGTCAGCTATTCCCTTGAAGGGACTGTTCCACTTTTAGAGAGTAAAACTCTAAGCTACTCACCCACGATTCAAGGTCAAGGAATACAACAACTCGATAAAATATTGAACTCAAATCTCAATACAAAATCAAACATGGCCCTTGTTCTAGACTCACGAGCAACTCAATCTCCTCAATACTTACCTCCCAAGTTCATTGACATACTTGTATATATACCTATCATTTCTCTATTCATAAAACAAGAACGTGTATGCTATAAAACAAGAACGTGTACATAACCCAGACTAAGCAATTACCAAAAGTTTTCCCATCTCACAAACAAAAGGATTATCACATCAATAGAAAAAATTTTAACTATCAACATGAAAGTCAACTACTAAAATTCAACTCAAATCAGTACCCAAAAGAGACTCATATCAATTATCATGTAACATATAACCTCGAACAATAATAAAGTATTAGGGTCGGTAGAATCGTGTTACGCAGTAAGACAGAACCGTAATAGATAACACTTATATACTCTTGAAATTTATCACAAATTTAATATACTAACCATAATGTAAAAATCAAGAAGCTTATAGTTCATACCCGACAAATTAAAGGTTTCATATTATAGAAGCACATCATATTTAGGAAAAGACATAGCGCAAAATTAATTAACGTAATTAAACATGGAACGTTGACATATTTCCCAAGGCATACATAACTCATAGACTCACAAGATCGTTTAACATTCCCAGATGTCAATTAGTTAACAAAATCACTTAGGTACATTCCCCACCCCCTCATTTTACATCATTTATCATGAGGCTATTATTATATAAGACTTGCACAATAAGGGTTTTATACAATGCGCAACAATTAAATATCCAAGCAGGATTTCATCTACACATATCTACAGAATTGTCATTGCAACCAATCACCATAATTATCAAACATCAAGCTTAAACCTGGTTTTTCATTTTGAAAATATTTTGAAATGTTTGGAACATTGAATGAAACAATTCTATATTAAACTTGACAAAAAAACCAAGGCTATGCTATCATATAGTGAGGGTTCATACTCATACCATACACCTATAATTCATGTTACTAATGCCATATCAGGATATCACGTGGTCACGTCACATAAATCACATTTGATTAAACTTTTATATGAAACTTTTATATCTCACAATTTCAACAATTAAACTTTACGCAGCACTTACCAAATCATAATTAAATAACAGCTTAGCTAACGTGCGAGCGATCATAGTTTTTAGAAAAGATAAAAGACTAGCTAATCATAGGAAAAGAAACGAATGCATATCTCAAGTAATTTATTTAATACCATTTCCATAACTCAATCGGTCTGAACAAGAACCTCACAGCAATTCAACAGAAAATTAGGCAACTTGCAAGAATCATAATTAGATAACGACTCAATAAGATTTTTACATGGCCTATCATTTTGAAAACGTAAACGCATATTCTGAACAGTAGAGGTGGAATTATGCATAAACAATAACCAAGCCTTAAATGATTTCTTTTACAAAAAGATGGGTCAAAACGGAACTGTACAGTACAATCTAACCACGGTCAACTAAAAGATTTACTTCACTCAAATTATCACTCCTATTAACATGAAAACAACAGCATTGTAAAACCAACTTAGAAGGTTATCATACATAAAATTTTCATACACATATAAAGAACACCTTTTAAATGGCAGCTCTTGCAAGCACGGTAACATTCTGAAATTTTATCAAAATTTTGTTCTAAAAAAAAATGATTCCACATTATCACATTTAAATGTAACCATTATTTTTCCAAAATATGTTGACATGTCATTTGAAGTATAGACACCACCTTATTAGCATGTATGCATCATTTAAACTTTAGTTGCCACCTAGAACACAGTAAGATTTGAAACTGAAGGTAGAATCACTAAATAACTCAATATTTACAACTGTAACACATAACTACATCTCAATCATGGCTTGGGCAACACATTCCGCATATCCCTAGACATGGATTACTAATAGATATACGTCCGACCGTTCATATCCAAATACCAGCAGTATATTCCATAGTTACATTAGCCGTTTAATAACCAGATAATCAGGTGAACATTTTAAACATCAGCATATTATGATTACATCACTCTAACCAATGCTCAACAAATACACTCCCAAACTCTTAAAATTTCAATGCAATCATCCAGATCGATCCACATTCCATATCACACATATCCTTCCAATGCACATCATTGGTCATAACTCACATATTACTTACCTTATTCTTCTCCTGCAAGATCGTTAGTACAATATAACCAGGTCACTAATAGTCTACCCCCACTCTTTAATTACTCTCATCGGTTTCCCGAGACAGAATAGAAAGGGCCCAGGTTTGGTGTGAGGGGGCCCCTAACTCATCCCGTTCCTTTTTGGGGCTCCTATCAATTCCATCTCGGGGTTCATTTTATTAGACTCTTTCTATATTCATTATTATTCATTTGGTTTAGGCCTGAGGATCGTTTTGCTCTGATACCACTTTGTAACACCCCGATTTATTAAGGAGCCTTTGGCAAGACATCCTCAGTAAATTGAGATGTTACCATCTCGGAAAATCCGAGGTAGTGAATAACAAAGTAAATCAACCAAGGTATTTTATAGAAAACTGATAAAATTTAAACTTCGATGTTATAAATACTACACAGCGGAAACTAAAGTACAACTGATAACTACAAAGTATGTGATCTACATCTAAGTCGGTCCATCCAAGTGCTCACGCTATCCCATGCTCCCACAGCACCACCTTTCCTGTCAAAACTGCTCCCCATCACGGATCATCACAGGTGTCACACGAATACACATGGTCAACCACGAGGTTGAGTAGAGGAAAAATAAACAAACAACTTATAATATATGTATATTTTGGGATTAATCATCCCTTAACTCCGCACTGATCCAACACCAAATAAACTCCGCACCGATCCACCAAATAAACTCCGCACCGATCCAACGCCAAATAAACTCCGCACCGATCCAACGCCAAATAAACTCCGCACCGATCCAACGCCAAATAAACTCCGCACCGTATCACAAGACCCATTATATCAATTTCCGCAACATAAGAATATATAGTCAATAAATAGTATCACAGCATTACTCATTCAACAAGGTATATATATAATTCACAACAATTACTATTCATGTTTCACATCATAAATGAGTGCACAGTTAATCCCCTACATCGAATAGCAGAAATGCAGATAAGTCCAAAGCTTGCTAGAAATGTTCCACGCGGAGACCGCTACCTAAACACGCATTTGTAACGAATCAATAAACTTCCCGAACCCCATAACCAACCACACTTACTATAAACAGAACCTTCCATAAGTGGAAAGTTTCCATAAATAGAAACTTTCCCAAAATAGAAACTCCCATGACCCACGAATTTCCCGACTCGTATATATAATCGACACGAAGCAACGACCATAACCATAACAATCTAGCCAATTATGACATTAAAATTAAGTGCGATATTACTAAAAAGAACATTGCTAAACAATAATAAAAACCATTAATACAACCATATTAACAATAATAATAATAATAATAATAATAATAATAATAATAATAATAATAATAATAATAATAATAACTATGATAAGAATCATGGATCATGAATCATGGCACACAAGAAACGAGATAAAGACGAAAACAGCCCCCACAAAACTATCACCACCAGACCTCACGGCACCACCAGTTCCCAGCCCCAAAAGACACCTTCCTGCCGCCTCAACCACCACCTCACCATGGTGGTTGGCAACCCTGTACCATGATGCAACCCTCGACGCCAACCCCGACCCTTGACTGACCTCAACCTGCCTTCGAATCCAGTCCCAAAACCCCTGGTCACGTCTGCTATCCACTGTTCCTGTTTCCCGTGTTTCAGCCCCCTTCCCTAACTGTGTCGTTAACCACCTGCTACCACCGTCCCTATCACCACCTCTCACAACCCCTCGACACTCCACACTACCCACAACCCCCCCGGTGCTAATCACTATCCCTCGACACCCCTTCACACGTTGCTGCCACCACTCCAAACTACTGCACCCACTCCCGCGTTTCTGCAGCCTCCTAAGACTCCAGAAAGAAACGACTGTTCCCCCTCCGATTCCCGACCACCACCCAACACCCTTCAACCACCACACTAACCACCCACATCCTATTACCAACCCTCATGGTCTCAAGTTCATAAACAACCCAATAAACCGCTGTTTAATAAATTACGAACACAACGTGAAAACAGAGTGTATAACGTGTGGCTGCTGGCCACTTTCATGGCGTTTAAGATTAATAAACACAGTGGTTCTAAGGAGTTTAAAGACGATAAATATGTTCTTCATATTACAAACATGAGACGTTAACAAAGTATGCTGATTCGAAACCAAGAAATAAAACGATAAACTACTTACAAACACCCATTCGCGCAAGGCCAAACGATGATGGTGATGTCTTGTTCCTGCTGCGTTTCCCCCTCTGGTTTTCCTTAGTTTACACGGTGGTTGGGGTGGTGTTCTCTATGGGGTGGTAGAAGCAGATGAGGTGTAGGCAGTAGTGGTCGTCGTAGGGTTTTGACGAACGATGGAGGCAGATTATGGTAGGTGATTAGGGTTTTGGATTGTGAAAGTGTATGTCGCTTCTAGTATACTTAGGGTTTCTTTTTGTTTTGTGTTCTAATATGGTATATACGGGTCACCGGGTCACCCTACCCTTCATGCCTCGTTTAAACTCAAGCCCATCACATATCCCGTTAATTATATTACCCATGTACCGTTCTCGACTCGATTAACGATAAACGAGCACTTACAAATGATATATTATTAATACGATTAGTAAAAACACGTATCGAAAAACGAACCATCATACTTCGTCTCGAAATATAATATAAAACCATACATTAATACGAATTACGAAAATACGGGTTATTACAATATATATATATATATATATATATATATATATATATATATATATATATATATATATATATATATATATATATATATATATATATATATATATATATCTAATGCAAAAGTCAATCTATGACATGACATCACAAATAAGTATGACGTGTCGTCGTATTAGAGTAATTGAAAAGAAATAAAAAACAGTCAACCATTGGAATAAAAACTGAATCTGACATATTGAATTGGATTGGGATATTCCATATTCAAAATGGAATATTCGGGTATTACTTTTTTAAGATTAATTTGATTAATTTAATTATGGAGATTTTTCAAAGATCAATATGTCAAATATTAAAATTGTGGAGATTATATATACTAAAATGAGTTATATTAGTAAACTAATTCTAAAATATTAAAGTTTAGAAATCAATTGCCATTATTCTAGGGAAAAGAGTGTGAATGAAATTAAAAAAAATCATTGATTCCTAAAAATCGGAAGTATGATCATATCACATTGAAGTTTATTTCAATCATTTTACAATGAACTGTGAATGAGATATGATGATATCCTACTCAAAATATAGCTAATCACTTCTCAAAACACTATAAGAGAATTACTATAAATAAAATACATGTAATTATCTCCATCCTTCACAATTCACAAAAATCAAAAACACTTTTAAGAATTATGTTATGGCTTTCAACTGCATTCTCATTGTCATGTGTAAGACGGTCGCACGCAACAACTGTTGTTCACCTTATGAACATGTTTAATAAAACTAATCAAATTTACGTGTTTAAACGAACTATACATTTACTACTTCTGTCTCAACAGTTACTTTACGTTTGCTTTTATTGTACGATCTGTAAGACTCTAATAGACAACTTTTATTGCAGGACTATATATTTTACATATTTTAAGAATGGTGTAATGGGTAATTACAAGTGCACTGTTTTTATTGTAAATCTTGATCGTCTTAATAAACAAAATATATAATAGCTCATGTATATTGGCATATGTGATAAATAATTAGTTTGTCTATCTTTAATATTATTAACTATATTCATCTAAAATTCTAAAAACAGACCCGTGAATTTCACGGGTTATAACTTAGTTTCAACTAATTACAGAGAATACCATACACGTGTTAAAGATACACAGATTCTCATTTGATCAGACGGAATTCAGACGCTCAATTGTATGTGAAGGCTTTAAACCAGTTTTATGTTGTATAATTATTTTAAAATGGTAATATTTTAATGTTATTTCTTTGATTTGGTCACATCTTATCATAAATAAGACTCTTAAGTCTCGTCTGAATTTTCTAAACGGTATAAATATTATTTGCTACATTTAATCAATTCTATACATCTTATTTTTGGGAACTATTCATAAGTCAGAAGTAGATTGTAAAAGCAGATTGAAATTAACAGAATTTGTTGGCAGATTTGAATAGCATATTCAATTAACAAAATTTGTCATATGTGTTTAGTAATTAGCAGAATTAAATTAGCAGATTATCTCAATCCTTTGTTACATGACAAAAAAGGACATGGATAAATTATTGACTACTCCCTCCGACCCAGACAAAAGGTAACGGTTGCTTTTTGGCACTATTCATGGTCGTAGGGAATCTTTGATATTACCGTTAATCTATAAGACAAAATATAGTCATGTGGGATCTTGTTTGATTTATCGTCATAAATGCTATAAAGATATCAAATTTTTATAATTTTTAATAATGTGTAACTAAAGATATTCACGTTACCAAACGTGCCTCGACAACTGTGATAAAGTCACCGTTACCTTTTGTCTGGATCGGAGGGAGTAATATTTATCAAAATACATCAAACAAAAATCTTTAATGACTAATGTCGATTTCTTCTACTATCCATCAAACTAGAAGTTATGTTATTGGGACATTTGACCTTTTTTTAGTTCTTGAAGATTCTGCTACAGCTTGCGAGGAATGATTAGCCACACCTTGTAATAGATTTGGAGGTATAAAATCCTGGTGTTCATCAATGAAGTATATTACCGAGTACTTTTAAGAAAAATTGAAAAAAAAATAAGTTAGAGAAAAAACGTACCTTTTGCAAGATAGGAGAAAATGAGAAAGTATGGAACAAAGGTAGGTTTAATGTTTTTTGAAGGGTAAAAAGGTAATTTTTTTATTTTTCCTAATCTACTTTTTGAATATGCGGGTGGGAGCAACATATTCTAAAATAGCATATTGAACAATCTACTGTTTAAACATGCTTTTTGCCAAACAGTCCAAATAACATATTGATTGGTCAAATTAAAATGTGCTAAATTTTTTGCAACATGTTGCTTACCAAACAGCGCATATATATTTTTTTCCCTCTTTTTTAGTCTTTATACAAAACTAAATGTAAACAAATAATCGAGACGAAAGAAGTAGTAATATCGAAAACATAATTGATCCAAAAAAAACAAATATCTCCAATACGTTAAATCAAACCCATTTACCACTCTCTTTGTTTTCTTAAAGTCCGTATATGTCATTCTCACACTACGAAACATCATTTTTTTCTTCAATATTAAAGTAAAAGAAAAGTATTTCATGAATGTATGCTTATGTAAAAACTTTTTCACTAAAATTTGAGAAATACGGTCTTTTAATAAATTATTTAGAAACTATTCTTTTGTACCATTTTATTTGTATTTTGTGACCCTTTTGTGATTGATCGTACCATAGTAAATTTCGTACTTATTTACATAATAAATATACACATTTTATCTTTAATAATGATTTGTACCTATTATATTAGTTTTAGTACCACTTTTTCTTAAATTTGTACAGCAGTCTCTCAATAAGCTTACTAAGAGACGGTCTCTTAAGAGACCATATGGAATTTAATTGTTCTGATTTTCATGATTTTCGGACAACGATATCTTTATTAAAATCAATGTCAAGGGGTCACCATGAAAAACAAAAACATCTATATATATGTGATACACAATATACAAAATCGGAATGAATGTTATTTGTCTTTTATACGGAGTAGTATCTTACCTATGTCCCCCAACACAATAATTCCTTTTAACTTAAAAAAAAAAAGTAAGTCTACCTTGCGACGAATATATCCATCGTAAGTTTGTAACGGGTCAAATTCTCCCACTTGTGTATATAAAACAAAACATTAAAAATCCCAAATATTTTGTCTTTTGCTATCCAAGTAGGTAATATTTATCCCGTCGTAAGTTTGCGACGAGTATATCAGTACAAACGAGAATTTGAGAAAAAAAAAGAGGTTCTCAACATTTCCCCGCAATGAAATACTCTCTATGATTGGTTTAAACACTGTCAATTATTTTAATGCCATTAATAGGAAATATAAATGTACAACCTTAATCTTGTTAATGAGATATTTTGATTTTGTTAAATAGATAGAACTGCATTAATAATAGCAAATTGAGATGGCGACACATATGTTATCGTGTTTGAGTAACATTGAGTAAGGGTGTTCATTGGTCTAGGATCGGACCGAATCGGACCAAATTTTTTTGGACCGAAGATCAAATAAGGGTTAAAAAGTGAACCGACCGGACTATATTAATATTGGTCTGGTCCGGTCTAGGTAGAAAAACGCGTGGACCGAATCGGACCAAATAGACCAAAGATGACCAAACATGATTGTCATTCACATGATTTAACATACTTCCTCCATTCATATTCAAACTACACCTTTGCTTTTTGCACAAGCGTTAAGAAAGAGTTAAAAAATTAGCAAAAGTACAATTAGAAGTGTATAAGATGCTTTTGATTAATTTAGATGTCTTATGGTTTATTAAAGGTAGGTCATTCACTGACATTTTTAGTAAATAAAGTATTTTCATAAGGATACTTTAGTTATTTTTTTGCTTTATTTAGAAAGTGATAGATTGGATATGAACCGATTATAGAGGAAAATGTGTAATTTGGATATGAATGAAGAAAATTAAAAATTAGAATTCGAGAAGCTCGTACCGATCAAGATAAGCAACATTATCTTTTTACTAGATTTAAGTTCATAATTATACATCTTACTCCCTCCTACCCAAGATAAGTGTCCCGTTCTTCATTTTTCTTTATTCGTCAAAGTGTCCCATTGTGTACTATTTGGACCGTTTTATTACCTTTTTACCCTTCACTATTTATATTTATTACCCACTCACCCACCCCTAACCCAATATAATACCTTCTCTCTCCAATCTAAATACCCTTACCCTACCCAAAATACACAATCCATAAATGTTCAACTCACTAGTAATTGGGACCCTTATGTTGGGTAGGAGGGAGTATAATACATGTAAACAAAGTTGAAAAGAAAATCAATAATATTACAATTTAGAAAATTAATTTTTCATAAGTTCGGTCTATGACCCGGTCCGCGGTCCATTCGGTTTGGTCCAGAACCGGGCTAAAAACGAAACTAAAGTAAATAGGTGGATCGTGGACTAGACTAAATAAAATTTTGTCCGGTCTTGTCCGACCCAAATGATCCGATCTGATCTTTGGTCTGGATCATTGAATGAACACCCCGAACACCGAGGACATAATTGTAAATTCGTTGCCATTTTTACTCTCATCCTCAAACATTCAATCCCTTTACCACAATAGTTGGTGAAATTGTTATGCAGTCTAACTGTAGCATGTGTTGGATCGTTCTCTGTTACTCTGTTGTAGTTTATGGAGAGAAGAGAGAAAAATGTTTGTTATGTCTCGCAAATCAATGTGCTATGTAATCAGTCATTCACAAAAGGTTACTGAGCACGCAAATTATAAATTTTTCACCATATTCTGTTGTTCAAATTGGGGTAAAGTATGCATCTATTTGTGAGAAAATGATGCACACAATGTTATATTTGATGGGGAAGATGAAAAATAGACTACAGTTCTACCCTTTACAATTGGTGCAAAATCAAAATTTTTATTTATTTTGATTATATTTTATTTATTGTCTTAAATTATGATGTTACGGGACACCCAGTGTCACCATATCATTATTACAACATCAATCTTATTTGGTGTGACAATATGAAATTGTATCTCTTTTACATCTTAAGCATATTACCAAGTTAAAGTTAACGTTAGCACCAAAAAAAAAACCAAGTTATAGTTAACGTCTATATACATATTCATCTTAAATACTAAAGAAAGATATGATCAAAATAATATCTTGTATTCTTTAGTATATTATTGGAAGAATTGACGGGAATAATCCCACCTTTATGACATCTTCTAAGAATAATCTCACCTTTCAATAATCCGAAAATAATCTCATCTTTTAACCCCATATTCTTTAAACAATCCCTTCATAAAAATGACTTGTTATAGTGGGTAATGTGAGTGTCTCCAAATTGTTATTTTAGTTATTTACTTCAATACAATTTCTCTCTCCTTCGTGTTAAACAAATACTCCAAGACGATAAAATATTTGTAACTTAACTTGTTCATTGTCTAACGTACCCGATGCAAGAAGTAATTTATGAACAAAACATATACGCTAGTGACGATAAAATCTAAAGATAAGCAAAAATGAATATAACTACTTTTTTTAGTTGGTCTGTAAAATTACCGCTACTTTTGCATTAAGTCATATATGAGATCAACAGAGCTTTTAGCTTTGCCTGCCTAAAGGAGCGCGTGCACGAGAGGAGAAGACGAAGAAGGTCTGTGAAAAGATATTCTAATATAATAGGAAAAAAAGTAGTTTCGAGTCTTTGAGCTGTTATGCTTCGATTCTTCGGGAGGGCTTTTACAATTTCGAAAAAAGGAAAGTTCCAGCTTGTCAGAAATTTAGACGGGAAATGCCTTCAATTAAAAGAAGTTAGAGTTTCCCCCGTGAAAGTTACAAAATGCTAGTTCTACCTAATACTACTCCATAGGAATAAAACAAGAATTTAGCTAAAAAATTACATTTCCATAGTAGACCAAAAGTAGTACATAATTCGTCAAACTATTCTAGTTCTTGATAGATGATGAAGCTTGACTTGGTAGCGGTCCTTCATTATCATTGATTGAGCAAGTATTGACCATCATAGGTCCTCGTGATGAACGTAAATCCTGAAATAAAGAAACAATACCAAAATTATAAATAAAACATCGTTCATTTATCGTTAAAGATAATTAGAAATCTGAATTAGAGAATTTAACCTCTTACATTTAACATTATGGCACCATCATCGCATATAAATACTCCAAACCTGGCAGGAACTTGACACCCACCTCGACGACCACCCCTCCTACCTCCACCACGTCCACTACCACCTCCGTTACCACCAGTGCCTTTACTACCAGTCCCTCTAATACCACCTCCTCCACTCCTACTGCCCAATCCTCCTCTAATTACTCTTCCTCCTCTGCCTAACATAGTTGGTTGAGCTGTGGCTGTTTTATGTATTTCACCTTCAACATTGGTAGCAGCTTGACTAACCCCATCACTTCTATGTTTTTTGGGTCGAGGTACTAACTTGACATTCATGAACTTATTTGGGCATCTTCTTTTATTATGACCCTTGGTTTGACAAATAGAACATGTCATTTCAATTCCATGTCGAGTTAACTTGCCAGGCTTTTTAGAACATTCATGTGGCCCCTTGATCCTATTCTTCTTTGGTCTTCCCGGGCCAATTTTGATGGAAGGGGGTTCTAATGGACATTCAATCCTAGGCCAATGCCGCTCTCCCTCACAAGGTGGAATGGAACCTGCATATGCTTTCAAGTACACATCTCTTTTGTAGCAATCGTCCACAAACTCTTCTGCTTCTCTATGACAAAAAAATATGGCAGCTATTGCATGACAACAAGGAAAACCACACATGTCCCACCTTCTACATGTACAAGTTTTGGCTTCCAAGTTAACATTAAGACTATCCAAAGAATGAGTAACTTGAAACAAATGATCATCTGAGGGAAATGCCTCACAATTTGCTGCTTCAAGTTTCTCCTTTTCTAACTTGGCTTTAATCCTAGGACAAATTTGTGAGTTTGACTTCTGCATTTCTGGTCGTTTCTTTACCAACCTCTGCATTAACGAAACTCTTATATCCTCAAGCATATATATCAAATGTTTGGTTCTAGCATTAATGATCCACCCACTAAATGTCTCGGCTAGGTTGCTAGTAATGGTATCAGATTTCATGGAAGTACTCATAAAAGCCCTGCAGGATAACTTTGGATTGTATCTCTTAAATCCTAAAGCAGCATTAACATCGACTTCTTCAAGCTCATTTAAAGCATCAAGGTAGTCGGCCTCATTATATACTTTGGCTATTTTCGAAAATTTCATTTTCATGTCATCACCCTTGTAAGTCTTGTGCCACAAAGCAAAAATATGTCTAGCACAGTGTCTATGCTCAGCTAGTGGCAGAATTGAAGCTACTGCATGAATGATAGCCTTACAAAAAAAATGAAAAAAAAACATAGTAAGAAAGGGAGCCACTGCAACCAACAAACACTTTAATTACCAGACAAACCGACACACTGTTATGTGCTCCAAACCAATCTGTGTTATGCTACCAACAACTTCCCCCTCTTTATTTTTACCCATTATTTTATCTATATCTCAACTCAAACACTTTATTCCATAAACAGATTAATTTCAGAGAAACAGACACACTGTTATATGAAATCAGTGTGAACTATGACAAAGTCCTTTGAGTGCTGGGTCAGTGGCAGAAGACTTGGTTTAGTAGAAGGCCTGAAGAAGCCTGCAGATGTAGTGTTCTATATGGCTGGCCTATAAAGTTACTACATATAACACTTAAACACTTAAAACACTTAAAACTGAAGGAGGCGTGAGCTACTGCATATAATACTTAAAACTGAAGCTACTGCACATAAAGCTACTTCACCTTGACCTATAAAGCTACTGCATATATAAAATGAAGCTACTGCACATAACACTTAAAAAAGAAAAGAACTTGATTGTTACCTGATGCTCATCAGAGACAATAGCCATGTGTTCACCTTGACCCATCTCCAAACTTATTTTAAGTTGAGTAAGGAACCATTCCCAACTTAGATTATTCTCACCTTCAACAATCGCCCATGCTATTGGATACATTTGATCATTTCCATCTCTACCAACAGCAACCATTAGTTGACCACCAAGAAACGTCTTTAGAAAACATACGTCCACACATATGATCTTCCTACATCCTTCCTTCCACCCCTTTTGCAGCCCTTCAAAGCATACATACAGTCTCTGGAAAACCGGTGTTGTAAATTAGGGTCATTTACTAGCACCAAATGGGTTCCGGGACTAGATTTTGTCAACGCTTTTAGATACCTGCCAACTTTGGAGTAGTGATCTTGCATAGACCCGTGTAACATTCTATGTGCCCAATATTTCACCTTATATGCAAAATCTCTCAAAATGACTACTTTATATGCCCTTCTAACTGTATCAATGATCTCTTTAGCGGACCAGTGTGGCTTAGCTTTAAAAACTTCTAAGAACTGTTTAGTAAGCCACGTAGACTTCAGTTGTCGATTCTTCTTCATTGTCCTATTACATTTATGCTCACTAACAACCTCTTTAACAACAAATGTAGCTCTCCTCGAATCCCATGATGCATACAACTTAAATGGACACCCTTTAACACACTCAACACCTAATCTTTGTTGTCTTTTTTCATCACTAACATCAAATTTCAAGTTTCTACCTTGGAGAACTGCATACTTAGCTACTGCCTTCCTAAAATCCAGCCTTGTTGCAAATCTTTGCCCTGCCTTCCACTTAAACAAACTGAAATCAGTGTCTTCAGTCACCAAATCCCCTCTCCTTTCCTTCTTATCTTCACCATCTTCTTCACCATCAGTAGGTATATCTTCAGCCGAGTCTTCATCCTCATCCAGTTCACGTGCTTTATTTTTTCCTTCACTAACATTTTTTTTGTGTGAAAGGATGTAGTTTACCTTCAGCAGCCTCTTCTTATATTTCTTTTATAAGGTCACAAAATTTCCTATTACATACTCTAACTTTATCCCTTGCTTCCACGAACTCTTCATCACTAGTTTGGACATCACCATCATTCAACCCCTCACCTTCATCTTCTAAAACTTCATCAAATATCCCCTCACCATATTCATCTATATCATCAGTCCTCACATTATCAACAGTCACATCATTAGTATCACTGTAATCTTCATCATCCGTTTCACCATCAAAATCCAATGGAACATATTCCTCTTCCTCATTATCAGACGAAGCATATTCACGTAATATATCATTCCATTTTAGAGGACTCTCTGGTCTAGGATCTTCCCAATCATACTCCTCAGGTACTTCTTTCACTTTTTTTGTGTGGGAAGATGTTTGAAAAGCTCTCTTAGGGGTAAGCTTTTTTAGGCCTTTTTTTGGTGAATGAAAATTTTTGGTTGGGCTGTTTTTTGTTTGTGAGTCTTCAAGAATGACTGGTTCATCCACACCATGTTCAACATACAAATCAATGACCTTACCTTCAGCAAAAATATCAATCATTTCAAGTATCTCTTTGTCATTGTACACTTTTCTTAAACCCTCATCTAAACTTTCTCCAGGTAACAAGTAGTATATCCACTTAATTTTAGTATATAAATCACACTTCAGCGCTAACTCCTCCAACCAAAACCAACAGAGTTCATCCGAGTCCACTTCAAAATTCTTAACCTTCCCTCCAACATAACACGTTTTGTTTCCCATCTTCTTAAACAATCCACCATGCCAAAATCTTAACGTAACCAACATCATGAATAACCTTCAAACAACAATAATAAGTAAAAAAAACCACATACAACAATAGTCTTTATTGGCTCTTGGGGAAAGACAAGGAGGTTGGAACACGTTTTTTAGGTGAAAGACAAAGATTTCATTTGCCAGGGGCCTAAAACTATCGCGCGAGTTCGTACAAAGCGTAAATATACGACATAGATAGCCTTTTACCCAAGTAACAACAATTAAAAGAAGAGAACATACACATCTTATTTCAAAATTCTAGGGTTTTATAAATTTATAATGATAATTTTGCAATTAAAACTATTAAATTGGGTTTGAGGATTTTACCTGGAGATCAGACCCGCTTTTAATTGCGAGAGGAGAACAACGGTGGCGTACTACTGGTCGGTAATTGCCAATTAACTCGGGTTTTGCTGGGTTGCTCGGTGGTAGAGTGTGAAGCGTGCTCGGTGGTAGTTCCTGAATGAATCGTGAGTTGACAGCAGGTGACGGAGGAGTGGAGCTGATGCGGTTCGGGTTCAATGGAGAAGTGGAGCTATGAATTGATGATTCCTGTAGGTGACGGAGGAGTTGAAGAAGTTGTCACCCAATTTTATTTTTTTCTCCACTTCCTGCGCCAATCTTTATTTCCAAATTAAGGGACTAAGGGGGTTTTGGGTAATTAATTATGGGAGATGAGAAAATAAAATAAAAATATAAAAGATTTAAACCTTTTAAACAGGTAACAGGTAAAATGGAGTGTTTATAGAAGACGGACTCCAAAGATGGTATTATTTTCGGATTATTAATAGCTGAGATTATTCTTGGAAGATGTTATAAAGGTCGGATTATTACCGTCAATTCTTCCCTAAAGAAAGATATGATCAAAATAATATCTTCTATTCTTTAGTATATTATTTGGTATATTCCCTTTTGTACGTATAGTGGTAGAGTATGACTTAACTTAGTCAAGCTTTTATTTAGTTTCCTATTTATTAGGAATTAGTTAAGGTAACCATATCTTTTATGGTTGTATATATCCTTTTGCTTTGTACGCATTGTTTATCATTGAGATTTGAATACAATGTTTTTCCTTTTAACACAAACTCTCGCTCACCTTTCTTTATGGCATCTGAGCTTTAATTCTGGGAAGCACGCAAAAATCAAAATCTCAAAATTAAGATCATAAAAATGACTAAGGATGGGATTCCCATCGCCAAACATGAGTCCTTACCACCTACCTCACCCTTATATCTCCACCCTAGTGAAAGTCCTACCCTTGTGATAAGTCCCATTGTTTTCGATGGGAACAATTACGCGCAGTGGGAAGAGGCTATGAAAAAGGGACTCGACGCAAAGAATAAGTTGAGATTCGTAGAGGGAACAATCGGGAGACCCGTGGTTGTGGAAGGAGCGGAAGAGACCATGGAGGCCGTTGCTTGGCGGCAGTGTAATGCAATGGTGATGCAGTGGATTCGTAATTCGATCGACCGTACTCTGCACCCGAGTATTGCTTTCTCGGGAACGGTGGTAGAGATATGGAAGGAGTTACATGATCGATATGCGACAAGTAATGCGCCACGAATTCATCAGTTGAAGAGTGACTTAAATAATTGCAAGCAGAAGAAAAATCAATCAGTAGTCGAATACTACTCTCAAATGAAGGCGATTTGGGACGAATTGGCAAACTGTAGCAACGTCCCCTCATGTACGTGTGGAGCAGCAAAAGCTATGCTCAAGGAGAAAGAAGAGGAAAAGGTCCATCAATTTTTGATGGGCCTCGACAATAGTCTTTACGGGCAAGTTCGATCGAATTTGTTAATGGACGATGAAATTGCCTCTTTAAGCCGTGTCTATGCGGTTGTCCTTCGCGAAGAGAAACACCACGCTGTAACGAAAGACAAAGACGAGCCTATTGAAGCGGCCATGGCCACACAAACTAAGGATGGACCAGTTGATAATGGTAACACTTGGTATGATAGTGTTAAGGATGGGGAGTATATCAAAGTTATACGATGCACTCATTGCAACAGGCTATGGCATACCGAGGACAAGTGTTGGGAAAAGCATGGTAAGGGGCGTGGCCGTGACGTGGCCGAGGAGGCAAGGGTAGAGGAAATCACCAACAAGCAAATGCGGCAGGGACAGTGGAGGATGACACTGGAAAACCGAATCTCACGGTGGATGAGCTTGTTCAGTTGAGAAGTCTCTTACAAAGTAAAGGAGAGAGTAGTAAACAAACTCCAGGTATCAATAAAAATGAAAATGGACATTGGTTACTCGATAGTGGTTGTTCTCATCATATGACAGGTAACCGAAGTCTACTCGTTGATATCTGGGAAGGAAAGAAGTCCACTGTGTCCCTACCGAATGGGTCACAAATCGTGGCCAAGGAGCATGGCAGAATAATTTTGTCGGATTATTTCATCTTGAAAGATGTGCTTTATGTTCCGTCTTTGACTTGCGATTTAATTTCTATACAACAGTTGATTACAGAAAATAATTGTGTTGTGACTTTTTATAATGATCATTGTGTAATACAGGACCAGTCTACGAGGATGAAGATTGGTAGGGGTGAGCACGGTGATGGAGTCTATTATTACAAGAGTAATCGAAGGCATCAAGCTGCACAAGTGAGTACAAGTGCTGACTCGAGTCTATGGCATAAGCGTCTTGGACATCCGTCTCATAGTATTTTACCTTTATTTTCTGATTTGGTTGGTTTCAATTTATCTTGGAATTCGAAGAATATTTGTGATCCATGTTGTCGAGCCAAACAAACTCGTTCTTCTTTTAAACCCAATAATAAACGTAGTAATGATTTGTTTTCTCTCATACACTGTGATATATGGGGACCGTACCACAAAAAGAGTCTCTCCGGAGCACAATATTTTCTCACCATAGTTGATGACCGTAGTAGACATGTTTGGGTACGATTAATGAGGGATAAAGGGGAAGCGAGTCAGCTTATGATCAATTTTTGCAAGATGACTGAAACACAATTTGGAAAGAGGGTTAACGTAGTACAGAGTGACAATGGGACGGAATTTTTGTCTAACGTCCTGAAAGATTTTTATCATGACCATGGCATGATTTTTCAGACCAGTCAAGTAGACACCCCACAACAAAATGGTAGGGTAGAACGAAAACATCGATATATTTTGGAAAGAGCGAGAGCCCTTCGTTTTCAGGGAGAACTACCAATTGATTTTTGGGGGGAATGTGTCCTTACCGCTGCGTATCTCATCAATAGGACACCTACTAAAATACTTGACGGGTTGACACCTTATGAGGTTCTATACAAAACACAACCGACCTTTGATAATGTTCGTGTTTTTGGTTGCGTTTGCTATGTCCATAGTAAGGAAAGACCAAAGGATAAATTTAATGAGAGGGGTAAGAGATGTATTTTTGTCGGGTACCCAAACAATAAAAAAGGATGGAAGGTTTATGACTTAAAGAAAAAGTGTGTTTTTGAGTCAAGAGACGTAATTTTTTATGAACACGTTTTTCCTTTTAATAATATAACATCCAAAATTCCACAAGAAAATAGCCCACAATCAGATTCATACGACACCCCCTTAACCCAAATACCACTCCTTTTGTTGATGACCCAATAGAAATAAACTCAACCAACAGTGAGCCCAATGAAAATAATTTGGAGAGTGAGATAGTGGAGGAGCCCACGGAGGATATGGCTGAAATCAATAGGCCCACAGAAAGTGTAATAAAAAGGGATTCTGATGGGCCAAGTGTTCAGACCATTGAATCTCACATAGATGGACCAAGTGCAGAAAGTGTTGAACTTGGCCGAGGAGCCCGACAGAAATTCGAGCCCTATTGGAAGCGTGATTACCTTTGCAAATCTACTGTAATTACGGACTCTCATCCAAGTGCTCACTCATCTCAATCGACATTCAAGGAGAAAGGTACTCGTTATCCTTTGATTAATTATGTCACAACGAATTGTTTTTCTGATAGTCACAGGTTATTCTTAGCCAAGGTTGATGAAATACAAGAGCCGCGAAACTATTATGAGGCGTCAAAAGTGAAAGAGTGGCAAGAAGCCATGGCTAAAGAATTTGATGCACTTGCCATGAATGGTACTTGGGAAATCGTTGAGCTTCCAAAGAATAAAAAACCAATAGGTTGTCGTTGGGTTTACAAAGTGAAATATAAAGCCGACGGAACAATAGAAAGGTACAAGGCTAGATTGGTGGCTCAAGGGTACACTCAAGTTGAAGGGGTAGACTATCACGAGACTTTCGCACCCGTGGCAAAAATGACGAGTGTTCACTGTCTCTTAGCCGTGGCCGTTGCGAAGGGATGGACAATTACCCAGTTGGATGTGAACAATGCTTTTCTCCATGGAGACTTGGAGGAAGAGGTTTATATGAGGATGCCTCCAGGTTTCAAAAGGAGAGGTAGTAACAAAGTGTGTCGTCTATTGAAGTCATTATATGGACTCAAACAGGCATCGCGCAATTGGTTTGAGAAGTTGACAAATTCTTTATTGAGGTATGGTTTCGTTCAATCATTGACAGACTATTCCTTGTTTACCTACAATAAAGATGGGATTTTTCTCGCTATTTTGGTATATGTCGACGATATGATTATCGTGAGTGATAGCAAAGAGGCAAGTGACCGGCTAAAACTTTTCCTTGATCGAAAATTTGGCATTAAGGATCTAGGAAAGCTAAAGTACTTCCTAGGCATTGAAGTAGCAACAAGCTCGAAGGGATTATTCCTTTAGCCAAAGAAATTATGCTTTGGAGATCATCAAAGAAGCTGGCTTGGAAGGAGCTAAACAAGTCGACATACCCATTCAAGCAAATCATCAATTAGCCTTGGCGACCGGAGAATTATTGGATGACCCAATGAAATATAGGCGTTTGGTTGGAAAGTTAATTTATTTGACAATCACGCGACCGGATTTGGTGTATGTTGTTCACATTTTGTCTCAATTCGTTCACGCACCAAGGAAAGAACATTGGGATACCGTCCTTAGAGCCATTCGGTATATCAAAGGAGGACCCGGAAAGGGTATTGCTTTAGAGCGAAATTCGGATCTCATGTTACATGGTTTTTCCGACTCAGATCACGCTCGATGTCCCTTGACACGAAGGTCAATTACGGGCTACTTTGTGAAGCTAGGAGATTCGCCTATTTCTTGGAGGGCTAAGAAGCAAACCATGGTAGCTAAATCAAGTGCGGAAGCAGAATATCGTGCATTGGGAGCATTGACAAGCGAAATCCTTTGGCTCAAATCTTTTCTACATTCGCTTGGCATTGACCAAACGACGCCCGTTAAGCTCTTTTGTGATAATACTTCCGCACTACACATTGCAAAGAATCCAGTTTTTCATGATCGTACCAAACACATCGAGGCGGATTGTCATTTTATCCGACACCATATTATGAACAAGACAATCAAAACTCATTATGTACGAAGCAAGGATCAAGTGGCAGATATTTTTACAAAAGCACTAGGAGGTGAAGCTTTTCGATTCCTTCGTTCCAAGTTGGGCATTCGATTACCTCATATTCCAACTTGAGGAGGAGTAAAGAAAGATATGATCAAAATAATATCTTGTATTCTTTAGTATATTATTTGGTATATTCCCTTTTGTACGTATAGTGGTAGAGTATGACTTAACTTAGTCAAGCTTTTATTTAGTTTCCTATTTACTAGGAATTAGTTAAGGTAACCATATCTTTTATGGTTGTATATATCCTTTTGCTTTGTACGCATTGTTTATCATTGAGATTTGAATACAATCTTTTTCCTTTTAACACAAACTCTCGCTCACCTTTCTTTAAATACAGTGAATAAATATACGAGATCTACACTAATTTTATCTAATTCTACTATTCTAATAAATTAAATAATCAGGTTTACTATCTACCTTTTACAACCTATTTCCCTCACATGCCACTAAATAATCATTTAATTCGCTCATACGGTGTTTGAATAATCAAGGCAAAAAAAATCAAATCAATTTTGAGAAGGAAGAATGCGGAAGAGATTGGAGACTTGGGGTGTGTTTAAATTAAGAGAATTGGAGGGAAGGGAAGGGGAGGGAAAGAGAGAAATTCAATTTCCATTGTTTCGTTACAATATATGAAAAAAGGAAAATGAAAGGGTAGAGAAATGTGAGGATTCAATTTCCCTCCATTAGACCAAACTATAATCTCTTCATTGTTGGCAATATTTGGAAGAAAAAATTTCTTTTGACTCTTATTTAAGAATGATGTGACCAAATACTCCTCTAATATGACTTAGCTTCCTTCATCCTCCAACTCACTAAAATCACATTCCTTCTCCATCATCCTCCCTTTCCCTATACGAAGTACTCCCTCCGTCCCGGTCATTTGTTATCTATTTCCATTTTGGGGTGTATCATTGAATTGTTATCTATTTCCATTTTTGGCAACTTTTTGTGGATGACATTTGATTACATGTGGGGCCATATAATTTGTGTGGTCCAAATTCATGTATACTTCTTTTCTTAATCTTTGTGTCAAAAGCAATAGATAACAATTGATCGGGACGGAGGGAGTACTATTTTAAAAGTGATGCAAAAACATTAAAAGTTAATTATTCGATATATATATACATTATTATTTTTAAAACAAAATTATCACTCATCTCATTATTTTTAACGTAATGCAATCGTAGTATAATATATGAACAAACCAATGTATATAAAGCGGAAAAATGTTATTATTTTACCTTGTGTTTTAGACTATATTTTCTTATCAATGTTCTCTTTTGATAGCCGACTAAACTTTTTTTAAAAAATTGTTTGATCTTAATAAAAGTTTGCATTATATAGTAATAGTAAAGTAATAATAATAGTACTAGTAATAGTAATAGTAATAATAGTAATAATAATAGTAATAGTAATAACAATAAAGTGAATGCTATATGTAAGAACTTTTTATGGGATGGCAAGATTGATCAAATTATGATTCCTAGTGTTAGTTGGGAGAAGGTTTGTAGTCCTAAGACGGAAGCTGGACTAGGCATTAGAGATAGTAATAATTGGAATATAGCTGCTATAGGCAAGCTAGTTTGGTGGATACATTTCAGTCTTAAGAAGCTCTGGGTCATTTAAATGGGTCAATTAAATCTATTTGAAAGGGCAAGCTTGGACTGATTTTCAACCTTCTGGAGAGGTCAGTTGGGGTTGGAAGCTGATCTGTAACACTCGAGATATTATTGGTGCTGGAACTAATAATCAATGAGATATTAATAATCCTTATACTGTTAAAAAAGGATATTAGATGATGAGGAACCATTTCCAGAAAGTATCATGGCATATATACATTTGGAGTTGATGAAACATTCCTAAACACAGTTTTGTTGGCTGGTTATTTGCGAAAGAAGCTATACAAGTTAAGGCGAGATTGTTTCAACTGGGGATCTGTAGTGATGATGTGTGTTGTTTTTATGGGCCTGAAAGTGAAACATGTGATCATATATTGCATTGGTGTCCTTACAGTAGGAGAATACTGAATGATATTGCTCAGGCATGTAATATTACTCTACCCAATTCTAACATTTGAGCTCTGATATGGAGGAATCAGAGAGGCAGGAAAGAAAAAAAAGTGTTGGTTTGTGCTTTTATGGCTGCGTACTATCAACTATGGATGCAAAGAAATGCAGATCGTTTAGAAGATAGGTTGTTGAGACCAGAAGTGGTAATTGTGAAGATTAAAAGTGAAGTGAAGATCAGAATCAGAAGTATCACTGCAAGGGTTCATGATACTTGTTTTCATTCTTGGCTAAACAAGATGCAGTTAATGAATTAGATATGTGATGTACGATGTACTTCAAATTATGTAGGTTGTAATAGATTGTTGAACTTTAATGAAATTCGTACATTTCACCAAAAAAAAACTAGTAATTACAATAACAATAACAATAGTTATCTTGTACGACGATCTTATCCCGTGTTTTTTTGCAAACTGTGAATATTTTTTGGTAGAAAGTAACCATTTTTTGATATTTTTAACCAAAAAAAGTAGTCACTATTTAATCAAAAGTAGTAAAACTATTTATCAAAAAACGATCACTTTTTGGTTGGTCAAACGTACGACCGCCCTAGAGTAGAATTTGTGTAACAACAACAATAATAATGATAATAGTCAAGTTAAATTAAATAAACTTAATTTAAGTTCGGATCCTATAAGTTTGGTTCAGTTCATATCCTATAAGTTCACTTTAGTTCATGAAGAGTCTATTGATCTAGATATACTCAAGAGGGGGGGGGGGGGGGGGGTGAATTTTTTTTTTATTTTTTTTTTGACAGCAGTAGGAGAAGAAACTAGCTTCTAGGACTAGCATTTTTAGCCAGGTTATGAGCCACCTGGTTCAAATGCCTAGGAATAAAACTAAAAGAAAGGCAATGGAAAGACGACAATAGAACATCAATGTCTTCAATAATCCCCTTGAGAGAGTGGAAAGGTCTTGTAGCTCCAAGAATTTGAGAAAGACTTTGGAGGCAGTCCGAAAGAACGTCAATGTGTTTAAAATCCTTGGAAATAGCCCACTTCAGCACGTGTCGAATGGCCCAAGTCTCAGCCTGGATCGCCGATTCTGCAGAGAAGACATCTCTAAAGTAACCCGCCACCGCACCACCAGGATCATAGACCACCCAACCCGCGGAGGCTTTGAGATTTGTGTTCCAAGCAGCATCCACTTTAATTCTGAAAGTGCTACAAGAAGAACTGTCCCCAATCACAGAGCATGGTTTGAAATCTTTAAGGTCATCAATGATCGACTCAGAAAAATCCTACCCACACCCAACCTTCACCACCTTCTTAGAACTTTCAGCATCAAGAGCGTTACCTGTCAAATCAGAGATGAATCTAAAAATTTCATTGCCCACAAAAGACTTACCTCTGAAGATAATATCGCTCCTATTACGCCATAAGGACCAAAGTGTGGCAAGGAACTGAAGGATACTTTCTTCCGCGTCCTGTTCCTTTTGAAAGAAGGAAATCCAGTTCCTGATCCAATCATAAATAGGAATATACCCAGAGTGGTCCGTTCTAATGCCCAGAGAAGAAGAAGACCAAACTCTTTTAGAAAAGTCACAGTCACGGAATAAATGCTCCAAAGATTCCACCACATTAGACAAGCGACAGAAGTGGCAACCATACATAACATCAATATCACGCTTGACAAACTCACTTCCAACAGGAAGGGCCCCTGCGAGAATACGCCATAGGAATGTTTTCCATTTATTCGGACCCGGGAGACTCCAAAGCATTTTTTTACAGAATAGTTTAGCATCAAGGGACATACGCAGATTATCTTTAGTGGATGAAGCCCGCTTAAAATGATTTTCAAAACAAATACCGTATCCTGATTTAACTGAATAATACCCATCCGTACTGTGAAGCCAATAGGAGTAGTCCTTGCTGACACTAGGGCAGACAGGAATTGCAAGGACTTTCTGAACCCAATATTCTTCAAATAACGCCCCGACCAGCTCAGCCTTCCAACTAAAATCGTCTTTTAAAAGGTTTGCGATGGTAAGGTTCCTGATGTGCGGTGGCATAGGGAAACCCTCGCACATAAGGTGCTTAGGAATTTTGCCATTAACCCAGGCAGCCAGCCAGATATTAAGAGAAGAATTACAACTAAATTTCCAACCCAGGTTTGGAAGAATGAGCTCGAGCCCCAGCCTAATACTCCTCCAACCCCAAGAGCAGTTATAACCACCCTTAAGATTTTCAGAAAAAGGTAACGAGTCTTTAGAAAAGAACTTATGATAGAAAACTTTACTCACCATAGAGTCCCTTTGATCGATGATCTTCCACGCAACTTTCCCCAGAAGAGCTTTATTCATACACGAGATATTCCTGATGCCTAGACCACCCTCTGATTTTGGAAGATTGGTAAATAATCTGCTCGTCCAATGGATAGACTTCCTAGATTTCACTCCAGCCCACCAAAAATGTGACAATAAAGCATCCACTTTATTCATCACACTTATCGGAATTTTGAAGACCGATAGAACATAGTTAGATAAGGTAGACAGAACAGAGGAGATCAGGGTTAACCTTCCAGCAGCCGAAAGGAAAATACCATTCCATGAGGCTAATCTTTTTTTGACTTTATCAATCAAAACACTGAACAACTCCTTCTTACTTCCCATAAAATCCGTATCAATACCAAGATACTTTCCGATGCCCCTATTTTCCTTGATCCTTAAAGTGTTAAGACCAAGTCTAGCCCTAGCAAGAGTAAAATTTGGGCTAAACATAATGCCAGATTTGCTTTCATTCAGGGATTGCCCCGACAGACGACAGAAACGATCTAGAATTTTCATCAAGCTACCAAAGGAATTACCTTTATCATTCAAAAAGAAGATCGAGTCGTCAGCAAAAAGAAGATGTGAGATAGGCGGGGACTCCGATGAAAGTTTAATACCAGAAATTGCCCCAACATCACCCGCTCTTCTAAGGCTTTGAGACAACACTTCTATACATAAAATGAAAAGAAAAGGAGACAAAGGGTCGCCCTGACGAATACCTTGGTGTGGTCTAAAACTTTGGAGAGGAACACCATTGAAAAGAACCTCATAAGAAACAGAAGTGACGCACGTCATCACAAGCCGAAATTTTTTATCAGGAAACCCGAAAGCAGACAAGGTGTTCCTCAGGAACGACCAACTAACCCTGTCAAAAGCTTTACTCATATCAGCCTTAAAGGCATATTTTCCGCATTTTCCCGATCTATGATTATTAATATTATGAAACAGCTCGTGAGCCAGCAAAATATTGTCCGCAATTTGTCTTCCTTTGATGAAGGCATTCTGAAAAGGACTCACCAGATAGCTCATAATACTTCCAAACCTGTTTGTATTACATTTAGTAACCACCTTCATAATGATATTGCATAAGCTAATAGGGCGATAGTCCTCCACCTTCTCCGGACACTCAGACTTAGGGATCAGGACAATAAAAGTTCGATTGAAGTCACCCGGAAGGATACCCGAGTTAAGAATATCAAGGGCAACCTTAGTAACATCATGCTTAATAAGGAACCAAAATTTTTGGAAGAAGATAGCAGGGAAACCGTCAGGGCCTGGTGACTTAAGAGCACCTAACTGAAAAACAGCACATCTCACCTCTTGTTGTGTGAAGGGTTTGCTCAAAGAATCCACGTCATCAGGGCGGACCTTACTCCCGATCAGGGTGAACATCGGGTCATCAGCCATCCCGGGTGAAAGGGTATCTTCTTCATCATCATTATAAACCTGTGTAGGGCTGAAAATGGACATAAAGTGATTTCTGAACAAATCAGCCACCATAGATTTCTCAAACACCCATTCCCCATCGCTTCTCCTAATTCCATAAATGAAGTTCCTACCCGCACGTCCTTTAACCCAATTGAAGAAGAATTTTGTGCACGTATCACCATCAATAGACCAGTTAATTTTGGCTCTTTGCTTCCAATAAACAGAGGCAGCTCTAGCGAAATCGGTAACATCCTTATTAGCTATATCAAAATCATCAAAGTCCCCTGACTCAAAACCCTTGTCGAGGTTAAGGGTTAAGTTCTCATCAAAAGCATGCCACTTGGATTTCCATTCATCTCTTTTATCAAGAACCCATTTTTTAATACCCCCACGCGTCTTCGAAAATTTCCTCTTGAGAATAAAAGACGAGCTCCCACCAACCTCAATACTCCAAGACTTATTGATGACTAGTTGGCATTCCGGGTTATCAAGACACCAAGCATCAATCTTGTAAGGCTTAGCTCCCGCATTTTTAATAAGAGCCAAGTCAAGAATAATAGGAGCGTGGTCGGAAATCTGAATTGGTGAATGAATGATACCCGAGTCTGGAAAAATCGAGAACCAGTCTTTTGAGCCATAGCCTCTATTTAGCCTCTCGAAAACACGTTTGTAGCCCTTTCTATTATTACTCCACGTAAATCTAGGCCCTTTATACGGAATGTCAATAAGTTCGTGTCTTATACGCCACTTGTGAAACGAAAAGGAGCCGGCAATTGTACCCTTCTTGCTACTATATTTATCGGAAGCGTACTCAAGTTGATTGAAGTCACCAAATATAACGAACGGGAAAGATAACCCATTAATCCAAAAACTTAAGTCATCCCAAACTTCAGATCGCAAAGAGAGATTCGTCTCACCATAGAAGCACACCAAATACCAAGGAAATACCATATTATCATTATTCAAAAGGATCACAAAGTTTTTACAAGCAAAGTACGTTGTGAACCTCGTTCCCTCTCTCCAGCCGCACCATAAACCTCCAGAGCTACCCACTGCATCGCAACCCGCGACATTGACAAAACCCAGACCCTTAAAACAGTTCGAAACAGTAACCACATTACACTTGGTTTCGGAAAGGAAAATACAAGATAAGTTAAATTCTAACACCAAAGCCCTAATTTTTGGAATTATAGGGGAGGGCTTTTCGTTGAGGCCCCTACAATTCCAACCTAGTATATTCATTTTGGTAGAGGAGGTTGCATTGGGCCAACCTCCGCAAATCCCATACCTCCAGCAACTGAGGACTCAGACGAACTCCCGCTGACCATGTCAGCAACACTCATACGGAAAAATTGACGGCCACTAGCAATCAGATCAGCAGGATCAGTCATGTTATTTTTCTTCATCTTCTTAGCCAGATGGGAAAGATATGGCTTATCATAGCCAATGTGAACCAAAGCCACCGCTGGAACCTCCCCCTCCATAGTATCAGACAGACATTTACGCTTCTTGATGGGCAGTAGAATATCAGCCTCATCCCACTTCCCCAGACCAGTTTTCGACATACCTGAAACAAAAGAATCTTCAACAATCTGCTTGCCAGCCCTAACTTCTTCTTTAGATGGCTGCAAAATGGCTGGTGCAGAGACAGCCTTAACAATGAGTGACCCAGTTAAATCATCAAAGACAGGAATATTCCCTTTGTCGACATCTTCCCCCACACCCCAGGTAGTCGCAATTTTCACCATTGGTTCAAAAATGCTCGGATTAGCTTCAGCAGCCAAAGTACATGCTTCCTTATCAACAAACTTCATAACTGATTGTTCAGCACTAGAGACTTCATCACTCACAACTATAGTCTTGCCATAGTCTACATTCAAGGAGAGTGTAGTGTTGACATCAGTAGTAGGAAACCCAGATTGAGCACCATTCTCTTCAGAGCTAGAAATGGACATCCTTTTGCTGTTATAAGACTCAGAACTAGATTTAGGATAATCAGGGGTAGCAGAGTTGTCAGGGGTTGAATAATGTGATGATGAAGAATCCTCGATGTTGATGATTAAGTCTTTGTTACCGTTATTGTTACTCTTCTCAATATCCATATCCACACCCATACCATTCTCCCCACCCTGCACATTAACAACGTTGGCACTTCAATAATAATCATAATAATAAGTAACTGGTAACCCTGCTGGTGGTGGATCAAAAACCTGAGAGTAGCCTCTATTTTCGTCGTCCAGACGAGCCCAGTTAAAATCTCCTTCGACCCTATTCAAGATAGTCTCTTGAATATATGAGTCTCTATCCACAGGAGTTGGGCTCACCAAACCATCATAGTTTGTGAATAGAGCGTAAGGGTCATTAGAGGCCTGATTTGGAAAAACAGAAGCAGAGGGAAATTGCAAATGGTGAACTCCAGCAGAGTTACCAATATTCTCATCAAAAATATACCCACCTCCACCACCAGCACTAAAGCTATGAAAACAGTCAGCATTATCCAACGGAACTTCATGAGAGTTCCCATAGACTGGATCATCAGACACAGCCATACCATGAGTCTCCTCATTCATAGGAACAACAGCCTCATTTTGAATATCGGTCTGATTGATGGGATTCCCATCCCCCCCAGTCTCACCAAACACACCAGCATTGTCCTGCATGTTGGTTTCCTCATAAAAAGGGGCAACAGCTTCATTTTGGACAGTATCTCCACCATCTTGATTAACATCACCACCATTCTGACAGCCTTGGTTTAGATTAAATAACACGGGCCCAGCAAAGGGCTGGGATGTAACACTGAACTTCATACCAGGGTACACACGCCCCCTGGAGTAGTTCCAACGCCAAAGTCAATCATAAGCTCTTCCTCAAGATCTGGACCAGAACCACGAAGTTCTTCCTCACCTTCTGACCCTAGTCTAACTTTAGCCGAAACAAACTTAGTAGTACAAGGTGTAGCCCTGAGATCAAGGTTAAACATAGTATGGTTACTTGTTGCTTGAAAAATAACGAAACCCTTACCTTGAGCTTTATCCAGGAGACCATTAACACTTGATACTATAGTAGTGATTCTTTCTTCGCAGCATGAACCCACATGACCCAGCTTCCCACAACGGATGCAGTAATTGAAAATATCTTCATAACGAAATTGGATCCACAGAAGATAACCACCCTCCATTGAAAGAAAAAACCCAGGTGCCAAAGGTTCGTTCAACTGAATCCTGGCTTTCACCCTAAGGTAATCTTTATCAGGCTTTAGAACAAAATGTTCCACTTCATAATTATTGCTCAACAAGTGTCCTGCGATGTTAGCCACTTCCATGGATAGGTACTCAAAAGGAAGGCCGCAGATACGAACCCAGACGTCCGCATAGGGAAAGCGAATAGTTCTAGGTATACTGTCTGGAAACCATTTCGAAAATACCATAAAGGCCCCAAAAAACGTTGCATAAGTCTTTCTCAGAAGGTCTTCCTGGTCCTCTTTGTTATCACAATGCAAGGCATATAAATCCCCCAGTTTTAAAACTTCAATACGACTTTTAGTATCCCATTTAGTATTAACAACATCCTGCAGCTTATTGATTTTGAAAACTCTGTAGTCAACAAGGAAACCAAGGACACATTTGCTCCAAAACTCTCTCGTCTTCCCCAAAGTGGTCGGGTCAAGGCTGAAGACTGGGCCAGTTATAGGGAACCTCCATGCATTGACGTGCTCAGGATTATTCGGAGAGAACTCGGCACTCGGGTGAGTATGATGATAAACCCACGATTAGCAAAGTTTTGAGATTCATTGACATATTCTTGATTGATGTTTCGCCTACCCGTAATGCAGTCTCCTGTATGCAAGTTCTTTCTACTACAAGAAGGCCTGCAAGGAGCCATAAACACAACCAAACAACAAAAAAAGAAAGAGAAAGAAAAGGAAGTAGGAGGAAAGAAAGGATTAGGAGGAAAAGATGAAGCCAAGAAGATGAGAAAACCCCACTATAAATACACACGGCCAGAAGGAGGAGTACAGAAACCCTAAAACGTTTCGTAAAAAGGAGGAAGAGAGTTGTCAGTCACACAACCACACCTGATTGGAGAGAAGCCCTCGAGCCCTAGCTAAAAAGAACTCACCCAGTAGAAATTCGGAAAACACAATGATTAAACATAGGAACACGAAACGTCTTGCAGCTTTTTGGAAAGGGTACTGAGAGCCCAATGAGAGGGAAACGTGCAAAAGGGAAAGAAGAAATAGGGTGTCAGATATTGATAAACGGAAAAGGTGTCAGAAACGAATGATTAGAAATGTGAGTAAGGAGAGAAAAAGATTTTTTTTTGGTTTTTTGCCTCTTAAACTGCTCTCGCATGGAGAGAAAAACGTCTCTCTAGAAAGTAGAGAGATATATGGGGGGGGGGGGGGGTGAATTGAGTATGCCAACTTTTTCGATTCTTCTTCGATGTATGTAAGGTTAGCGTGAGTAGAGAGTAAAAACAATAAAGTAAGAGGAGACACGATATTTTGAAGTGGTTCAGTTTCACAAATCGAAACCTACGTCCACTATTCTCGATTAATAAAATTAGTACCTTATATGGATTACAATTTTATCAACCCTACTCGTACAACTTTGATATTAGTTGTAACTCAAACTATATACCGTTAAATACCTAGCTATGTCAAGTACCGTAAAATACTTGACTACAATGAGTACCGCTAAATACACGAACTATCTTAATTATATAAGATAAATCTTCAATGAACTCTTTTGTTCAACAATCTTGAACGTATGAAAGTAATCTTCAATGCTTGTAGATTTTATAACGAAATATGACAATGATTGGCACGGAAAACGAGACGTACGTGAGGTTACGTTCGATTCTTGAGAAGCGTGTATGCGTGAGTATTTTTGTTAGTTTTTAACGTGTAATATGATGTCCTCTATATAGTAAATTAGATCTAGGTTAAGTCCTAGATATTGTAGGATTATTACTTTATCTAGAATTCTTATTTCTAGGTAATATTCTAAAACTAATCTTATTTGAATTAGGAAAGACTTTATATAAGATATTATTAAATTAGGACATAAGATTGAATTTCCCAAACCTAACCGATGTAGGAAATAACTTATACCATAAAATATAACATCCTATTTTAAATCAATTCCTAATACTTGTCAAGATATCATAAATTATATCTTTAACCAAATCCTAATTTGACTTTAAGGTAAATTAAATAAACACATAATATTTATTTAATTAAACCAAAAAGGACAATTAAAACCGTGTTATCAACTGAGTAAAAACGTGGTGCACGTTTCCCGAGGCACATGATTTTCTTAGGTATTCGGATTTTGAAAATAACGGTTAGAATAAAATTCTTGGTATATTTAGGATAAATAATTATTTTAATTCTTTTAACCAAAGAATATTTTATTCTAAAAACCATTTTAAGATTACTAATTTTATATTAGACAACCATACACGATTATTTCCATGCTTTACTTATTTCACGCATTTCTCATTTCTTCATAGAGTTATAGATACGAACTATAACTACGAGCTATTTGATTCCGCATTAAGACTTTATTCTTGTGAATCTTCAAAAAGACTTGATACGAGCTTGATCTTTCTTCAATCCATGATTGAATCTATACTTGACTAAAAACATGATCTTCGCTCTATAATTAACTGTACACTTTAACGCACGATTACACGTATATGTATATAAAATATATTTACTTAGACTTGTCATTATTAAAACATAAAACAATATATTAAACATATAATATATATTACTCAACAAATTTCCCCTTTTTAATGATGGCATGTCTTATCTAGAATCGTGTCTAAGCGTAACGTTCCCCCTCAACATAATATTGATCATTCATAATATAGATCAACTTAGGGTTTCTATTTTTAGATTAAACCAAATACTTAAAGAATTATGAGAGACAATACTGTTGGAGTAAATGTCCTCCACAATGTGTGATTATTTGAGTAAATCTTTTACAGGATCATGCAGGGATACTTAATATATTAATCAGATGATTAACGTTTATCGGTAACGATTGGCTCACTAGAAGTTTGACGTTACTGTCATATGATGGCGATAATCAGCTGATCCCTAAAGGTCACACCTATAGGATAGTACTGAGAAATGTGATTATATATTGATATAATTACATAAATGCTAAACTTAGCTAAATGTAGTTAAGTAGATGATAAGCATTTAATATGATTAAATAATAACTAGGAGAAATGAATTAAATGTTAATTCTAATAAATATATATATAAATTATATTTATTAATTATATTTTAATATATGATAGAATAATATAATGGGGGATTAATTAATTATAAGATAATTAATTAATATTCTCTGGGAATTAAATTTGTACGCCGGAAATTATTAAAATATATATATGATATTTTAAGGAAGTTCGGAATAAGGAAACTGACTCAAAATATTATATTTTAATGAGGTTTCGTAATTGAAGTACAATACCAACACAAACCAAAACCCTATATATAAAGGGTTTCGGCCGTGAGATTGGACACACAAGAAGAAAACGTTTTTCCTCTCCTATTCTCCTTGATTAGTTTATCATCTAATCCCAAAATAAATCCTCTAAAATAATTAATAGTAATTTAGGAGGAACTTTGAGGGAATCTTTCTCAGTCGTCTTGGGTACAATCTAAGGAGAACTTCTACCTTGAAGTTTGGGTTTATACTAGGTTGTTCTTAGGCCGTTCTCATATAGGACCAAAGGTTATTTCTATGATCCTTGTCCTATTATTTCAGTTCTATTGTTTTAATATCAACTCGTTTTTGATATAATCGTTGGTAGTATCAATTAAGTTAATACTTTTATGAGTAATTTCAGAAATTATTTCATACAAGTGGTATCAAAGCCATTGTTCAAAATCGTTTTGATGATTAATTGAGAATTAAAATCCCACGGCACACATATTTTTTTCACGGTTTATAAAAAAAAAGTTTTTTTTTTCGGTCTGAATTTTTTTCGTGATATGTCACGGCTGGTTCATGTTTTTTTTTTTGATTTTTTTTGATTTTGTTATTTGAAGTGTTAAAATAATTATCATATGATGATGCTCATAACAATGATATAGATCAATGATTATTAAAAGTTCAATCAAGATATTGTTAGAATTAGATTAATTTGTTTTAAATTGTTAAGATGAATGAATATTGTTCACATGAATTAAAAAGTTAATCTTGATGACAATATTTGGAAATTTTAAAACCTAATATGATTAGAACTATAACACAAAATTATGAGATGATTTTTGTGCTACTATGAGTGATTTTAAGAAAGTTCACGAATTAGTAAAGTTTCCAAAATCTATTTCTACCTTGATTATACCATTTAAGGAAATAGTATAATATCTTATGAATATGTCAATTTACATGATATTATTTATATGAGTAATTGCCTTTTTTAACAACAAAAGAAAAACGTGTAAACTTGGACTGTAAGTTTTTTTTTTGGCCCTACCCTCAATTTTGTGATTTGTTGCTTTTGTTATTATTAATATTATATGATAATTTATATTAACTAAATTATAAATAAAGATTTATAATTAGAACAAATTTATAAAGATAACAAAAAAAGGGGTATTAAAACCGTAAAATTGGATTTTAGGGTTATTTTATTTGTTTTCGTTTTTATTTATATTATGAGATAATATTCATTAACTAAATTATAAAAGATGTTTTGTAATTGTAACATTTTTTTTTCCGAAAAAAAAGGGGTATAACCGTGTGATTGCCATGGGAAAGAAAGAAAATAAACAAAAATTATTTGACAATTTTTCGGTTACTTAATCATTTATTTATTTTAAAAGGTTTATTATATCTAATTGATGATACTTACTAGATTCTAAAATTGTTTGGAATTTATTTGGATTATGGTTTACATGTGTGACATGTAATTTTAAAATTAATGGTGGTTTGGGTAATATTGCATTATGAATGTTTTATTATATTGTTAATGATATTGTTTTTCAATAAAGGTTGAATTTGTTTTTACAATTGTTGTCAAGTGTAATCATGTAATCTAGTGTGGCTTTAGTTTTTGGTTACTTTTCGGTAATGGTGGAAAGTAATCAAGTGGTGTAATTTATGAGATCTCGCATCTCCGCTTTGTATTTTATTTTTTCTTTATTTTAGATTAAATGTAAATAGGATTTACATTGTAATAGCTTTGAACAAAGAAGAAAAAGAAGAAGAGGATTTTGATGTATCCGGGTCTCTATTTCCAGTTTACATCACGAGATGAAGAACGGTGATCCATGAAGCTTCTAGGGTCCATGTGATTGGATTCCAAGTTGTATTTACTGTTTTTCCTAGGATAAGCCACACTAGGATTTTAATGTTTTATGTTCTTATCTTTATTGCTTGAATGTTGCATATCATTATGTTCCGCCTAAACCAAACCACCTATATGCATGTAAAATGACTCATGTAGATTATTTTGCATTTTGGCATATGATGTTTTATTTTGCCATCACTCATTCCTACTCATATCAAATAGTTCACTTAAATGAGTTTAAAATAGTGATGGGATCTCACTCTTTATAAAATTGAGACTTTAGCCTTTCTAGATCAAACAACTATTAATCCCTTGTTCGTCGGTGTGCATATAGGACCTGTTGTTATCTCCATATGGACCCCTTCAACCTCGGGTAAGTAGTGTGTTGTGACCTAGTTGAACTCAACACAATGATTCAATCAAGCTATTGAAATCACTGTGGACTAATAGATAAATTTAAGAAATTTGTCGACTAAGAGTTCTAATGTAGAACCAGTTAAAGGGTTAACTCACCAAATCGGGATTTGGGTCTTGGGATACATTATATAATTCTTTGAGTGAGATCGATTATATTATGTCGTATATCTTTGTTTAAAAAGATTTTAAATTCATTGATTTCTCATACATGTTTATTATTTTCTCATTTGTAGCGTGTCAAGACCCTTAGGCATCTTAGAGGACATTCCTGTTCAGATAGGGGAGTTCTTTATACCTGTGGACTTTGTGGTTCTAGACATACCTGAGGATTCCTACACACCGATTATATTAGGTAGACCTTTTCTGCACACTGCGAAAGTAGTGATCGATGTAGGTACGAAGACATTAACCTTTCAGGTTGGTGGCGAAGACCTAGTTTTTAGGCAGACTACCACACCAAGGTCACCTATGTCTGTTGTTCCTTGCTATTCATTATCAAATGATGTTTCTGCATATTTAGAATTGTTAGAATTGACGCCTCTGCCACATACTGAGAGCAAAATAGAGGAAGATTTCTTTTTGATTTCTCATGCAGATACGAAGCCTGATCACAACCCGGATGGATTGGGTTGGTTAGCTTTGAGGAACAAGAAAGGGAATCCCGAGGAGCGCTCAACAAAGATGCAAAGGACGTCAAAGGACTACGTCATGGTACACGATCCTGTAAGAATATTTCTCATAAATTTCTGTTAAAGCATCAATCTAGTTAATACTCCCAATGATTATTGATGCGTGTCTATTTTATGATGTTTTTCATCTATTTTTACACGCATTTGGTCGCTCATTTACTATGTTTTAGCCCTTATTTCCCAACAATCGTGTACTTTCGTATTTTTATGCACTTTTGCAGATTTATGCGGAAAAGGGACGATTTTACATCAAACTTATGCCCTCGAGACTTTTTCATAATTAAGGAACGAAGGAAAGTCAACTGGAGTCATTATTTAAGTACCAAAAGTCAAATCAAGAAGAACCGGAGAATTTCTACGCAGAAACGGGTCGACCGACCTACTAAATGGGTCGGCCGACCAGGCCTGGATTTTTAGAAGTCCAGAATCTTAAGAAAGCCCAGATTCTTCCTAAGCCAGTAAAAGAGGTCGACCGACCTCAGCGAAGCCCAGAGAAGCTTTTCGGAAATAGTTTAGAAGTATGGAGTCTTTAGGAAACTCTTAAATTCTGCCCTATATAAACTAATCTTATGATTAGGGTTTTTCATTCAGTTTCGAATAGAGTTTTGCTCAATCTTTAATTTAGTTTTATCTTTAGTTTTGTAATCTTTCAATAATCATCAAACACTTTTAGTTTTATTCTTCAAACTTTCAAGCATTCATCAATAAAGCTTGTTCCTTTCTACCTTAATTCCGATTTCCGGTAATTACTCTCTTAATCTAGTTTCATTATTGTTCTTATTATTGTTGCATCCGGTTTAAGTTAGAATCTCAAGCTTTATTAATTCTTGCATGTTTAGATTATCGTTCGCCATGTTTTCTATATCAAATCTCGTTTTTATTATTGTTCCAGTAATTATGAGTAGCTAAATTTCATATGATAGGATATAGGGGATGAATATGCATAGGTAATAGAATTCCGAGACCGACCTGTAGCAGGGCCGTGGTCGGCCGACTCACATAATGGTTCGGTCGACCAAGGCGGTGGTCGGCCGACTGGGCTAGCCGGTCTGTCGACCCACTCGCGTATGTATTCTGTTTCGTCTTTGTTTGTTGACTATAATACCCTACAATGAGACTGAAAGGAGACTTGTAGGATGTTAGTAATGACCTACCCAAGATTGAGAGATACGGGAAGGGCATTGGTTTACACCTTAAGACGGCTAGGTTACTCAAGACTGAAAGGTATGTGACCTAGGATTTAGGAATCACCCTTATTATTGACACCCAATAATTGTGAGACCTAGGAACTAATAGCATAGGCCGAAAGGAGCTATTAGGTACCATAGACCGAAAGGATATGTTACACCCCTTACGCGACTGCAATACATGTTGACCTTAGGATTGACATTACCTTAGCTATTTATTACCCAAACATCCTAGCATCCCTTTTATTATATTTTATTATCATCTTTTACTATTTGTTTGTTTTAATCTTTGCCTTAGACTTAGTAATTAACCAATCAAACCCCCAAAATTGTTACTTTAAACATTCACATCAAACAATAAACATTCCCCACCTCCTTGTGGTTCGACCCTGACTTTCACTATCTTTTGTTAAAGTTAGGAATTATAAATTTTATCTTTGGTACCCTCAACGACGGGCATCAAATTTTGGCGCCGTTGCCGGGGAGGTGACGCCAGTGTTTATTGTTTTTGTTTTTGTTTCTCTTTGTTAAAGGAACTTTTGTTCCTTAAACCTTCTCACCTTTTTCTTGTAGTTTCCATCTTATGCGCAGGTCAGTTCAAGGAGAACTCCTGCCACTTGACCACGAGCTTGAGAGGACTCTAAGAGAAAGGAGGAAGCAACTTCTAGCGAGTGAGGAAGGAGGTTCACCATCTTCCTTATTCCAAGAAGACATCTTTGAACAACCACCACTACCATCTTCACCAAAAACACCAACCTCAACCAAATTCACCCAACAATCCACCTTCACCAAAAACACCACCTTTTACCTACTTGCAAGTTTTTCCGAAAGAAGAAGAAAACATGACAGAAGAAGCTACTATTGCCAGTCACTCCATGCCTCAGGCAAATGACCTATACAAAGGGTTTACTTTACCTACAGGTACTGGGAAGCCATTCGAGGCCAAGCCTGCCTACATTACCATGGTTGAGAAAAACCATTTTGGAGGCTCGGCCAATGAGGATGCTGCAAAGCATATTGAAATCTTCACAGATTACATATGCTCTATTGCACCCCAGAAGGAGTGACGCAAGACCAGATTAAGCAGACCATGTTTATCTTCTCTCTTAGGGACGCTGCAAGGGAATGGTACAGAGACTTGGACCGCACTGCTGCGGGAGTCACAGATTGGAATACCCTAGCCTTAGCATTCTACAGGAAATACTATTCTGCATCCAAGACTAATGCTTTGAGGGCGCAGATTACAAATTTCAAGCAAGGACCTAATGAGGATTTCAGTGAGGCTTGGGACAGGTTCAAGAGACTTGTTCGATCCATACCACACCACGGATTCGAACAATGGTTTCTTTGTAACCAGTTCTACAATGGCCTCTATGATGACAACAGGGCTTATTTAGATGCTGCAGCCAATGGGAGATTCCAGGATAATTCCGGAGAGACTAAGGGTCTCAAATTAATAGAGGATATTGCTGTGCAGAACATGGAACTTCCCGAGGCAATCAAAGGAAAGCTGAGTATAACCTAGTTGCTATTGAGGCCTTGACGGCCAAGTTAGAGAAACTAGAGGCTGGAGCGAAGTTCGATCTAGGAAGTGGGAGCAAGGGAGGTATTTATCAGGTGAATGCCGTTCAAGACGGACCCTTTGCTTGTGAGAGGTGTGGTGGAGAAGGGCACGTGTCAAAATTTTGTACCTCATCCAATGAGACATGTGCCGCTTTCCAGCACTATCGTGGGAACAATTTTTATGACCCAAATAATAATAATGTCCATCCCAACATGAGGTGGACAAGCCAGAATGTTCTCAACCCACAACACATGCAACCTCAGCAAAATTCCACATACATTCCCCCACATAAGCAAGGTTTCCAAAAACCACCCTTCAACCCTCAACCACCTTCAAATCCACCACCCAACACAGATACTCTTATCCAAAATCTCATTGGGTTGGTTTAGAAGGAATCACAGGCTAGAGAGGCAGGGATGAAGATGTTAGAATCTCAGATTGCTCAAATTGCGGGCAAGAACGATACTAGGGCTCCGGGTCAACTTCCGACCAAGACGGACCAGAAAAAAGAGACTCTAAATATCATATCCCTACGAAGTGGAGCTAAAGTGGGAGGCGAAAAAGAAAAACAGCTGAGTAGCAGCGAGGAAGGTCGACCGACCCAGGAGCCAGGTCGACCGACCTCTGAGCAGAATCTGGAAAAACCCGCTGTACAGGAAAGTGGTCGACCGACCGAGGAAGAGGATCGACCGACCACCGATGCGGAGGGAGAGGCCCCTTTTCGTCCCGAATTGCCGAACAACTTAAGGGATTTCCTTTTTCGGGGTGATAAGACCCCTAGGTTTCTGAAAAGGGCTGCAAATACCGACTCTTCAGCCCCTCCTTTCTCAGAAAGACTCGTACCTTCAAAGGACCAGGTATCTTTTGACAAATTTAAAGACGTAATTCGTTCATTAAATGTTCAAGTTCCGTTTTTAGAATTAGTTCAGCAGGTTCCTGCTTATCTTAAATTTATGAGGCAACTTTTGTCAAGAAAGAGGTCTTTAGATAATGTTGAGTCAGTTGCCCTAACTGAGGAGTCCTCCAGCTACTTATCACATGTCATTGCCCCTCATAAGCTGGAGGATCCTGGTAGTTTTTCTGTCCCCTGCAATATAGGAACCTTCCCTGTAAAAAAGGCTTGATGCGACTTAGGAGCTAGTATCAGTGTCATGCCCCTAAGTGTTGCCTTAAAACTAGGAATGACCAATTTTGCAGTAACCAGCATGACTGTCCAGATGGCAGACCGTACATCTATGGAACCCATAGGGGTGTTGGAAAACATCCCTGTGCGTATTGACAGGTTTTTCTTTCCAGTTGACTTTGTAGTACTGGACATACCAGAGGATGCCCATATACCTATAATACTAGGAAGACCCTTCCTCCACACTGCGGGAGCCATCATAGATGTAGGCACTGGGACTTTGACCTTCAAAGTAGGAAAGCATTCAATTATCTATGGCCTATCTTATAGGAAGAAGGATGCTATGACCCCCATCACTTGTAATGCTATTACTTCTGAAAATAAGTATAAGGTCATCACTACTTCTCCTACTTTATTGCCTACTCCTGTATCTGTTTTTACAACTCCGCCCCAGATTGGGAGCAATATGGAGGATACTTCTGTTGTGACTAATGCAGGAATTGGTTTGGGGAAACCCAAAATAAAGGAAGTCACAGTATAGAGAGGGGGAATGGGATTCATGAGCTACAAAGAAGATGAAGACCCAGATGTTGTAGATCGGGAAGAAAAGAAAAAGAGGAGACAAGCTCAAGAGGAGAGTTCGTCGCATATGCTTGACGACGGAAAGAAGATGTGTTTCGCTAGTCAAGAAAACACCGTGGAGACTACGGCATGTCGTCAAAAGCCGTGGTCGGAGATATTCCGCATCTTTAGCGGATAGTTGTTTCAAATTTCAGCTTTTAAGACAATTTGCTTTTGTTGTTTGAGTTTTTTTAATTCAGTTTGCTCGTAGTTTTAGAACTTTTTCCGTTATGCTTACGTAGTTAAGACTTTAGACTTGTTTCGGGCATCTCGCGCATTTGTTGGGCACATATTTATTGCTTTTTCAGGTTTAACGAAGAAACGAAGACCGCTGTGCAGCAGGGTCGACCGACCAGATACACGAGTCGGTCGACCTAGTCCCTGTAAATGCTGGAATTCCTGTAGTTTGCAGGAGGGTCGGTCGACCTAATATATGGGTCGGTCGACCTACCCGTCCGTCACAGTCTGTTCGTTTCTTCCTCGGGAATCGTGCAACCGTCTTGGGTACTTGAGTGGCACTGCTAGCCACCAAAACCTCCCAGCTTACGCTGGTTTGGGGAAGTTTTTTCTCATACGTCTATTAACCCAGTGAGTTCTTTCCAGTTTTTCCTTAGTTTTTATTCTCTTTGCATCTTTCCTTTAATTTTCTGAAACCTTTACTTAGGCTAATGCACAATGGGGACATTGTGCGGGTTGGTTTGGGGAATGGTTTCGTGTCACATGCATTGCGTTCTGTCACACGTTTATTGCATTTCTGTCTTGCATTGTTCTTTTCTTTATTTTCTCTACCTATACAAAAGAAAAATACAAAAAAATGAAAAAAAATTTCCAAAAAAATGCACGTTTATTTTAGCATATAGGTCGAGTCGGAACGAAAGTATTTCAAGGATGATTTAGCTTTCTTACATGTTTATGCCTTTACCTTGCCTTGTCAACTTGTTTTAGTATAAGAGTCTTTTGCATAGCTACGAGTTTTTGTTAACTTGCATATCTTGAGACTTGACTTATACCTTGGCAACCTACTATACATTCTAAGTTTTAGAGCTTATTCCTGGTTTCATTCTTAAACCAGTTGTCTAGGATGTGAGTAGTACTCCCCTTGGAACATGTTACAGCAAAATGCATAAACATGAACTTGAATTGCTATATACTTGTTTTACTATCTCGTTTTGTGAGTCTTGATACGTGCATTTGGGATCCCTTTTCTCATATTTACCCATAAGCTTCACATAGCCAAATTTGCCTTTTTATTTCCCCAAAACTACATCCCATACTTAGCCTACCCTTCCAAGCTAGTATTTGTGGTCTTTGGTTTGTTTTGAGGCATCTTGGTTTGTATGCTATCTTGAGCAAGGAGAGAAAAGAAAGAAAGGAAAAAAAAAAGAGAACGGAAAAGTCTAGAAAAGGAAAAGAAAGAAAAGAAAAACGAAAAAAAATCAAAACTTCCAGGAACGAAGTCGACCGACCTCCTTCATGAGTCGGCCGACCAACCGTCAACGTCAGATTCAAAAAAAAATTCGTTCGAAAATCCCTCGCTTTTATGTGTTATCACTCACGTACCTCATTCAAAATATTTGGGAGTCCTTTCTTATATTTAATGTGAGAGTTGTGCTACAAAAGAGCACTTCCTTAATATCAAGAGTTGTGAAATATGTTGTTGGGAACCGGTTTTACTAGCTTGGCTACTAACCCCACATATCCAAAAACATCTTAACCACTTTTTACCTTTTACCTCACATATCTTTCATTACCTCAATTGCATGTATCCGAGTCACTTAATGGGTTTGTTATACATAGTTGTAGAATTCTTGTTCATGTTAGATTGCAGGCATGTTTTCATGGGTCGCAGTTAGGTGAGTGTCATGACAAAATTACTTCTTTCTATCTTTTACATATACTCACCCTTTGCTTCATGAGTGTCTCGAGCGTACCGCGAGAGTCCATGGTATAAGTCTCTATAGTTTCCAGTTTGCAAGATTGACGACCCTATAACTCGTTTGCATGATTTAAATACTTTCTCATTTTATACTTGGCATTGGCTTAGGCTTACATGTAAATTTCGCTCTGAGATTGAAATCGTTCCATTAGATAAGATCGAGTCTACTTCTTGCTTGACGGCAAACAAGGGTTTGGTTTGGGGAATTTGATGCGTGTCTATTTTATGATGTTTTTCATCTATTTTTACACGCATTTGGTCGCTCATTTACTATGTTTTAGCCCTTATTTCCCAACAATCGTGTACTTTCGTATTTTTATGCACTTTTGCAGATTTATGCGGAAAAGGGACGATTTTACATCAAACTTATGCCCTCGAGACTTTATCATAATTAAGGAACGAAGGAAAGTCAACTGGAGTCATTATTTAAGTACCAAAAGTCAAATCAAGAAGAACCGGAGAATTTCTACGCAGAAACGGGTCGACCGACCTACTAAATGGGTCGGCCGACCAGGCCTGGATTTTTAGAAGTCCAGAATCTTAAGAAAGCCCAGATTCTTCCTAAGCCCGTAAAAGAGGTCGACCGACCTCAGCGTAGCCCAGAGAAGCTTTCCGGAAATAGTTTAGAAGTATGGAGTCTTTAGGAAACTCTTAAATTCTGCCCTATATAAACTAATCTTGTGATTAGGGTTTTTCATTCAGTTTCGAATAGAGTTTTGCTCAATCTTTAATTTAGTTTTATCTTTAGTTTTGTAATCTTTCAATAATCATCAAACACTTTTAGTTTTATTCTTCAAACTTTCAAGCATTCATCAATAAAGCTTGTTCCTTTCTACCTTAATTTCGATTTCCGGTAATTACTCTCTTAATCTAGTTTCATTATTGTTCTTATTATTGTTGCATCCGGTTTAAGTTTGAATCTCAAGCTTTATTAATTCTTGCATGTTTAGATTATCGTTCGCCATGTTTTCTATATCAAATCTCGTTTTTATTATTGTTCCAGTAATTATGAGTAGCTAAATTTCATATGATAGGATATAGGGGATGAATATGCATAGGTAATAGAATTCCGAGACCGACCTGTAGCGGGGCCGTGGTCGGCCGACTCACATAATGGTTCGGTCGACCAAGGCGGTGGTCGGCCGACTGGGCTAGCCGGTCGGTCGACCCACTCGCGTATGTATTCTGTTTCGTCTTTGTTTGTTGACTATAATACCCTACAATGAGACTGAAAGGAGACTTGTAGGATGTTAGTAATGACCTACCCAAGATTGAGAGATACGGGAAGGGCATTGGTTTACACCTTAAGACGGCTAGGTTACTCAAGACTGAAAGGTATGTGACCTAGGATTTAGGAATCACCCTTATTATTGACACCCAATAATTGTGAGACCTAGAAACTAATAGCATAGGCCGAAATGAGCTATTAGGTACCATAGATCGAAAGGATATGTTACACCCCTTACGCGACTACAATACATGTTGACCTTAGGATTTATATTACCTTAGCTATTTATTACCCAAACATCCTAGCACCCTTTTTATTATATTTTATTCTCATCTTTTACTATTTGTTTGTTTTAATCTTTGTCTTAGACTTAGTAATCAACCAATCAAACCCCCAAAATTGTTACTTTAAACATTCACATCAAATAATAAACATTCCCCACCTCCTTGTGGTTCGACCTTGACTTTCACTATCTTTTGTTAAAGTTAGGAATTATAAATTGTATCTTTGGTACCCTCAACGACGGGCATCAATTATATCAAAAACGAATTGATACAAAAGTTATAAATTGAATTAAAAAGACATGGATATAGAAATAACCTTTAGATCTATAAGATAACGGCCTAAGAACAACCTAGTAAACCCAAGTTTCAATGTAAAAATTCTCTTTCGATTGCTCCCAAGATGACTAAGAAAATTGCCCTTCAAGTTACCACCTTGATTACTATTAATTTTGGAGACTTTTGTTTTAAGGGTTTTTAGATGATAAAACTCTGGTGGAGAATAAGAGAAAATTGTTCTCTTATATGTGTGATTCACACGGCCCAAAAGGCCTATCCACCGTGTGATTCACACAGCCCAATACCACCGTGTCGTTTTGGTGTGTTTATTTCACCTATCCGAACTTCTCTTAAAATATCCTCATATATTTTAATGCATGTTCTCGGAACTAAATATCCCATATTAATTTCCGGAGAATATTTTCGGAAATGTAACATAAACACAATTTTAGGGGAATGTTAATTAATTATCTTATAATTAATTAACCCAATTATATTATTATAAAATATCATATATTAAAATATATATAATTGATAAATATAACATTTATATATATATATATATATATATATATATATATATATATATATATATTTGTTAGAATTAACATTTAATTCATTTCTCCTATTTTTTATTTAATCATATCTTCTCCTTGAACATCTCCCAATCGAACAGCGGGTCAAGTAGAAAAGTCGGACCAATAAGAGTCCACTACCTATCAGCCTCCAATGTCAGAAAGTGAGTGGCTAAACGCACCCTATCCTCCCTAACCGCTGAATACATGGCAAAACTCTTCTCCATCTCTCGAAACCATTCTGAAAGAGCAACTGGGTCAACTTCACCGCCGTAGGTCTTTGCGTGACTCCTGGACATCTGAGAGGCAATCTAGGAAAAGCCACCAGGTCTGTTAGCTTCATTACCATGCGGAGGAGGAGGAGGGACAGCTTGAGCTTGATTTCTTTGGTTCTCAAGAACCTGAAGAGAGCTTGCATTATCGTATTCTCTGCTGAAGAAGTCCTCACCATCCTTCCAAAGAAAAGCACGTGTTAACTTAGCAATTAGCAATCATTATTTAATTATATACCCCATCTCTCATTAAATATTCAATTATTTGGTCAAGTTAAGGCTGGGGGTGATGCGTGTCTATTTTATGTTGTTTTACATCTATTTTTACACGCATTTTATAGCTCATTTACGATGTTTTAGCCTTTATTTCCCCACAATTGTCTACTTTCGTATTTTATGCTCTTTTGCAGATTTATGCGGAAAAGAGGCGATTTTAAGCCAAATGCTACCCGTAGGATTTTTGCATGACCAAGAGAGCTAAGGAACGAGAAGGAAACAACACCCGAAGCGCAAACCAAGGACCATAAGACCAGTTTTAAGAAGAATTCAACGCTGATACACAGGAAAACCGGTCGACCGACCGACATACCTGGTCGGTCGACCACAACACCTGTTATCTCATACTCAGAATTTAACTTACGAAGACAGAAATCTATTGGGCCCGATAATCGGTCGACCGACCGCATCACCTGGTCGGTCGACCGCAGCGCAGTTTCAGAAATATTTCCGCCAAGCCCACGCACGCTTTAGGTCAAAGAGGAATCGCTTCTAATTTTCTTATATAAGCTTAAGTTGTGTTTAGGGTTAATGATCCAGCTTTAGTATCGAATAATAATCCAGTCTTTACCTAATTTCTTAATCTAGTTTTCACTATTCAGTTTTAGGATTAAGTTTCTACAAGTTACTGTTTCTCTAGTTTTAGTATTGTGCTTAGTTTGTATTCAATAATCGTTCCACGCGGATTCAATAAAGTTCTTCCTTCTTCCCTAATTCCGTTTTGCGGTAATTCTCTTTAATTTCAGTTCTTATTGATATTCCTATAGAATTGCTAGTATCCGGTTAGCGTAGAATCCCGAAACCTTATTGTTTATCGCATGTTTATGTTATTGATCGCTATGAATTCTGTTTTCTCAATTTTTATTATCGTTGTTATGAGTAGCTAAACCCCATGTTAGGATGTAGGTGATTAATTTGCGTAGATGGTATAAAATCAGAATCGACCTGTAGCAGACTTCGGTCGACCGACTGACTTAACTGGTCGGTCGACTGAGGTAGTTGGTCGACCGACATGGTTAGCTGGTCGGTCGACTGACCTCGCGGATGTTTTCAGACTGTTTTGTTTCGTTAATTATAATACCCTATAATGAGACTGAAAGGAGACTTATAGGATGTTAGTAATGACTTGCCCAAGATTGAAAGATACGGGAAGGGCATTGGTTAATGCTTTAAGACAGCTAGGTTACTAAGACTGAAAGGTATGTGACCTAGAATTTAGAAATTACCCTTATTGTTGACACCCAATATTTGTGAGACCTAGGAACTAATAGCATAGGCCGAAAGGAGCTATTAGGTAACATAGACCGAGAGGATTTGTTACACCCCTTACGCGACTGCAATACATGTTGACTTAGAATTTATACCATCGTAGCTTTTATGACCCGAACATCCTAGCATTCTTTTATCATAAGTTTTTTTTTTTTTTTTTTTTTTTTTTTTTTTTTGGTAAAGGTAAGTATATATATATATTCAAAAGATTAAATACATGAGTGACTAAGCCAATGACCTAATGTAGGTCTTGTCTTTGTCACTGATTGTGGAATTAATCCTGCTTCTAATGAAACTATTAAGTTCTGCTTTGATACTAGAGATTACAAATGTGGTCTCACTAAAACCTGCTCATTTCTGATGATGTTCCTTTGGTTCCATATGTGATAGATGACTGCGTTTATGGCCCCATTTCTGATTGCTCTTTGTAGTTTGGACCCCCTTATTCTGCTTCTCCAATTACTATCCAAATTCAAAACTGGTTTGATCCCACACCATTGTGCGACCCCCTGCAAAATCAAGCTGCTATACTGACACTGGCAGAATAGGTGTTCAATGGTTTCTGCCTGTGTAGCACTAATACAACATTCATCCTCAGTGATGTAGCCAAACTGTTTTAGTTTTGATCTGGTATTGAACGCCTGATGCTGGTGTAGCCAAGCAATAATACTGTGTTTGGGCAGCACCCATCTATTCCAAACCTGATTAAGCCATGGTACCTCAGACTGCTGCTCTCTCAGACAGTTATAAACCTGAGAAATGGAGTACTCAGTGCTCTGAATCCGCCATCTAGGTAAAGCTGCAGCTTCCTTCAACTTGTCTTTCACTTTGCATATTTTTTTCCAACACCAACTATTATCAGGAATAGGTTTATATTCATCCCATGGGGCTGACTTCAAGTAGATGTGTTGAATCCATTGGACCCACAACTTGGTTGGTCTGTTGCTGACCCACCAGGCTAATTTCCCTATTGCTGCTGTATTCCAAACTGCTGCCTGTTTCAGATTCAAACCCCCTTCTTTATATGGATGGCAAATTTTATCCCATGCGACCAGAGGCACTCGTGTGAACTCTGTCGTCCCATCCCACAGGAAGTTTCTGCATATGGCCTCTATTTTCTGTAGCACTTTACCAGCTAGGATGAATATAAATGCCCAATAGTTATGAAGATTAGCCAGTACTGCTCTCACCAATACCAATCTGCCTGCATACGAAAGTTTTCTTGCTCCCAATCTCCTTATTCTATCTACTATTTTCTCAATCAAGGGATGACAATCTTTGAGATTCAATTGAGTGGGTTTAATGGGTACTCCCAAATATTTGAAGGGTAGTGATCCTTCCTTACAACCAGAGACCTGTATAATTTCGTTTTTCAGCTGTTGAGATACTCCATTGAAGTACACATTAGATTTACCAGGGCTTAGCTGGAGTCCAGAAGTCTTAGAGAATGTAGCAAATGTTCTCAGGAGTATCATGATTGAGTTAACATCTCCCTTGCTAAACATAAGCAGATCATCTACAAACATCAAACACGAGAGTTTCATTGGTTTGCAGAGGGGATGGAATTTGAAGGCCATGGTTGATGTTGTGAATTGAAGCAGCCTTGTCAGGTAGTCCATACAGATAAGTTTTATCTCTATCTTGTTTTCGTTTTACCTCGTCTTTATTTTATTAGACCTAGTGACAAACAATCAAACAAACCCCAAATTCTTGTTACCCTAAGACATCAACTTAGAACAATAAACATTCCCCATCTCATTGTGGTTCTACCCTAACTTTCACTATCTATAGTTAAAGTTTAGGAACTATAAATTTGATCTTTGGTACCCTCAACGACGGGTATCAAATTTTGGCGCCGTTGCCGGGGAGGTGACGCCAGTGGTTATTGTTTTTAGTTCTTGTTTTTGTGTTTAAGGAACTTTGTTCCTTAAACCTTTCTTATTCTTTTCTTTTAGTTTCCGTTTTATGCGCAGGTCAGTTCAAGGAGAATTCCTACCACTTGACTTAGAGGTTGAGAGGACGCTTCGAGCAAAGAAGAAACTTTTTCTGCAGAATAAAGAAGGAGGTTCTCCATTTTCTTTATTCCAAGAAGACCTATTCGATCAACCACCATCACCAAATCACCCTCACACACCAAATCAACCACAATCACCTCATAATCCACATACACCCACAACACCCATAAATACCCACTTCCTAAACCTAGAGAAAGAAGAAAAGATGGCCGAGGAAGCAAGTATCGTGAGCCACTCCATGCCGTAGGTGAAGGACCTTTATTAAGGGTTCACACTACCTGCGGGCACGGGGAAACCATTTGAAGCCAAACCGTCTAATATCTCCATGGTGGAGAAGAACCAGTTCGGAGGTGCGGCTAATGAGGATGCGGCAAAACATATAGAAATCTTTACTGACTAAATATGCTCTATCGCACCCCCAGATGGAGTGACCCAAGATCAGATAAAGCAAACGATGTTCATCTTTTCCCTCCGAGACTCGGCTAGGGAGTGGTACAGAGACCTTGACCGCACTGCTGCTGGAGTTACAGACTGGAACACGTTAGCCTTGGCCTTTTATCGGAAATACTATTCCGCGGCCAAGACTAATGCCTTGAGGGCCCAAATTACTACTTTCAAGCAAGGGGCATCCGAAGATTTCAGTGAAGCTTGGACTCGGTTCAAGAGACTCGTTCGATCCATCCCTCATCATGGATTCGAACAGTGGTTTCTTTTCAACCAGTTCTACAATGGCTATATAATGATAACCGGGCCTACCTTGACGCTGCTACAAAGGGGAGATTCCAGGAGAATTCTGGGGAGACCAAGGGTCTCAAGATTATTGAGGATGTCGCAGTGCATAGAGCTGAACACGGGACTTCCCGTGGAAATCATATGAAAGCTGAATCAAATGTCGTTGGATAAGCTTGAGGTCAGTGGTGGTAAGTTTGAGGTTCGTAGTGGAAGAAAGGGTGGCATGTATCAAGTAAATGCCGTTTCTGATGGGCCGTTTATTTGTGAGCGATGCGGAGGAGAGGGCCACGTTTCAAAATTTTGCATATCTTCTAACGAAACGTGCGCAGCTTTCCAACACTACCGTGGTAATAACTTCTATGACCCTAATAGCAACAACATCCACCGAAATATGAGATGGACAAGCCAGAATGTCCTTAACCCACAACATCAACAACAAAATCAAGCTTACATCCCTCCACATAAACAAAATTTTCAAAAACTACCTTTTGTCGCACAACCACCTTCAAACCCACCATCGAACACAGATGCTTTAATCCAAAATATTATCGGTTTGGTTCAGAAGGAGTTGCAGGCGAGAGAAGCGGGAATGAAGATGCTGGAGTTTCAGATTGCTCTAATTGCGAGCAAAAATGATACACGGGTCCCGGGTCAACTTCCGACCAAGACGGACCAGAAAAAGGAGACTTTGAACATCATATCTCTGCGGAGTGGGGCAAAAGTAGGAGGTGATAAGGCTGGTGGGAAAGGAAACGAGAAAAAATAGACCGCTAGTAGCAGTACAGACGGTCGACCGACCACTGATGCCAGTCGGTCGACCGCAGATACAATTCCAGTAGCTTCTGGAAATTCTGAAAAGCCAGGAAGCGGTCGACCGACCGAGGAAGCGGGTCGACCGACCAAGGATGCTGAACAGGCGGATTCCTTTAGGCCCGAGATGCCTGAGAACCTATGGGAATTGCTGTTTCGGGGTGATAGAACCCCAAACTTCTTGAAAACAGCTGCAAATGCTGAAAGCTCTACTCCTCCCTAGCCGGAGCGACTACTGCCCACGAAGGAACATGTATCCTTCGACAAATTCAAAGATGTTATTCGTTCTCTTAACGTGCAAGTACCATTTTTAGAATTAGTCCAACAAGTTCCCTCGTACTTAAAGTTCATGAGACAACTTTTAACTAGAAAGCGGTCTCTAGATAAGGTAGAGTCAGTAGCACTTACTGAGGAGTCCTCTAGTTTCTTGTCCCATGTCATCGCACCACACAAGTTAGAGGACCCAGGTAGTTTTTCCATACCTTGCAACATAGGCACCTTCCCAGTCAAGAAAGCCCTATGTGACTTGGGGGCTAGCATTAGCGTTATGCCCTTAAGTGTAGCCAGAAAGCTAGGGATGACTACCTTCGCAATGACTAGCATGACCGTACAAATGGCCGACCGTACCTCTATGGCACCTGTGGGGGTGTTGGAAAATATCCCTGTGCGCATAGATTGGTTTTTCTTTCCTGTCGATTTTGTAGTATTGGACATCCCTAAAGATGCCCACATACCAATTATTCTAGGGAGACCCTTCTTGCACACTGCAGGTGCGATCATTGACGTGGGGAGTGGGACCTTGACCTTCAAGGTCGGGAAACACTCTATTATCTTTGGGTTGTCCTATAGGAAGAAGGACGCCATGACTCCCATTACATGTAATGCTATCACTTCTGAAAAGAAGTATGAGGTCATCACCACTTCTCCCACTTTAGAGCCTACACCTTTTCATGATTTTACACCTCCGCCCCAGATTGGGAGCAATATGGAGGACACTCTTGTTTCACCTTGTCCAGGTAACGGTTTGGGGAAGCAAGAGAAGCAAGAGGAGGTGCCTAAGGTCGTGGAGGCTATCGTGTCAAGAGGAGGACTTGGTTGTTTAAGCTACAAAGAGGACGAGGACCCGTACGAGGTCGACAAGGAGGAGAAGAGTCGGAATATGGCCGAAGATAGCAGCCCGTCACATATGCTTTTCGACGGCGTAGAGACGTTTTTTATGGTTGAAGCAAACACGGTGGAGACTACGGCATATAGCCAAAAGCCGTGGTCCGAGATTTTCCGCATTTTCCGTGTATGAGCTATTCATGTTTTTGAGTTTTAAGACAATTTTCAGTTTTTTGTTAAGACTTTTAGTTTTGCTTTGCGTTAGTTTTAGAAGAATTTTTGCTTTTGTTGCTTAGTTGAGACTTTTAGACTTGGTTTTCTGGATGTAGCGTATGTTTTGGGCGCGTATATAATGTTTTACAGGTTTGGAAAGGTTAACTTGGTTTATACAAGTTAACTTCGAGAAAAAGAAGACCACTGTACAGGAAAAGCGGTCGACCGACCTGCACCATCAGTCGGTCGATCAGGTCCCTGCAATACAGAATGCACTGTAACCTGTTACATGGTCGGTCGACCAGATAGGAGGGTCGATCGACCGATGCCGCTATTGCAGCCTATCCGTGTCTACCTTGGGAAGCATGCAAGCGTGATAAGGGAGTTCTTTTCCTTTTTCTGTCTTTTATGCTCTTATTTCTCTTCTCATATTCAAACCTTTAAACCATTATCTTTCACCCAAAACATCAATAACCCCCGAAAAAGGTTTTCCTTCGTATTTCTTTTTCAGGTCCTTGGAGTGGCATTGCTAGCCACCGAAACCTCCTAGCTCACGCTGGTTTGGGGAGGTTTCCATTGCGCTTAAAGATCCGGTGAGTTCTTTCCATGTTTCCTTGTTTTCTCTCTTTCGCATTTTCCTTTATTTCATAAACTTTTGCCCATGCTAGTGCACAATGGGGACATTGGGCGGTTTGGTTTAGGGAATGGTTTTGTGTCACATGCATTGTTCCATTGCTTTTTTTTCACACGTTTATTGCATTTATGCTGTGCATTGTTCTTTTCTTTATTTTCCTTGCATACACTACTACAAAATATAGATACTAAGACGGTTAAAAACCGTTCTCCTATGAGTGGCGGAACCGTGCTCCCCCTGGCCGTGCTCTTTACCTAAGAGAACGGTTCAACCGTGCTCTTAGGTGTTCACTTACCAGAACGGTTCTCTCATGAACCGTTCTCTTATGTCTTGTTCAACCGTTCTCTTTGCCCTGTTAACCGTTCTCTTTGCCCTGTTAAACCGTTCTCTTAGGCCACTTACCAGAACGGTTCTATCTTGAACCGTTCTCTTATGTCTTGTTAAACCGTTCTCTTTGCCCTGTTAAACCGTTCTCTTTGCCCTGTTAAACCGTTCTCTTAGGTCACTTACCAGAACGGTTCTATCTTGAACCGTTCTCTTAGGTCCTGTTCAACCGTTCTCTTTGACCACACTTTCCAGCACGGTTCCTTGATGAACCGTTCTCTTTTGTTCAAACTTCGCGCCATATTTTTGAATTAATAGAGCACGCTTGAGAACATAACCGTTCTCTTTGCACCTGCTATTTTTTTAAAAAAAAATTAATTTATAATGCTTCCGGCCTATTATATATAATTTTTCCTGCAAATAAGCGTACAATAACATTGCTCCAACAACTATATTCAGGTCCAAAATTAGCCATATATAGAGAAAAATCTCCAAATACTACATCATTCATATATATCAACATACTTTCCGATCCACAAATTCTAGATACGTATGTACTTAAGCTAAACTTCTAGCTACGACTTAAGCTAAACTTCATCATCGTTCATGGCTGGCTTAAACTGGAGCGCAAAGTTAGCCCATATATCCCTCACCTCGTCAATTTGCTCAAGCGAATATGTCAATGGGGCTCTAAGCATGAACTACAAACAAATTTACAAAAATTGGTTAGAAAAATTCTATCCAAGACTCCTATATAAGTAAAATGATAGAGGTAAGTGAGTAGATGAACTAAAAAACCAAAAACATACATACATTTGGAGTAATAGTAACATATCTTCCTTTGACGACGTCCAACATGTATCGACAAATATAATATCCACATAAAACGGAACCACAAGGCTGCAAAGGGGCCTGAAAGGGGAGCTCATATTATAAATAAATATTTTCACGCACATGCACTATACTTAATAAGAGAAACAATATGTTAAGATATATATATATATATACTATATATACAAGAAGTACCTTAATCTTTTTCCAAACAACGTTGTTGGCCTCATATTTTGCAAGTGCATCGATAGAGTTCCTTTTCTCAAAGGCCCTGTATATATAGATAGCAAGGTTTATATATTTATTCAGTTTTAGTTGATAATGAAGCGTTAATTTCAAGTATAATAGAAAAACAAGCTAAGGTCTATGATTGATGGCTTTTGGGTGGCTTAAATTTTGTTCCTAACCTACAGAAACATTTTAAGGCAAATGCAGGGGAGTAACGGGAGGTATAATATATGAAGGCAAAATAAAAAGATCAGAAATAAGTTAGACATACTGGGTAATTGTATCCACGAAAAATTGACGAGGCTCTGTATGTTCGGTAGGATCACACCAATACACTGTACTTTGAGCCGGATTGAACACGCCCAACATCCAATGCTTACTACAAGTTATAGAAAAATACAACGAAGATATCAACTTAAATATTGACAAAAAATAATAAAATAATTAATCAAGTCATCAATAATAATACTATGAAAAGAAATTTATAATTACGTACCCCTGGGCATATGGAGCAAATATAAGTTTCCGACCTTTTCCACAATCGGTACATGTCATTGCCCTAGCAACATAATCGGATCGATAATTTTCATCCGGAGCAACGGATTCTGAGGACATTATCTCTGGGCACAAGAATCCATAGTAACTAGTAATTTGCATACTATCGGCCAGATCACTTAAATACCTACAACAATAATAATCCATAGTAACTATCTAGTACTAGTTTGCATATTATCAGATATATACTAATTGGATTGCAAAGGGGAAGCTTAAACAAAGAGACCGAACCTCATAAAGAGTGTAATGTGAGAGGCACCAATCATTTGTTCATCTAACAAATGAACAACCTCCTCATTGTTGGAGCCTTGTGTCCTCCACATGTAGTGTGATAACGTCATTGCACATACCCTTGTACGGACAAGTGGGAGATTGTTGGGGCTGGTGTCCTTGATAATTAAGTACAATGACTTATTAAATCTCTTTAAGGATCACAAGGGCATACTTCAGTATTATTACCAGTTGATCCACGTTTATCAATAACGGTTGGCTTGCTAGATAAGTTTGACGTTATTGTCATACGGATGGCGGTGATCAACTGGTCCCTATACGTCACACCTATAGGACACGTTTGAGAGATGTGAAGGTATGAAAATACAGTCACATTTATGCCGGATACGACTAAACAGTTAGTCAGAGGTATTGACTATTAAATTAGTCAATAAGATGTTGAGATTATTATTTAATACGGATTAAATAATTTTAGCTAATACGGATTACATGTTTAATTCGTAAATTAAATATAAGCAATTATATTTAATTAAATATTAATTTCGCGTATTAATATAAACAGTTATATTAATTTGGGTAATTATACAATATCGTAATTTTATTAGACCATTATTAATACATCGACTGAATTAATATCTGATCACACGTATGCGATTTATAATAAAAATCCCGCAAATAATATTTAGCAAAACGGGTCGAATCATGCAAAGGAATAAGGTAAGAGTGGAGAAAGCCCACTCTCACCCTAATTCGGCCGACCCACCCGATTGCTACATAAGGAGAGTCCTTCTCCTTATGTTAGTAACTGTTGAATCATAATTCTGACAATTAGGGTTTTTGAGAGCATTCTTCTCCCAAAAACTCAGATCTCACATCTAAAACCTCAATAGCTCTCCCCATATTGCAAGGCAATTGGAGAGTATTTTCTAGCACACGCGGCATCATCTCAATCAAGTCTTGGGTGCAAGTTATAGGAGGGAATTTACTTTAATTCCTGTTCTTAGGCCTATTCAAGCAAGGACCCAAGGTTGTATTCTTTTTCATGTTTTTATTTATCTTATGACAATAATCACGACTGTAATTTTCATTATAATCCTGCAAGTTAGGGCGAATACATGTTTTATTCTCCACAAGTGGTATCAGAGCCAGGTTATGAAAATTTTACAATTGTGTTTTTCATAAGGTTTAAAAATTTTGAAAAATATCGTTTTTGTCGCTGTGTCGGTCGGTCGACCCCTTGTAGCGGTCGGTCGACCACCCCCGTATAAAGTTTCTGTTTTTCCGGCAGTTTCTCTTTTGTGCAATCGATCTTGTTTTCGATTCCTGTTTACATATTGTTAATTAATCGATATTCTTGACAATATGTGAACCCTTGTTGATATTTTCTTTGTTTTACTCGTTTTAATCAAAGATAAAAAGGTAAAAACTTGTTTTGATTTTAAAAGTGCAGTGTTTTGCGTTTTTCAGAAACTCGTTTTTACTGTTTGCGGTCGGTCGACCTGGTTTATGGGTCGGTCGACCCATAGTGCTGTTGCAGTAATTTTCTGTTTCTCGTCTGGAGGTCGGTCGACCCCGTGTTGAGGTCGGTCGACCTCGCCCCCTGTAACAGACTCGTTTTATTTTATCTTTCGAAAATAACCTGTTTTATTTTCCCATGGCCTTTAGTAATATACTATATACGGAAATAGTATATTATTAATTTTGTGAAACGGTTCACCCTCGTTTGATACATATTATTTTAAAACGGTTTAAGATAATGGATTATAAATTTATTAAAATTGGGTGATTAAAACGGTATAATCACATAATTTTATTCCCGTAAGGTGGTTTGGTAAAATTTGTTAATCATAATAACAGTATTATGTCATGTATAAATTTTAATTTTAGTTGATGCATTTTATTTATCGTCTTGTTGAATGCCTTGTGAATGCTTTCAATAACGTATTTAATTTTGCAAACGGTTGTAACTTAGTGTGGCCTTAGTAGATTGTGTCACCGTAATGATGGGACACATACAGTCTTGCTTGTAATTTTGAGATCTTGAATCTCCGTTTTGGGTTTTTGCCATGTTATTATATTTGTAATTTAAATTAGTAATTTTGTGAAGACCAAAGACGGAGACCGGATGCTCACTACCGCTGCAAGGACCAAGATGGAACATCAAGACAAGCTTCTAGGGTCCAATGGTGGATTCCAAGTTGTTTTATGTTTATTTTGGTAGGATAGGCCACACTAGGACTTTTTATTTACGTTTATCGCATTTATTTTTATGCTTTCATCGATAATAGCTTGCATCATATTCCGCCTAAAACCAAACCACCTATAACATGCCTGAAAACTGACTCATGTAGAGGTTACGCGTTAGTTTTCTGTGACAATACAGATGTCACGTGTCACATGCAAAGCCATCACTTTATTTCATTCATTCACGTATATGCTAGATATTAGTTCACTTAAAATGGATAAATAAAAGTCGATGGGGTCTTCCTCTTATAACCAAAAATTGAGACTAGTCTTTATAAATCAGACTCCCATGAATCCCTTCTTCATCGGTAGGCATAATATGACCGCTTCTACGTCGGGTAAGTGGGAACAGATGATTTATTTTATCTCAACATCATGGTCACTCGATACTATCTAGCGACTGAGATGGACTAATAGATAGGATTTACGGAAATCTATCGACCAAGAGTTCCAACTGTGGAATTAGCCAAGTTGTGGGCTTATCAATATACGGAAATTGAGTCTTGGGATCATTTATATAATTCTTGAGGGAGATCAATTATATAAATGCTTAAGTCTACGAGTTTAAATACAATTTAATATAGACTTAAATCACAACAATGAGTTGCTTATATGGTTTTTTGCTTTATCTTCTTTTCAGTGTAGGACACGTTCAATTAAACTGCTGTATAACTAATGGCTGGTGAAGACCCAATGCCAAGTGCCAAGCTAGCACGTGAATCCTGGCTAAAAGCCTTCATGGACTCCATGAATCAGTCTACTAGACTGATGAATGATGGGTCAAACTTCTCTGACTGGGAGGCAGCACTACGGAATGCTGCCATTGCTGACGGAAAGCTTAAGTACTTAACTGAGCCAATTCCGGCACACCCAGGAACTGGAGCTAGAGCTAACGAAGTTCGCGCGCATAGCGACTTCGTCATGGAAGCGGGTGCGATAAAGAACGTACTCATCTATGCAATGGAATCCAATTTGCAAAGACGCTTCATAACCCATGGTGCAAACAAGATTTTCACCACGCTCACTAACGAATTCTCAAAAGCTCCGAGGATCGTTTCTTATGAGCATACCTGTCGCTTCTTTGAGGCGAAACTCCAGAAGGGCCAAGCAGTTAGTCCACATATTCTTCACATGATTGAGAATATCGAGAAACTGGAGGCCCTAAACTGCAAGATCAGTGAGAACATAATCGTTGATCGAATGCTTCATTCGCTTCATGATGGGTTCGCCCTCTTTAGGGCCAACTATTACATGAACGACATGAAGAAGTCTCCTCATGAGCTCCACTCCCTTCTCGTACAGACCGAGAAGGATCTGAAATTAAGTGGGAGCGTGAAGCAAGATGTTCTCATGATTTCCAGTAAGGGTAAAGCTAAAGCTCAGGGCGACCTAACAGTAGGCAAGCCCAAGTTTAAGAAGTCAGGATTTACTAAGAGTGGGCCAGGTGAGTCAAGCAACTCACAGGGCAAAACAAAGAGCAAGGATACTAGCATAGAATGTCACCATTGCCACAAGACTGGGCATTGGAGGCGCTCATGCCCCATGTATCGTGAGGACATTAAGGCAGGCCGCGTTACTCCTGTTGGTATGTCTTCTTCTTCTTCTTTTATTCACATGATTGAGATTAACCATGCAAGTTGCGGAACTTGGGTACTAGATACTGGTTGTGGTTCTCATCTATGCAATCATGTGCAGGGCCTCCGAAACCAAGAACCCCTAATCAAGGGTGAGGTTGACCTGCGTGTCGGGAATGGAGCACGTGTTGCTGCAATCTCGAGGGGAACATACGTGATCCAACTTCCAAGTGGATTCGAGTTATCTTTATATAACTGTTATTATGTTCCTTGTTTGTCCAAAAACATTATTTCAGTTTCTGCGCTTGACAAACTCGGTTTTTCATTTGTAATATAGAATAATAGCTGTATTTTCTCCTTACACAATATGATTTATGGCAAGGCAGTTTCCATGAATGGAATTTATATTTTAGATCAAACCACCGAAATATTACATGTGAATAACAAGAGATTAAAGGTAGGTGACAAAGATCAAACTTACCTATGGCATTGTCGTATGGGACACATAAATGAGAAACGCGTAAAACAGCTCATACAGAATGGAGCTATCTCGGCCTTTGATTTCGAATCATATGGCACGTGCGAATCATGTCTCATCGGTAAGATGACTCGTATTTCCTTCAAAGGTGTTGGAATGCGCGCTGCCGACCTATTAGGACTCACACATACGGATGTGTGTGGCCCTATGTCGATCAACGCACGAGAAGGCTATAGGTATTTCATCACTTTCACGGATGATTTGAGTAGATATGGCTATGTCTACTTAATGAAGCATAAAAGTGAATCCTTTGACAAGTTCAAAGAATACCAGAATCGGGTACAGAACCAGCTGGGAAGAAAGATTAAAGCACTACGTTCTGATCGTGGTGGTGAGTATCTTTCACACGAGTTTGATCAACACCTTAAAGACTGTGGCATCATGCTACAGTTGACTCCCACCTGGAACACCACAATTAAATGGTGTGTCCGAACGGAGAAATCGAACTCGACTCGATATGGTTCGATCCATGATGAGTCACACCGTTGTGCCTGATTCATTGTGGGGCTATGCTCTTTTGTCGGCCGCTCTAATACTTATCCGAAGTCCGTCTAAAGCTGTTGACAAGACTCCATTCGAATTATGGAAGGGAACGGTCCCTAACTTGTCCTTTATTCGGGTTTGGGGCTGCAAGGCTTATGTCAAGTGGAGACACGAGGATAACCTCGGCCCGCGATCGGTCAAGACATACTTTATAGGTTATCCAAAGGGAACTTTTGGTCATTACTTCTACTCGCCAACTGTAACACCCCCATTTATTTAAGGGCCTGTACTAGGTCTCCTCAGATAAATAAAGGTGTTACCAACTCGGTTTCCCGAGGCAGTAGATTCAAAGGAAGATAACAGTACTTTAAATTGATAAAATTAACTCAAGGGACGAGTTTATACAACTGAATAAAACAAACTGTCTTGATAAAACAAAAGTACAACTCATAAGCAACTACTATGGTGATCTAGACTCTAGGCAGGTCCGGATCGAAGCTTCTCTCTTCCCCTATCTACCATAGTCTCAACACCTGTCAATCTGCTCCCCAGTAATTGGTTCATCACAGGTGATCACGAATACACAGGGTCAACCACAAGGTTGAGTAGAGAAAACCGTAAACAAACCACATTGTATAAATAGAAAGTTGAACTTCTCCACTCCGAATCACAAGACCCATAATTCTCCACACCAATCACAGACCCTTTATCTCCGCACCAAACACAGACCCTTTATCTCCGCACCATTCACAGACCCTTTATCGTCACGTCGTATCATATCTCAGAATATATAAATAGAATAATTCAATATAATAATCACATTATAACAACAATAAACATGGTTATCACCAAATGTCAACAGATTACTCATCATTATATGCATAGTATTCCCCTACCTGAATTAGCAGGAACGCAGACAAATCCGGGGCTTGTTAAAAATGTTCCACGCGAAACTCGCTACCTAAACAGATATATGCAACGAATTAACAAACTTCCCGAACCCCTAACGATCATACTTACTATAAATAGAAACTTCCATTTATGGAAAGTTTCCATAAATAGAAACTTCCCAATATAGTAACTTCTAAATATAGGAGCTCCCAATACTTAAATAATTCCCGACTCGCATATCTAACAAACACGCCCCAAACCGTATGAAAATAATACAACACCAATTAATACCAAAATAACAATACTAATACTAATAACACCATAATAATAATAACACTTACTATACAAAATAATAAACATAATAAACATAATAATAATAATAATAATAAAAATAATAATACTAAAAACACACGCCAAACCCACGACTAAACCCGACACCTCACACGCCCCAAAAACCACCGCCTAAACCGCCCTATACCTTCTGTCCCACCACCGACAGCCACCAGCGAGACACCCACCACCACTGGCCGCCTCACCGGCATACCTCCAGTCCCTCGACAACCACAAGTGAGGTGCACGACACCCACCAAACAGCCCAGGCATGAACCCTAGACTCCCTGACCCGAGAACTTCACCACCTATCACCACCAACCACCCCTGAAACCAACCACGCCTCTCCCCTGACACACGACCTACACGACACTAGGGTACCACCGCGTCGACCTCCCCCGAGTCAGCGGTGGTACCACCCCCAAAACTCACCACCGAAGCATCCTAACCCGAGGCTGTTGTAACCAGGGGTGATAAACACCCCTGTCGACACCTACTGCGACGACTACTCCTTCCTTGACAACCCCCGTGACACCCCCTGAACCACCAGTAAAACGAGACAACAAAACCACAGACCAACAACCCTCGACCACCATACGAACCTACTGACAAAACACAGACACAAACAGAACAAAATAAACGAAGGTTGACATACCCGACTCTACGGTCAAATCGAGGTGGCCTAGGCTGGCTGTTATACGGTGGTCAGAGCTTCTCCTCCTCCTCTGCTATGGTGGGTGCGTGAGTATGAGTGTGGTGTTGTGTTTAGGTTAGGGTAAAGAGAGCAATTGATCTTAAAATATGACGGCAGGGCTGAGTTTTCAGCTTCTTAGGGTTACACGGTTGGTGGGCTGTTTTGTGTTGGCACACAAAACGAGGCCCAACGCTAGGGTTGGCGACAGATCCCAGATTCGATCCCCACCTAAGGCATACCTAGTACTAACCTATACATATTCCTACTTGACAACACAACCCATTGAGCGTAAAAGCGTTGTTTAACCATCGACATAACATAACAAAATAAAATGAAATCTCGTAACAAATAACCCAAGTTTCGGGGTATTACAGTCTTCCCCCCTTAAAATGAACTTCGTCCCGAAGTTCTTCCTCACTTAGGTGACAAAACAACAATCCAAACTAGCTTGGAAACAAAGTATCACAAAAAGTTTACTTAAAACACAGAATGTTACATTCCACCCCCCCTTAAAGAAAAGTTACGTCCGCGTAACTTACCTCAATCGAACAAATGTGGGTAACGCTCCCTCATAGATGCCTCAGGCTCCCACGTAGCCTCTTCCTGATTATGATTTGTCCACAAGACTTTCACCAAGGACGTCTCTCCATTGCGAGTCTTTCTTACCTTTCTGTCCAGAATCTCTTTCGGAGTCTCAATGTATGCCAACTGCTCATCTACCTCAAGCACCTCGTGCTGAAGCACGTGTGATGGATCACTCACATATTTCCTCAATTGGGACACGTGAAACACATTATGGACCTTGGATAGAGCTGGAGGTAAAGCTAATCGGTATGCCACCTCCCCAACTCTGTCCAAAATCTCAAATGGTCCAATAAATTTCTGACTCAGTTTGCCACGCTTGCCGAATCGCATCACACCCTTCATGGGAGATACTTTCAGTAGTACCTTCTCTCCTGCCTCGAAGGAAATATCACTCCTCTTCAGATCTGCATAGCTCTTCTGTCTATCCTGGGCGGCCCTCATCCTTTGTCGAATAACCTGAACCTGCTCCACCATCTCCTGAATCATATCTGGCCCTAAGGTCACAACATCTGCTCGATCATCCCAACACACAGGGCTCCGACACTTCCTCCCATACAGAGCTTCGAAAGGGGCCATCCCTTTGATGGCATGGTCGCTGTTATTATAAGAAAACTCGATCAACCCCAGTCGATCCTCCCAAGATCCTCCGAACTCAAGGACGCAAGCTCTCAACATATCCTCAAGGGTTTGAATCGTTCTCTCGGTCTGTAATTCCTGCCATAATCTAGATATAAACCTCGAGTCTCGGTCTGAAACAATGTCCTTGGGTACGCCATGCAATTTAACCACGTTCTGAACATATGCCCTAGCCAACTCAGCTTTACTCCAGGTATCTTTCATCGGAATAAAGTGAGCTGACTTAGTCAAACGATCCACAATCACCCAAATCATGTTGTTGCCCCTCTGAGTCCGAGGCAACCCCACGATAAAGTCCATCGAAATGTTCTCCCACTTCCACTCTGGCACATCCAACGGTTGAACTTTCCCTTGAGGTCTCCTATGCTCCCCTTTCACTCTCTGACAGGTCAAGCACCTGGAAACAAACTCAACGACTTCCTTCTTCATGTTAGGCCACCAGAATGTCTCCTTAAGATCTTTATACAGCTTATCACCCCCTGGGTGAACGGAATATGGAGTAGCATGAGCTTCAGTCAGGATCTTCTTCTTTAGCTCCTCTACATCCGGAACACACCATGGGCCACTGAACCTCAAACTACCATCAGTATGAATACTGAACTTGGATGCAGTCTCTCCACCCTCACTCTCCACCATCCTAAGCCACTTCTGGATTCTCGCATCGTTCTTTTGTAACTCCCGAATCTCCCCATACAACTCGGGCTCTACTGTCAAATCACCAAGAGCATCCCCTTTTCTGATCATGAAAATTCCCATCTCCCTTAATTCACTATGCAACCTCACTCTCAATCTGGCACAACTCAAAGCATGTACTGACTTCCTACTTAGAGCATCAGCTACCACATTCGCCTTGCCCTCGTGGTAGACAATCTGCATATCATAGTCTCCGATTAACTCTATCCACCTTCTCTGCCTCATGTTCAACTCTTTCTGGGTGTAGAAATACTTCAGGCTCTTATGATCAGAAAACACTTTAAAAGTGGCTCCATAAAGGTAATGACGCCACAATTTAAGTGCAAACACGACTGCGCCCAATTCCAAATCATGAGTCGGATAATTTTCTTCGTAGGTCTTCAACTGGCGAGAAGCGTACGCTATCACCCTCCCATTCTGCATTAGCACACAACCCAACCCATGCTTCGAAGCGTCAGTATAAACTTCGAAGTTATCACTCCCTACTGGCAAAGCAAGGATAGGAGCTGTTGTCAGACGTTCCTTAAGGGTCAGAAATGCATTCTCACAACTCTCATCCCAGATAAAATGGTTCTCCTTCCACATCAACGATGTCAACGACTTAGCTATCTTTGAAAAATCTTTGACAAATCTTCGATAATACCCCGCCAATCCAAGGAAACTTCGAATCTCACTCACATTCTTCGGACTTTGCCACTTAGTCACAGCCTCGATCTTACTAGGGTCAACAGATACCCCTTCTTTTGAAATCACATGTCCCAGAAATGCGACTTTCTCCAACCAGAACTCGCACTTGCTCAACTTAGCATTGAGCTTATGCTCCTCCAAAGTCTGAAGTACTTTCCTCAAATGATCCTCGTGCTCTTCTGCATTCTTAGAGTATACCAGGATATCATCTATGAATACCACCACAAACTTGTCCAGATATGGGCTGAAGACTCGATTCATCAATTCCATGAACACAGCTGGAGCATTTGTCAATCCAAATGGCATAACCACAAATTCATAGTGGCCATACCTCGTTCGGAAAGCAGTCTTTGGAATATCTTCATCCTTTATTCTCAACTGATGATACCCGAATCTCAAATCAATCTTGGAGAAAACCCCAGCTCCACTTAACTGATCGAACAAGTCGTCAATTCTCGGCAAAGGATAACGGTTCTTGATAGTCACATTTTTCAGTTCTCGGTAGTCAACACAAAATCTCAAACTCCCATCCTTCTTCTTCACAAATAGAACAGGTGCACCCCAGGGCGACACACTAGGTCGAATGAACCCTTTCTCAGCTAGTTCATCCAGTTCCTTCTTCAATTCCTCCATCTCCTTTGGTCCCATACGGTACGGTGATTTAGATATCGGTCCCGCTCCTGGTTTTAGGTCAATGGAAAATTCCACTTCCCTCCTTGGCGGTAGCCCTGGAACGTCGTCTCGAAAAACTCCCGCAAACTCCCGCACCACAGGTATTTCACTAGTCTTGGGGGTCTCAGCCTCACAATCCCACATTTGGCACAAGATTAGGCTCTATCCTTTTCGCAAACTAGACTTGAGGGTATTGACGGATATGAATTTGATTTTTGGCTTGACTCGGTATCCCTTGTAAGAAACTCTCACTCCTTTGGGTCCCTTCAAGGAAATCTTCTTTTGGTGACAGTCGATAAAAGCCCTATACTTCCTCAGCCAGTCTATCCCTAAGATCACCTCAAAACCCCCCAACGGTAATTCCATGAGGTCACAATAAAAAATTGCTTCCCCGATTTTGATGGGTACACTACCATATACTCTGTTACACACTATCGACTCGCCTGATGGTATGGTCACTGAATCCGCGACCCAATCAAACCTCTCAAGTCCCAAAGCCTTAACATGATCTCTAGAGACAAACGAATGGGTGGCACCGGAATCGAAAAGTACAAAAGTAGGTTTAGAGTTCACAAGAAAAGTACCGGTGACCACATGAGCATCATCCTTAGCGGCCTGCTTTCCCATGCCAAAGAGCTTGCCACTGGATTTGACTCCACTCTGACTGGCACTTGATGTCCCAGCCTGCTGATTCCCTTCCGCTCCCGTCTTTTAGTTGCTTCCACCTCCATTGTATTGATTCTGGTACGAGTGACTCTGATAATTGTTATAGCTCCTCTGATAGTTGTTGCTCCCTCCAGACTTCGCACCCCCACCATAGTTGGTCATGGGTGTGCGATAGCCAGTGCTACCATAAGATTGGGTGCGAGACCCCTGATATCCGGATGTAGGTGTACGGTAGCCCCCGGACTGATTCCCTCCAGAAGAGCGACATACTGCCTGCTTGTGCCCAATCTTTCCGCAGCCGAAACAGACCATTCCCACCGAACCACTGCCAGAACCTCCACTCCTGAAATTGCCCCCACTCTGGTTTCTCCCCCCACCAGAGGCCCTACTCCCGAAGTATCCACTGAACTTGTTAGAGCTTTGCTTTTTCGATCCCGAACCCTCAGTTACAGATTCAGCCTTCCTCTTTTCAGACTTGGACTTCTTGTCCTCCTTGATCATCTCTGAAAGCCTCTCCGCCGCCCCAGCCCTTAGGTAGATGTCACGGACTGTGGTGGGCGGAGCTGCAATCAGTCTCTTCTTGATGGCGATTGATAACCCTCTCTCGAACTTCATTGCCAGCATGGCATCATCAAACCCCATGTCTCCCACATAACTCACCAACTGGATAAACTTTCTGTAGTAAGCCTTCACGGTCATGTCCTCCGACATCTTGAATGTATCAAACTCCTCCCGCAGCTTGCTTTTCTGGAATTCTGGTAGAAACACCTCGTACAAGATCTTTTTGAATGCGATCCAAGCAACAAACTCAGTCCCATCCTCTTGAGCTGCCTCCCGGATCTCTCCCTTATTTACGGTCCACCAATCTCCAGCCATACCCCTCAGATAGTGGGCTGCTTGGTCAACCCTCAATTCTTCAGGGCAATCCACCAACTCGAATAGGTTACTGAATTCCCGGCACCAAGCTCCCAGCAGGTGAGGTTCCCCCTCCCTAGTGAATTGGGTAGGGTGATGCCTTGCGATGATTGTGCTCATTTTTGCGGAGTCCATGCGTTTGGCCTTCAACGCCTCATTCTCAGCTATCAAACGATCCAATTCCTCTTGCGTGATATTAGCGAGATTGTCTCTTCGCGGAGGCATACTATAATACAACAGAAAAAGAAATGAGTCCCGACGCACGTGGGTACCCATTTGAATTAGGGCTATGTTCCCTAAGCATTAAAGTCTATAAACACTTATCATATAAAGTAGTTCTCTTCTATAACATGGCTCAGGGATCACATAACCGCATATCACTAGGCATGATGAGAGAAGAATTACTAACATGTTTCAAATCACTTCACATATCCATATTAGTATACACTTCTTTATTCAACACTTAAAGATTCTTTCATGCTTATGCCCCTTCCGGCTTTTCCAATCAGTAACTTACTCAGAATTATCATAAAATACTTATCACAGTATACCACTACTTCCATCTTTTCCTACCCTTTTTCTCTCGTATATTCTCTCTGGGTTCCCGGGTAAAACTGATAGGGCCTATGGTTCGGTGTGAGGGGGCCCCAGACTCATACTTTTCCTTTAGTGTGCTCCTAACAGTCCTATCCCGGGGTTCATTTTATTTAGACTCTCCTACATTCATTGGGTTCATTAAGTTAGGCCTGAGGATCGTTTTCTTTGATACCACTTTGTAACACCCCCATTTATTTAAGGGCCTGTACTAGGTCTCCTCAGATAAATAAAGGTGTTACCATCTCGGTTTCCCGAGGCAGTAGATTCAAAGGAAGATAACAGTACTTTAAATTGATAAAATTAACTCAAGGGACGAGTTTATACAACTGAATAAAACAAACTGTCTTGATAAAATAAAAGTACAACTCATAAGCAACTACTATGGGGATCTAGACTCTAGGCAGGTCCGGATCCAAGCTTCTCTCTTCCCCTAGCTCCCATAGTCTCAACACCTGTCAATCTGCTCCCCAATAATTGGTTCATCACAGGTGATCACGAATACACAGGGTCAACCACAAGGTTGAGGAGAGAAAACCGTAAACAAACCACATTACTATAAATAGAAAGTCGAACTTCTCCACTCCGAATCACAAGACCCATAATTCTCCACACCAATCACAGACCCTTTATCTCCGCACCAAACACATACCCTTTATCTCCGCACCAATCACAGACCCTTTATCGTCACCTCGTATCATATCTCAGAATATATAAATAGAATAATTCAATATAATAATCACATTATAACAACAATAAACATGGTTATCACCAAATGTCAACAGATTAGTCATCATTATATGCATAGTATTACCCTACCTGAATTAGCAGGAACGCAGACAAATCCGGGCCTTGTTAAAAATGTTCCACGCGAAACTCGCTACCTAAACAGATATATGCAACGAATTAACAAACTTCCCGAACCCCTAACGATCATACTTACTATAAATAGAAACTTCCATTTATGGAGAGTTTCCATAAATAGAAACTTCCCAATATAGTAACTTCCAATTCCAATTATAGGAGCTCCCAATACTTAAATAATTCCCGACTCGCATATCTAACAAACACGCCCCAAACCGTATGAAAATAATACAACACAAATTAATACCAAAATAACAATACTAATACTAATAACACCATAATAATAATAACACTTACTATACAAAATAATAAACATAATAATAATAAACATAATAATAATAATAATAATAATAATAATAATAATAATAATAATAATAATAATAATAATAATAATACTAAAAACACACGCCAAACCCACGACTAAACCCGACATCTCACACGCCCCAAAAACCACGGCCTAAACCGCCCTATACCTTCTGTCCCACCACCGACAGCCACCAGCGAGACACCCACCACCACTGGCCGCCTCACCGGCACACCTCCAGCCCCTCGACAACCACCAGTGAGGTGCACGACACCCACCAAACAGCCCAGGCATGAACCCTAGACTCCCTGACCCGAGAACTTCACCACCAACGACACCACCTATCACCACCAACCACCCCTGAAACCAACCACGCCTCTCCCCTGACACACGACCTACACGACACTAGGGTACCACCGCGTCGACCTCCCCCGAGTCAGCGGTGGTACCACCCCCAAAACTCACCACCGAAGCATCCTAACCCGAGGCTGCTGTAACCAGGGGTGATAAACACCCCTGTCGACACCTACTGCGACGACTACTCCTTCCCTGACAACCCCCGTGACACCCCCTGAACCACCAATAAAACGAGACAACAAAACCACAGACCAACAACCCTCGACCACCATACGAACCTACTGACAAAACACAGACACAAACAGAACAAAATAAACGAAGGTTGACATACCCGACTCTACGGTCAAATAGAGGTGGCCTAGGCTGGCTGTTATACGGTGGTCAGAGCTTCTCCTCCTCCTCTGCTGTGGTGGCTGCGTGAGTATGAGTGTGGTGTTGTGTTTAGGTTAGGGTAAAGAGAGCAATTGATCTTAAAATATGACGGCAGGGCTGAGTTTTCAGCTTCTTAGGGTTACACGGTTGGTGGGCTGTTTTGTGTTGGCACACAAAACGAGGCCCAACGCTAGGGTTGGCGAGAGATCCCAGGTTCGATCGCCACCTAAGGCATACCTAGTACTAACCTATACATATTCCTACTTGACAACACAACCCATTGAGCGTAAAAGCGTTGTTTAACCATCGACATAACATAACAAAATAAAATGAAATCTCGTAACAAATAACCCAAGTTTCGGGGTATTACACCAACCGAACAACGTGTTTTTGTTGCGGCTAGTGCGACGTTCTTAGAGAAATAATTTCTCGAGAACAAGTCGAGTAATAGAACCTTCGATTTATCGGAGGTTCAAGAACCAACTACCGAGCAACCATTGGAGGAAACAGTTCCTTTAACCGAGGCTGCGGTAGATATTCCTGAGGAACCTAGGAGGTCGGGAAGAGTCTCCATTCCTCTGGAAAGGTACATTGGTATGGTCGAGGAACATGATATGGATGACGTCTTACTCCTAGAGGGTAATGAGCCCACAACCTATAAAGGTGCCATGACCAGTTCTGACTCAAAGCTATGGCTAGAAGCCATGCAATCCGAGATGGACTCCATGTATGAGAACAACGTGTGGGATCTTGTGGACCTACCTGCAAAGGTACGTTCCCTTCAATGCAAATGGCTTTACAAAATAAAGCATGCCGTGGAAGGTAAACAAGATATACATAAGGCAAGACTAGTTGCTAAAGGTTTCACCCAAGTGCCAGGCTTGCACTACGATGAGATTTTTGCACCCGTAGTCATGCTACGTTCCATTCGGATTATCTTAGCGATAGCCGCATTTCATGACTATGAAATATGGCAAATGGACGTTAAAACCGCCTTCTTAAACGGTTATTTGGAGGAAGAGTTGTACATGGTACAACCCGAGGGTTTTATTGATCCAGAACATCCTAAGAAGGTTTGCAAGCTTAAGCGTTCCATCTATGTACTTAAGCAAGCATCGTGGAGTTGGAATCATCGCTTCGACCAAGTGATAAAAGAGAATGGATTCGTTCGATCAGTCGAGGAACCATGTCTCTATATCAAGTCGAGTGGGAGCAAGATTGTATTCCTAGTACTGTATGTCGACGACATACTCTTGATTGGGAATGACATACCTCTCCTTTCTTTGGTTAAAGCATGGTTGAAAAACCATTTCCAGATGAAAGCTCTGGGAGAGGCACAAAGAATTTTGGGCATCCGTATCTACAGGGATAGATCACGACGGATGTTGTCTCTCAGTCAGGAGTCTTACATAGATAAGATTCTAGAGAGATTCAGCATGACGAACTCCAAGAAAGGGTTCCTTCCTATGACTACTGGGCTTCACTTGAGCAAGTCTCAAGAAGCTAAGACATTGGAAGAGAAAGAGCGCATGAGTCGGATTCCTTATGCTTCGGCAATAGGATCGATCATGTATGCCATAATATGCACACGTCCCGACGTTGCATATGCATTGAGTATGACCAGTCGATTCCACGCTCATCCAGGTGAACAACACTGGATGGCCGTGAAAAACATTCTTAAGTACCTACGGAGGACTAAAGATTGGGGATTGACTTATGGAGGCGACTCAACGCTCTGCGCCACGGGTTACGCAGATGCTAGCTTCCAAACGGATCGAGATGACTCGAAATCTCAGTCTGGATTCGTTTTTACTCTTAATGGCGCTGCTGTCAGCTGGAAAAGTTCTAAACAAAGTGTTATAGCAGATTCTACAACTGAGTCCGCGTAAAAGAAGATATTCATTGATAAGATCGCTACGGATGACAACATAGCTGATCCTCTCACTAAAGCATTACCACGTGATAAGCATGAAGGGCACATTCATTCCATGGGAATTAGATGTGTTCCTAAGTTGTAGTACTCTTTTATGAATTCATGTAATAATTCATTTTCTCGTGTACTCTATTCAACCTCATTGTTATGATATATAATGTTTTGTTTTTCATGTGGAATTGTACGCCAATTTTGAACACCACAAAGTGAACTGAATTACATTACATCGTTTTAGTCCTTGATTACCCACTTCAGCTGATAACTCAGGTAATCATTTTGTGACGTTGGTTGATGGTGGGTTCAACGAGCCATAAGTCACGCGGATGACTGACCAATCACAAAGGCGAGTTATACGGATATCTCGTAGGACACCCCGTGAAAACGTTATGGAGTCCTAAATGTTTTATAACATTGGGTGCCAGGTCGTGGATAGGACTTCCATAGTGTTCCTTAGAGTCGAGTCTTTTGACTTTCAACTGTCTCTTGAGATTAAGGCAGATTTTGGGTAACTTTGGTTTCTTTCCCACAGTCATCGTAACAGGGGCCAAGAGGATTTTTTCTGGGTTATTTCATGCTGCGCGATATCGGCAGGATTCGAGTTGAGGGAAATATCCAAACCTGTATCAGGATTTTATCATTTCTCAGGGCCACTCGAGGAGTAGTAACTGAATTGCATGGCCATGCTCGAATACAGATCCGTTTTATCAGTTAAGTTACTCTCTAGTCGGGGAAACCACTCTTGATACATATCGCTTGTGAGATACGACCTTTGCGAATGCGGATTTGCAAATTGTCTTACATTGAGTGGGAGAAATTTAAAAAGGATATGAGAATCGGTTATCGCACCTACACTTGTACGGACAAGTGGGAGTTTGTTGGAGCCTTGTGTCCTCCACATGTAGTGTGATAACGTCATTGCACATACCCTTGTACGGACAAGTGGGAGATTGTTGGGGCAGGTGTCCTTAACTGTAACATCCCGTATTTTCGTAAAATCTAATTTAAGCGTTTTAAATTATTTTAAGTAATAAAATAATAATTTAATAATTTATTGTGAAAGGTTTTAATTTAATTAGTAAGATCCGTCTTAAGAACCTTAAGTCCTTAAGACAAATACAAACTTGGTAAACTTAAACTCGTATCTTAAATATCCGCTTATGTGTCCGACCCGTTTTATTGACTCGGAAAGGACAACCCAAAAACCCCTTATAAACCCATTATGTCGACACATATTCCTTCATCTTCAACATTTTACAGTAAACATAAGTTTCTCTCAAACTTCCATTTATTCATCTTCTTTTGATAAATTCTTCATCATCCGTTCATCGATTTGAGGTAACAATAGCATTTTCGGAATCCTCATTCAATTTCCAAGCCATCTATCACTTTAGTTTTTCAATTCTTTCTCTCCGAAAAATCTGTCCATTTTGTAAGAATTCGTTTTCTGTCCTAAAATTCGGTTTCTATGTTTGTAGGTGTGGGCTTAGACGATCCAGAGGTCGATAGCTACTTGGTTGAGGAGGATCTTTAGCCGGAATCGCTTGAGAGGTGACGATAATAAGATAACTCGGCCTTTATGTGTATATTAGCAAGTTTGATGTGTTCTTATGATTTGTTTCTGATTTTGTTAAAGTATTATGTTTATTGAACTTAGAAGCATGCATAGGATCGTTCTTATGTGAGAAATTCATGCTTTATGATGTTGTTACATGTTCATATGCTATTTTCAGTTTTTCACAAGTTAAGACGGATACATTGAAATAATCGTTTGAGGATTGTTATGGGACTTATGTGCTGTTAGATTAGTAGTATTTGGTGTTTGATAATGTTGGGTGAACATCATTTGTAGCGATTTTTAAGATTTGGTGTCGAATTGTTAAGGTTTACGAAGGCTGGAAAATGCGAATTTCGCGTGCAGGCTCTCTGAGCCGGTCGATCGACCGGCCGCCGGTCGGCCGGCTGAGAGTGTTTTCTTGATTTTTGATGTTTGTCGAAATATTGACACTCATAGAAGATAGGTCTCCCAGCCGGCAGACCGGCCGCCTGCCAGCCGACTGGGAGTGCGTTGTGTTGTGTTTGTGTAATTTTGAGAATGTAAGAGTAGTGCCCAGCCGGCAGACCGGCCGCCTACCAGCCGGCTGGGAGTGCGTTCTAGTTTAATTGCGTGAGTTGGAATATAGGGAAGCTGAGTTCGCAGCCGCCCGACCGGCTGGGAGTCTCTTTGCATTGTTTTGTTTTAAGAAAAGGAGGCTGAGAGGGATCACCAGCCGGCCGACCGGCTGCCTGCCGACCGGCTGGGGACCCCTGTAGCATGTTTTCAAATTGTAATTCGTTCGTAACTTTCAAACGGTTAATCGGTTTTGATTGAAACTTGTTTTGTGTACCTTTGACATGTATTTGAGGTCCCCGGAGGATGGGCAACATTATATTGGGTTCGGGAATGGAGTAAGGATAGAGACCCCCCGGTCGGGCAACCGAAAGGGAAACCGGCTCTCCCTCATCTTAGTTCCCGGGGTCAATTAAGTGTTGATTAGAAGTTGAAAGGTAGAACTATAGAGTAGTTCATAGACTTGGATGATATTGTTTTGATGCGTATTAAGTTATGCCTTAAGCTGGCCTCTGAACTTAATACGTGGGTTGTTTGTCGTGTATGGGAACATGCGTTGAGTTTTCGCCTCTGAGTTCCATACATGTCTGTTTTGTCGTGTCTGGGACATGCGTTGAGTTTTCGCCTCTGAGTCCAGACATGTATGTGTGATCGCGTCAGGACATGCCTTAAGCTGGCCTCTGAGTCTGACGAGTAGAGCAACTGCACGACGGGGCAGTCAGGTTGTCATACCTTACCCGGAGTGCAGGTGTTTGGTGCTAGAGCATGCATTGAGTTTTCGCCTCTGAGTTTAGTACCTTGTGATGTAGTAGGGGAACATGCGTTGAGTTTTGGCCTCTGAGTTCCTTACTTGTGATAGTGAATTGAATGCTAGTCCATGCGTTGAGTTTTCGCCTCTAAGTCTAGTGTTCTGTGATAGCCGTGTTAGGTTTAACTAGTTGCTCATAAACTAATTTAGTCATACTAACAAAACCTTTAATTAACTTTTAATTAACAAAATAATAAACTCGTTTATTAGATCTTATGCATGCTACTAAATGCGGAAGTAAGGAGTAAACCGTGTTCTTACACTCGGTCCAAATATTGCAAGGATGATCCTCCGAGTACCCAATATAGAATACCTCCTCCGGATGCACCAAGACAAGCCCCTAATAAACCGAAACTTTGTATGCTAGACTAGGAATCGGTTTTCTCCTTAAACTTATTCTAATCACTCTTATTAGAATAATATTTGAATACTACTCTTAGTATGAATTTTATTATCTTATAATAAGTATTTTAGAGGTAAAATTTCTCTTCTTGTTTGTGTAGAATTTCGGCTAGAGTAACAAGAAGTAGTTTTGAATGAATGACATATATCATATATATATCTTAAGCATGCTTCTTTAACATAAGATAATCTAATTATCTCAAGCATGCTACATGGGGAAGGGGTTGCCGGTTTTGGGAAGCCTCAAAGGGAAACACCTTCACTTCTCAAGACACTAGGGAAGCATCTAGGTTAGTGTTCTCAAGGTGGTCTTTTAATGATTGTGTTTTATACATTAAACCCACACAACCAACCCACTTAACCGGCCCCTTAATCCTTAAAAAGGATTTCATTTTACAACTTTGTAAAATGTATAATTTACACAAAGTGTGACATCCTATATGTCATATAATATGTTTTAGTACATTTAAAACATATAAATATTTATCATATAAATATTATACACAAATAAATCATATTTATTAATCAATAAGTAATTCGAAATTACTAATGTAAAATGATCATTTATCGTCAATACGATTTACAACCTTTGTATTAATTTTAACCCAATTCATTCTAATTACGATATCTTAAAATATCGTTTAATGTTTAACAATTGACACGTTTCAATTTTAAACATAAATCTTACATTAAGATCCAACCTCTATTTTCTCGATATTCGAGTTTAAGGAATATGATCAAATCGTATCAATATACATTTGATCACTTTATCGATTAAGGGAATTGTCCTAAAGGTGTGACCTAAAGGGATCAACTGACCACCACCGTCATACGACAGTAATGTCAAACTCTAGCTAGCCAATCATTACCGATTAATGTTGGTCAGTTGACTAATAATTCGTATCATCCCTTGCGCATTCTCGTTATGAGATTTAATTACGTGATCGCACTATTGTTGAGGACACATTTCCCAACAATCTCCCACTTGTCCTCGACAAGTGTGCGTCACCAATTCTCTTGTCCTATTACAATCTCCCACTCAATGCAAGATGTCTCTCTCTGGTCGTTCTTGCATTTGATCATATCATGAATGGTTTCCTCGATCTGGAGAATAACTGTCTGATCGGAATTATCTACCATAGATACCTTCCGAGCGTGGCCACGCATTTCCAGTTAACTTCTCCTCGAGTGGCCCTGAGATTTGAACAACCCTGACAAGGGGTGGACAATTTCTATCGCACTACTTCCTTCAACTAGTCACAGTTAGTCACAACCCAAAACAATCCCATTTGACTCCAGTTATGAAAAGTCGTAGAGAATGGATCAAAGTTATGCCTAAACTGTACCATCTTGGGAGAGTAGTCTTTAGTCAAAGAATTGACTCACAAGAATACTATAGCAGCTCTCGCCACGACCCGGCTATAAAATTTCCAGAACTCTATAAGCGGTCACATTGCCCGACAGAGTGTCTCTTACAGTCTGCCTATGTGATCGACTAGTCATCACATATGACTCTATGGCACTTGAACTTGCCATCAATCGCCTCACACTCTAGTCGCTTTGAGACGTCACCCCATGTAAGCGGCTAGGGGCCATACTAAGTCAATCCAGTTCACTTACGGGGTTCAAAATTGTCTCATACAACCCATTTGGATTCTGACAAAGTATCTTTTACTTTGAGTTATTAATAACTCAAATGATGTTGTCATGCAACAATAGTCAATACTATTACATTGCATTTGATGCACAATCATCTAATTGTATTAGTGTTTTGCGAATAAACCTTTATTCATGCGAATAACCTTTATTCATGATAGCAAAACTTACAACTTTTGGTCTCCTTTATTCTCATTTTATCCCGTATAATATGATTCTATTTGAGTACATTTCTAGAACTCTTTCTAGATTTTGAGTTTCCTTTCCGAAGGAAAGCTCCCACTGTTATCTTATAACTTGTGACGTATCGATATACTGGAGGGATTAAAATCACTCTCTATAGTCACTTATGTACTGAAATCTATATTGCAGTTTATTAGTGACTTCATCACTCTTACAATTTTCAAACATCTTGGCTATTTTGATAATGGTTTCATTCATCATTATGAACAATGTATCCAACCATTCTAACTTCTAGTGGGCGACCTTTTATTATCCATATAATAAACCTTCCCGTAAGCTCCATCATCTTATGATATAACTTATTTGATTATCTAGAATTGAAAACCTCTTATTCTTTACACCTTAAAGAATCACCCATTCTCTCTAAATGGTAGGTTTAATTCTTTTTATGAAAATCGCTCGCACTAAAATCAATATCTCTCGATATCTTAAATGAACCTTTCATTTCTCGCATGTTAAACTATTACTCGAATCATTATCACTATCACTATCCCTATAGTGATCTGTTTCCATTCAATCATTCATTACCTTCTTATCATGTCTTCGTTTCCTCGAGACGAAAATGACATGATAATTTCTTTATAACTACATAGGAACCGTTTTCCTACCGATGATTTCATACGGGGTTTCAAGTTTCCTCTCTATGAAACAATGAACACAAAGAACCTTTCTTTGAGTGTCCTCCCGTAGTTTCTTCAAATCACTTAGGGCTCTTTGTTTCCTCTCTATGAAACAATGAACACAAAGAACCTTTCTTCGAGTGTCCTCCCGAGTAAGAATCTTCTCTAAGATCTCTCCTTTATACACATCATTGGTTTGTGAGCGAAATATTTTCTCCCACTCTATCCTTCTAACAATAACCTTTACTTGTTTAAGGATAGCTATTTCGATTAACCAATGTATCTGAATGTTTGAAGTTTGATAGGTGTGGTGAATACATTCTCATTTTCACTTAAAATGAAAATCTTATAATGAACTGATATAGTCTTATTTTGATTGAATCTATCTCATGGGGTGTAGTTCTCCGTTTTAATCAACTCTTTGATTATCTTATACTTGATCGTATCAATAGTTTGTTGCGTGATAAAATCACTATTATTCATGTTTAAACAAGGTATGCAATTTATTTGAGAAATCAAAACATTGATTAAGAACAAAAGTAGTGACTCGGGTTGAAAACCAAGTCACTAATATCCAAAATTACAACCATTGTTTTAGGATTTTAATCCTTGTCTTACAAGAAAATTAAATTGTTCCATAAATAAATGCAAAATATGAAAGAAGACGATATGAAAAATAGAGCCTAGCTCTTCAAGTCTTCGATCAATTGGATGCTACCGGAGCCATCCATGTAAGGAACCTCAAGCTTCCTTCTCCTTGCCCTTATCAATATTCGGGGGTGGCCCTTTAAAACAATTAAAAAGGGTAAATATCAACACATTTGTATCATTATACATAAGTTGATAAACGACATGAATTATACGCGAGAATTATTACCTACGGCGGTTGCCTTTCCATTTTTGAGATCACTTAAGTACTTGGGGCAATTTCGCTTCCAATGACCGATCCTCGTGCAATAATGGCACTTGTCTTGCTCTTTAGAAGACGAGGTGGAAGCGCCTTTCGAAAAGGTCTTTTCTTTGGTTGCCTTGGGCTTGAACGTTTTCTTGCCCTTGCCTTTCGAGGCATTCCTCTTGAAGCTCGTTTTCCCTTTCTTTTCGATGTTTTAAAACATCCTTGGTGGAACTTTCATGAAGTCCCATGTCCCTCTCGGCTTGGACTAGCATCTTATGCAACTCGTCTAACGAGGTCTCTTGGTTTCGCATATTGAAATTCACCCGGAATTGAGCATACGCCTTAACCTTATTGAGCGAGTGAAGAACTCGGTCAATAATAAGAGAGTCGGGAACATCAACATTTTGAGCTTTTAGAGTCTCCGCGAGCTCAACTAGTTTGAGAACATGAGGGCTTATCTTTTGCCCTTCCTTGAAAGTTATGTCAAAGAAGGCGGAAGCCGCCTCATATTGAATCACCCTAGGAGTTTGCGAAAACATGGTCGCAAGCTTGGTGTATATCTCATATGATGTGGTCAACTTGATCATACTCCTTTGGAGATCCGGCTCCATGGAGAAGATGAGCACATTTTTAAGAGCGGAGGACTCTTTCATGTAGGCTTCATAGGCCTCACGAGTTTGGACCGATGAACGAGCGGTCGGAGTGGGAGGAGCGGCTTCGGATAGGTAACGACTCTTATCGTCACCTTGAGCGGCCAAAAGCAATTGCGCATCCCAATCCTTAAAATTGGAACCATGCTTATCGAGTTTACAACGATCCATAAAGGATCGAAGCCATGATACGTTAGTGAGAGGTGGAGCGTTGGTTGCCATAGTTGATGTTGAAAATTAAACTACAATAATAAAAGGAAAAAACAACATCATTTTAAATTCATAATTTAAACTAAAAACTTTTAGTTATATATATTTACTTAATGATCTCTTACCCAATTAAGTAAACAATCCCGAGACCCAAACCCATACTAATTCGGGCACGGTGTAGCCGATTCAACCCGTATTGGTATAATTTGGTGGATTAACTCTTTAATCGGTTCTACTCTTAGAACTCTCGGTCGACAATTTTCTTAAAATTATCTTTAGCCCGAACTTATTGCAACTACGGTTACGAATACTTTCGTTGAGATCAACCAAATTTCAAGGTGTAATCTTATTACCCCACTTACCCAACGTGACAATTTTAGTACCCCGGTGTAGCCGAGCCTACGTTTTTGTGAAGAAGGGATTCATGGGTCCGTACTTTTTGGTAAGGCTAAGTCTCAATATTTATATGTAAGAGATCTAGTCAAATTATTATCTATCTCCGTTTAAGTGAACTAAGTCGGTGAATTATGGATAAAATAAAAGACTAGGTCGACTAGGTCGAAACATGCATGATACGATGTATGACGATTTGGCTATGCATGCAAACATATAAAAAGCAAAAATAAAAGCATAAATAAACCCTAGTATGGCCTTTCCTAGAAAAGAATTAATAAAGTACAAATTCGGAAACCAACTCCTTTGGTCCCTTGAACTTCACGCGGCACGCACTTCTAGGTAGACACCATCTTGATCGGAACTCCTTTCCGAATGGCACCGTCTTCAAGGAACTCCGGGTTTTACAAATATTACAACTTTTCTAGTCTACTTTATACATTATAAAATAGAAATAAATTACAATTGGGTGATACGAGATCACAAAATTACAACCGAATCGGTAACCCCTTACATTACGGGAAATACCGATTTAAAACTAAGGCCATACTAAGTAAATTACATAATTCCCAAAATTACGTAAATAAAATCATGACATTCATAATATAAAATATGCAATGCTTATATAAATATGAATTAACATGCAAATCCTAAGCCAAATCGTCCTATTTAAAACACTTATTTAAATAGTTATCGTAAACCTCGGTTTATGGAATCGCGTGTTTTAACGTTTAACAACACTATGCATTTAAATGAAACGATTTTCATCCTTAAGTTAATCATCCTAACTCGTATAGGATTCAAAATTTAGTCTTACTCAAACTTTGAACATGAATTAACTTAATATATTATAATATTGATCGGTATTACTCGGTTTTTCGAGAAAAATAATATAAAATTCAAAAGAGACATTAAAATTTCGAAAATTCAAAAATCAAATTTTGAAAAATCCAGAATGTTCTTAAAATTTTCAGAAAGTTAAAATATTAGTATTTTACACGGTTTTGATATTATTTCGAAAATAACATGTAAAACGAGCAATTTAAGTCGGAAAATTCAATAATTAACTTCATAAATGCAAATTAAATACTAATAATATTTTTATACCTTCCAAAACATTTTAAGAACACAAGATGGACAGAAAATTAAATGGCACATTGCCCCATAGCCGAAATTTTAAAGCATGCCTCTTTTTAATTTAATTTTAAATGCTACTTTTAACAAAACAAAATTAAATCAATACAAATCAAATCTGAAACTTTTGGCACCCAAGAATATTTTCATGATGAACATATCACATATGACTAATATGGGTTACATTTTCGGCCATTTTTAACAACATTTGCAAATTTTAACGATTTACGTCATATATCGTACGATTTTAACCTTTAAAATTATTTCTCAAGCATAAAATAGGATAAAATTCTCGAAAATTTTATACATGCTGGAAATAATATATATGACATCGTGTTAAATTTTTATGGCCAAATTCCAACTTAAACTATTAAAGTCGAAATAATGTCACTAATTACCCGATTTTTACATTAAAAATCTATAATATTGCAATATTTGAGATAAATTTCTGGAAAATTCGACATAAATCTTAAATATTGCATGTGACATCCTTATAAATTTTTATAGTCAAAATCATAATATAACTATTTTAACCCATTTTTATTCATCTTATTGCATTTTAACCATTAAAATTCATATCACACGATTTAAAGGTCTATAATTTACGAAAATTCATATTCATATTATAGAAAATACATGTGATATCATACTGAAAAATCTCGGCCAGAAGTTAATTTTAACTATTTTTCCCAAAATTAATCATTTTTAACCATTAAAACGTATTAAAAACCGAAATTAAAATACCAATGATCCATATTCATGCAAAAATTATTCCAAATATTCTAAATCATATTAGAAAACAGTAGGTATCATGCTAAATTAATTTCGTGCATATCATATATCAAAACGAAAATTATCAAGTTTTATTTTGTTATCCTAATAACTCCGTAAAAACGAAACGGAAAGCATGCAAACAACCCTTTTGCTCTGATACCAATTGTTAGGTTTAACTAGTTGCTCATAAACTAATTTAGTCATACTAACAAAACCTTTAATTAACTTTTAATTAACAAAATAATAAACTCGTTTATTAGATCTTATGCATGCTACTAAATGCGGAAGTAAGGAGTAAACCGTGTTCTTACACTCGGTCCAAATATTGCAAGGATGATCCTCCGAGTACCCAATATAGAATACCTCCTCCGGATGCACCAAGACAAGCCCCTAATAAACCGAAACTTTGTATGCTAGACTAGGAATCGGTTTTCTCCTTAAACTTATTCTAATCACTCTTATTAGAATAATATTTGAATACTACTCTTAGTATGAATTTTATTATCTTATAATAAGTATTTTAGAGGTAAAATTTCTCTTCTTGTTTGTGTAGAATTTCGGCTAGAGTAACAAGAAGTAGTTTTGAATGAATGACATATATCATATATATATCTTAAGCATGCTTCTTTAACATAAGATAATCTAATTATCTCAAGCATGCTACATGGGGAAGGGGTTGCCGGTTTTGGGAAGCCTCAAAGGGAAACACCTTCACTTCTCAAGACACTAGGGAAGCATCTAGGTTAGTGTTCTCAAGGTGGTCTTTTAATGATTGTGTTTTATACATTAAACCCACACAACCAACCCACTTAACCGGCCCCTTAATCCTTAAAAAGGATTTCATTTTACAACTTTGTAAAATGTATAATTTACACAAAGTGTGACATCCTATATGTCATATAATATGTTTTAGTACATTTAAAACATATAAATATTTATCATATAAATATTATACACAAATAAATCATATTTATTAATCAATAAGTAATTCGAAATTACTAATGTAAAATGATCATTTATCGTCAATACGATTTACAACCTTTGTATTAATTTTAACCCAATTCATTCTAATTACGATATCTTAAAATATCGTTTAATGTTTAACAATTGACACGTTTCAATTTTAAACATAAATCTTACATTAAGATCCAACCTCTATTTTCTCGATATTCGAGTTTAAGGAATATGATCAAATCGTATCAATATACATTTGATCACTTTATCGATTAAGGGAATTGTCCTAAAGGTGTGACCTAAAGGGATCAACTGACCACCACCGTCATACGACAGTAATGTCAAACTCTAGCTAGCCAATCATTACCGATTAATGTTGGTCAGTTGACTAATAATTCGTATCATCCCTTGCGCATTCTCGTTATGAGATTTAATTACGTGATCGCACTATTGTTGAGGACACATTTCCCAACAAGCCGGTCCATGCGTTGAGTTTTCGCCTCTGAGTCCTTGCTTGATATTGTGAACTTGGTATCTAGGTTATGCGTTAAGAGGTCGCCTCTGAACCTTTATACTTGATGAATGTTTGGTAACTAGGTTATGTCTTAAGTTGACCGCTGAACCTCTTTACTTGATGTTATATCTCCTTGCCTTAGAGTTTGGTACAGTGTCAGATATGCATGTTGAAGTTTATGTTTATATTGCTTGAGTTGTTTCCTGTTCATCCAAGGCATTGGATGACTCTCTTATTGGTTTCATAAATAGTTGGATTGAAAGACCCCCCGACTGGGTAACCAGTAGGGAAACCGGCTCTCCTTCCTAACGGTTTATGAAGTTGGTTGAGAGCCGTGCACTAGAGTTTGCATGATAGTATGAGTACAGTTGATGAGATGTTTATGCTTCACATGTTTATATATGTTGGAGTATTCTGTATTGTTTTATGTGTTACGTGTTGTCACAAAAGGTGGCTAGGAGAACTCTAGTCACTCCCCACTGATTGTGGCGTACATGTTTTCATGTACGTAGGTACATGCAGGTTGGAGCAGGGTTACGAGAGGGCTAGCGAGTGATGATCCTGTTGTCATCATATGACTTACCTTTATATCGCCTAGCTAGACTCTTAGACTTTTGATACTTTTGTTTTGGTGCCTGTAGGGATGTTCCATCCCAGGCTGATGTACATATTTGTTTTCGAGACTTAGAACTGTTACTTATCTATTTTGGTTTTATTTCAGTTTCAGTTTCCGTTTGAGTTTAAGACTTCTCGCATGTTGTTTAGTTTTACTTTAAAAAGTTTTAATTCCGCAGCATTTTTAGTACTTTGTATGTTTTATATTTCCGCTTTCGCGAGGGGTTTTACAATTGGTATCAGAGCATTATTGCTCCCGACGCACTCATGTGACCCCCAACCTTAACTTGACCAAATAAACAAATAATGAATGAGAGATGGGTAGATCTAAGGACTTATATTGTAGTCTATTTGTGAATGCTAATTGCTAATTTAATACTTGTTTTCTCTTTTGAAGGACGGTGAGACCTAGGGCTGCTGATAACATTGTGCTGCAAGCAATTCATCATTTGCTTGAGACTCAGAGACAGCAAGTAGAGAATGTTCCACCTCCTCCACCGCCAGGCAACGAGGCTAATCGTCCTGGTAGTTTCTCATGGATAGCTTCGCAGATGTCCCGTAGCCACGTGAAGACTTATGGTGGCGAGGTTGATCCGGTAGCTCTTACCGAGTGGTTCAGAGAGATGGAAAAGAGCTTTACTATGTATTCGGTGGGTAGAGAGGATAAAGTGCTGCTAGCCACTCACTTTCTTACCCTTGAGGCCGATAGGTGGTGGGCGTTGACAGGACCTACTTTTACTCTTGATCCTTTGTTCGATTGGGAGGCTTTTAAGGATAAGATCGAGACGAGGTTTTATCCTAAAGAGCTCAGATCACAGCGACTCAAAGAATTCATGGATTTGAAGCAAGGCAAGATGTCAGTTCAGGAGTTTACAGACCGTTTCAATCAACTTGCTCACTTCGCATCGAGATTTGTCAGAGATGAGGCCGAGAGAGTCTACTTTTACCGTGGCAAGCTAGGACCACGCATCGAGAGCATGGTTCGTCGTGACTCGGCTTCTTTTGTGGAGGTATATGATGATGCTATTTGGGCCGAGAGTTCTATTCGTGCCATAGATGCTGAGACCCGTGCTGCTACTTCTAGTGCGACTCCTCACCAGAGATCAGTGTACCAGGGGAAGAGACCATTTGTTCCTTCTACTTCTTCGCCTTCTTCTCAGAAGAAGCGTTTTGAGAGGTTCTCTGCTCCGGTTGCTAAGACCACATTTCACACCGACACTGCTTCTACTGTTTGCCGCCGTTGTGGTAAACCGCTTCATCCAGGGTTTGATTGTTTCAAGAATGCCTATAAGTGTTATACTTGTAATGGATATGGGCATAGGTCCTTTGATTGTCCTGAGAAGGATATTGTTCTTGGCAAGGCTGCCACTGCTGCTGCAGAAACTAGAGGAGGGAAGCCAAAGGGGAAGATCTTTGTGATGACTAGGGCTGAGGCTGAGGCTCATCCAGACATTGTTGCCGGTATCTTTTCTGTTCTTGGCGCTGAGTGCCTTATTTTATTCGATACTGGAGCTTCTTTATCATTTATATCGACACAGTTCGCCGACCGTTTAGCTCTTGAGTCTTCATTGGTTGAGGAGACTTCCATTTCCTTACCTTCTGGAGACGTGTTTTCCTGCTCTTCGTCCCATAGGGATGTTCCTATTATTATTGGTCAAGCCACATTTCCAGCGGACTTACTGAGATTTCCTCTCGAGGAGTTTGACATTATCCTCGGTATGAATTGGTTATCGCGATACCATGCTCGCTTCGAGTGTCGCGACCAGAAAATCTGCTTGAGGAGTTCTTCAGGAGTTCGTGTTTCCTATAGGGGTGTTCGTGTTATCTCTTCGATGAAAGCATCTCATCTTCTTAGGAAGGGTTGCCAAGCCTTCCTGTGTGTTGTTACAGCTGCAAAGCCATCGCTACCGAAGATTGAGGATGTAGCCATTGTTCGTGAGTATCCAGATGTTTTCCCAGATGACTTGCCAGGGATACCGCCATAGAGAGATGTGGAGTTCACTATTGAGCTTGTTCCAGGTACCGGACCGATTTCCAAAGCTCCTTACCGTATGGCTCCGCCAGAGTTGAAAGAGTTGAAGCAGCAATTGGAAGAGATGATCGAGAAAGGGTTCATTAGACCGAGTGCTTCTCCGTGGGGTGCTCCTGTTTTGTTCGTAAAGAAGAAAGATGGTTCCATGAGACTTTCCATTGACTATAGAGAGTTGAACCGAGTGACCGTGAAGAACAGATATCCTTTGCCTAGGATAGATGATTTGTTTGATTAGTTGAGAGGTGCTTCGAGGTTTTCTAAGATTGATCTTCGATCGGGTTATCATCAGATTCCAGTGAGAGAGGCTGATATTGCGAAGACTGCTTTTCGTACCAGATATGGGCATTTTGAGTTCGTGGTTATGCCTTTTGGGTTGAGTAATGCACCTGCTATCTTCATGGATCAGATGAACCGTACCTTTAGTGAGTATCTTGACACTTGTGTTGTGGTGTTTATCGATGATATCCTCATTTACTCTAAGACCGATGAGGAGCATGCTGAGCATCTTAGATTGATTCTTGGGATTTTGCGTCGACAGAAGTGGTTCGCGAAGTTCTCTAAGTGTGAGTTTTGGCTTTCTAAGGTTGCATTTCTTGGACATGTGATATCTAGTGAGGGAGTTATGGTTGATCCCGCGAAGATTGAGGCCATTGTTGATTGGGAGAGTCCCAAGGATGTTGGAGAGATCCGTAGTTTCCTTGGATTGGCTGGTTGTTATCGTAGATTTGTTGAGGATTTCTCTAGATTAGCTCGCCCGATGACTCAGTTACTGAAGAAAGAAGCCAAATTTGTGTGGACCGACAAGTGCGAGAGTTCTTTCCAGGAGTTGAAGACCAGATTGACTTCCGCTCCCGTGTTAGCTTTGCCAGAGATTGGAGTTGACTTCGATGTGTATTGTGATGCTTCGATGTTAGGGCTAGGATGTGTACTGATGCAGAGTGGTAAGGTGATAGCCTACTCATCTAGACAGTTGAGAGTTCATGAGGTGAACCATCCGACACATGACCTGGAGTTGGCCGCAGTCGTTCATGCTTTGAAGATGTGGCGACATTACCTGATTGGATCCCATTGCCGCATTTTCACAGATCACAAGAGTCTTAAGTACATTTTCACCCAGAAAGACCTTAACATGAGACAGAGACGTTGGCTAGAGTTGGTTAAAGATTACGGCCTTGAGTTATTGTATCACGAGGGAAAAGCCAATGTAGTTGCTGATGCGCTTAGTCGCAAGACTTCTCACTCGATGAGTGCCATGCGAGTATTGCCCGATGAGTTGTGTTCCGAGTTCCGGAAGCTGAGATTAGAGATGGTGGGTAGTGGTTTCGATTGGTTAGCTGCTATGACTGCCGAGCCGTCTTTATATTGGGAGATTCGCCAGAGTTTACCTACAGATGCCGATTTCAAGAAGTTTGAGGCTAGGATTTCGAGTGGTGTTGCACCTGACTTAGTGATTGATGTTGATGGTTTCCTTAGGTTCCGTGGTAGGATGTATGTTCCCGATGTGCCAGATTTGAGGAAGAGGGTTCTTGATGAGGCTCACTTGACACCGTATTCAGTTCATCCAGGAGGAGAGAAGATGCACAAGGATTTGAGGCTTATGTTTTGGTGGCCCGGTATGAAGAAGGAGATCTTGGATTACGTGAGTAGGTGCTTGACTTGTCAACAAGTCAAGATAGAGCATAGGAGGCCTAGTGGTTTGCTACAGCCGCTCCCCGTCCGTCAGTGGAAATGGGAGTGTATATCTATGGACTTCGTTACAGCATTGCCTAAGACTGTGGGAGGCAAGGATGCGATTTGGGTTATAGTGGATAGGCTAACTAAGTGTGCCAGATTTGTGCCTATTAGAGAGACGTGGGATATGGACCGTTTAGCCAGGGCTTATATTGCTGAGATAGTCCGCTATCATGGTGTCCCGAGGGAGATAGTTTCAGATCGAGATCCGAGGTTTTGTTCCAGGTTCTGGAAGGCTTTACAGGAGGCTATGGGTAGCCGTTTGTTGATGAGCACCGCATTTCATGCCGCGACCGATGGTCAGTCCGAGAGGACCATTCAGACACTAGAGGATTTGCTCCGTGCTTGTGCACTTGATTTTCAGAGTTCTTGGGAGCAGTGTTTGCCGTTGGTTGAGTTTTCTTACAACAACAGTTACCATTCATCTATCGGTATGGCTCCGTACGAGGCTCTTTATGGTAGGAAGTGCCGTAGTCCGATCTGTTGGGATCAGGCGAGTGACGTGCATGACCTAGGACCGGACCAGTTAACTGTTACTATCGATCAGGTCCGGCTTATCAGAGGTAGGATGAAGGCCGCACAGGATCGGCAGGAATCCTATGCTGATGTTCGCCGTAGACCCTTAGAGTTCGAGGTGGGTGTCAGAGTCTTCTTGAGAGTTTCACCGATGAAGGGAGTTAAGAGGTTTGGAGTTAAGGGCAAGTTGAGTCCTAAGTATATTGGACCTTTTGAGATCGTGAAGAGGATTGGTGATGCTGCTTATCGTTTGGACTTGCCTCCTAGTTTGGGCAAGGTTCATAGTGTCTTTCATGTTTCACAGCTCCGTAAGTATGTTAGTGACCCGAGTCATGTTCTGCCTAGAGAGATCAAGAACTTGGAGCCGAGTCTTGCTTTCGAGGAGCGTCCCGTGAAGATCCTAGACCGTCAGGATAGGAAGCTTAGGAGCAAGGTGGTGCCGCTAGTGAAGATCCTTTGGCGTTGCGGTGATGTTGAGGAGCAGACGTGGGAGACCGAGGCATCGATGCGTATCGCGCATCCTTCTCTTTTCAATTGAGGTAGAGTTAGTTAGAATTTATCTTCGTTTGAGTTTCGAGGACGAAACGTTTTGAAGTTGGGGTGATTGTAACATCCCTTATTTTCGTAAAATATAATTTAAGCGTTTTAAATTATTTTAAGTAATAAAATAATAATTTAATAATTTATTGTGAAAGGTTTTAATTTAATTAGTAAGATCCGTCTTAAGAACCTTAAGTCCTTACGGCGAATACAAACTTGGTAAACTTAAACTCGTATCTTAAATATCCGCTCATGTGTCCGACCCGTTTTATTGACTCAGAAAGGACAACCCATAAACCCCTTATAAACCCATTATGTCGACACATATTCCTTCATCTTCAACATTTTACAGTAAACATAAGTTTCTCTCAAACCTCCATTTATTCATCTTCTTTTGATAAATTCTTCATCATCCGTTCATCGATTTGAGGTAACAATAGCATTTTTGGAATCCTCATTCAATTTTCAAGCCATCTATCACTTTAGTTTTTCAATTCTTTCTCTCCGAAAAATCTGTCCATTTTGTAAGAATCCGTTTTCTGTCCTAAAATTCGGTTTCTATGTTTGTAGGTGTGGGCTTAGACGATCCAGACGTCGATAGCTACTTGGTTGAGGAGGATCTTTAGCCGGAATCGCTTGAGAGGTGACGAAAATGAGATAACTCGGCCTTTATGTGTATATTAGCATGTTTGATGTGTTCTTATGATTTGTTTCTGATTTTGTTAAAGTATTATGTTTATTGAACTTAGAAGCATGCTTAGGATCGTTCTTATGTGAGAAATTCATGCTTTATGATGTTGTTACATGTTCATATGCTATTTTCAGTTTTTCACAAGTTAAGACGGATACATTGAAATAATCGTTTGAGGATTGTTATGGGACTTATGTGCTGTTAGATTAGTAGTATTTGGTGTTTGATAATGTTGGGTGAACATCATTTGTAGCGATTTTTAAGATTTGGTGTCGAATTGTTAAGTTTTACGAAGGCTGGAAAATGCGAATTTCGCGTGCAGGCTCTCTGAGCCGGTCGACCGACCGGCCGCCGGTCGGCCGGCTGAGAGTGTTTTCTTGATTTTTGATGTTTGTCGAAATATTGAGACTCATAGGAAATAGGTCTCCCAGCCGGCAGACCGGCCGCCTGCCAGCCGGCTGGGAGTGCGTTGTGTTGTGTTTGTGTAATTTTGAGAATGTAAGAGTAGTGCCCAGCCGGCAGACCGGCCGCCTACCAGCCGGCTGGGAGTGCGTTCTAGTTTAATTGCGTGAGTTTGAATATAGGGAAGCTGAGTTCCCAGCCGGCCGACCGGCTGGGACTCTCTTTGCATTGTTTTGTTTTAAGAAAAGGAGGCTGAGAGGGATCACCAGCCGGCCGACCGGCTGCCTGCCGACCGGCTGGGGACCCCTGTAGCATGTTTTCAAATTGTAATTCGTTCGTAACTTTGAAACGGTTAATCGGTTTTGATTGAAACTTGTTTTGTGTACCTTTGACATGTATTTGAGGTCCCCGGAGGATGGGCAACATTATATTGGGTTCGGGAATGGAGTAAGGATAGAGCCCCCCGGTCGGGCAACCGAAAGGGAAACCGGCTCTCCCTCATCTTAGTTCCCGGGGTCAATTAAGTGTTGATTAGAAGTTGAAAGGTAGAACTATAGAGTAGTTCATAGACTTGGATGATATTGTTTTGATGCGTATTAAGTTATGCCTTAAGCTGGCCTCTGAACTTAATACGTGGGTTGTTTGTCGTGTATGGGAACATGCGTTGAGTTTTCGTCTCTGAGTTCCATACATGTCTGTTTGTCGTGTCTGGGACATGCGTTGAGTTTTTGCCTCTGAGTCCAGACATGTATGTGTGATCGCGTCAGGACATGCCTTAAGCTGGCCTCTGAGTCTGACGAGTAGAGAAACTGCACGATGGGGCAGTCAGGTTGTCATACCTTACCCGGAGTGCAGGTGTTTGGTGCTAGAGCATGCGTTGAGTTTTCGCCTCTGAGTTTAGTACCTTGTGATGTAGTAGGGGAACATGCGTTGAGTTTTCGCCTCTGAGTTCCTTACTTGTGATAGTGAATTGAATGCTAGTCCATGCGTTGAGTTTTCGCCTCTGAGTCTAGTGTTCTGTGATAGCCGGTCCATGCGTTGAGTTTTCGCCTCTGAGTCCTTGCTTGATATTGTGAACTTGGTATCTAGGTTATGCGTTAAGATGTCGCCTCTGAACCTTTATACTTGCTGAATGTTTGGTAACTAGGTTATGTCTTAAGTTGACCGCCGAACCTCTTTACTTGATGTTATATCTGCTTGCCTTAGAGTTTGGTACAGTGTCAGATATGCATGTTGAAGTTTATGTTTATATTGCTTGAGTTGTTTTCTGTTCATCCAAGGCATTGGATGACTCTCTTATTGGTTTCATAAATAGTTGGATTGAAAGACCCCCCGACTGGGTAACCAGTAGGGAAACCGGCTCTCCTTCCTAACGGTTTATGAAGTTGGTTGAGAGCCGTGCACTAGAGTTTGCATGATAGTATGAGTACAGTTGATGAGATGTTTATGCTTCACATGTTTATATATGTTGGAGTATTCAGTATTGTTTTATGTGTTACGTGTTGTCACAAAAGGTGGCTAGGAGAACTCTAGTCACTCCCCACTGATTGTGGCGTACATGTTTTCATGTATGTAGGTACATGCAGGTCGGAGCAGGGTTACGAGAGGGCTAGCGAGTGATGATCCTGTTGTCATCATATGACTTACCTTTATATTGCCTAGCTAGACTCTTAGACTTTTGATACTTTTGTTTTGGTGCCTGTAGGGATGTTCCATCCCAGGCTGATGTACATATTTGTTTTCGAGACTTAGAACTGTTACTTATCTATTTTGGTTTTATTTCAGTTTCAGTTTCCGTTTCAGTTTAAGACTTCTCGCATGTTGTTTAGTTTTACTTTAAAAAGTTTTAATTCCGCTGCATTTTTAGTACTTTGTATGTTTTATATTTCCGCTTTCGCGAGGGGTTTTACATTGACAATTAAGTACAATGACTTATTAAATCTCTTTAAGGATCACAAGGGCATACTTCAGTATTATTACCAGTTGATCCACGTTTATCAATAACGGTTGGCTTGCTAGATAAGTTTGACGTTATTGTCATACGGATGGCGGTGATCAACTGGTCCCTATACGTCACACCTATAGGACACGTTTGAGAGATGTGAAGGTATGAAAATACAGTCACATTTATGCCGGATACGACTAAACAGTTAATCAGAGGTATTTACTATTAAATTAGTCAATAAGATGTTGAGATTATTATTTAATACGGATTAAATAATTTTAGCTAATACGGATTACATGTTTAATTCGTAAATTAAATATAAGCAGTTATATTTAATTAAATATTAATTTCGCGTATTAATATAAACAGTTATATTAATTTGGGTAATCATACAATATCGTAATTTTATCAGACCATTATTAATACATCGACTGCATTAATATCTGATAACACGTATGCGATTTATAATAAAAATCCCGCAAATAATATTTAGCTAAACGGGTCGAATCATGCAAAGGAATAAGGTAAGAGTGGAGAAAGCCCACTCTCACCCTAATTCGGCCGACCCACCCGATTGCTACATAAGGAGAGTCCTTCTCCTTATGTCAGTAACTGTTGAATCATAATTCTGACAATTAGGGTTTTTGAGTGCATTCTTCTCCCAAAAACTCAGATCTCACATCTAAAACCTCAATAGCTCTCCCCATGTTGCACGGCAATTGGAGAGTATTTTCTAGCACACGCGGCATCATCTCAATCAAGTCTTGGGTGCAAGTTATAGGAGGGAATTTACTTTAATTCCTGTTCTTAGGCCTATTCAAGCAAGGACCCAAGGTTGTATTCTTTTTCATGTTTTTATTTATCTTATGACAATAATCACGACTGTAATTTTCATTATAATCCTGCAAGTTTAGGGCGAATACATGTTTTATTCCTCACACTCATAACTACGGTAGCAAGTTTGTTCATTGTGTAACACATGTTCATCAATGGGAACACTGATCATTGTCCCACTTGCCTTTAAAACCCGAGCCTCAGTTTCTAATAACTTCAAATCCATGGTCCTCTGCTTTTGCTTAAAATTGTGACTAACTTCAATTCCAAGGAAAGAAGATGGCGAAATCGAGGGCGAACACTTTTGAGGCTTGGACTTCTTTGCTGCTGCTGCTTTATTTTTTCCTTGATCATTCTTTTTCATGGTTATCTAAAAGTTGGCATAAATAAGTTGATAAATGGTATAACTCTCAGTGTATCTTATATCATTATACTAGCTAGAAATCTTAGTTACCTTATCAACAGGACTATGTATATGACTTTGCGGCCACTGAATAAATGAACCCTTAGCATGAGTCAATGTTATCATATCACCAACAGGCATTGGTAAATCAACATTTTCCGACCCAGAATAGATTTCCTTGATTGACACTTTTCTAAAACCATCACGAAGGGCACTGCCATGAATGGAAACAAATTCGTCCTTACTTGATAGGTATACCATTCCTGAAGCCACTATCTTCGATGATTTGTTTGGCAGTGATAGCACACAATCTTTCCAAGCCTGGAAATTTAAGTTATAGTAGAATTTCAAAAAATTTTCATTTACTATAAAGTAGCGTCTTTAATGAAAAGCTTACATATATACCTGTTGTAATACCCCGCATTTTATCGGTAATTAATTTATATGGTTATTATGGTGTTGATAATATTTTAACGTTTATATTCGATAATTAAGTTATCGAATGCGTGTTTTATATTTTATATAGTATTGGTGTAATGCTTCATTATAATATTTATTATTTATATTGATGTATTGATCGTATTTGAATGTTAATATTCAATAATTAATTATCGAATATGTTGACTGTAATACCTCGTATTTTGATTACAAGATTTCGTATTTATTTTTGAGACTCGGGTTTTGATATTATAAGCTAACCCGACACTCAATATTATAAGTTCTATATAATTTTATCGTATTATACTAATCGTTATCGTAAGTACATCGACTAAGCAAGTGATAATGTTACGTGTTATATTTGTACATCGCGTTGGGGTAGGTTCGTAGTAATTAAGACGAAGGTGGTATGGGAAATGGGTCGAGCCCCACGTCATTGTTTTAACCGACCCAGTACTTATACTAAAAACCCAAAACCCTATTCTATTTTACCTGCGCCACAACCCACGTTTCGCAAGTCTTAAACCCTAAAATTTGCTACGCTCATCTCCCTCGTTATGGTGACGGCGGTGTAAGAACGAGAGAGAGAGAGAGAGAGAGAGAGGCGGTGGCTCAGGGGCGTTTCAAACGGATCTCAGGCGAGTATAAGGTGAGCCTCTCGTTTTGTTTCCATTTCGGTTATTTACTTTTGCTCTTGTCGTAGTTATGTGGCTGGGGTTGGTTGCGCGGGGGAGGGTGAGTGCAGGGGTTTTGGTAGGTGTCGCTGGTGGTCGTGGATGCCGGAGGAGATGGGTTCACGTGAGTTAGGTTTCGTTTTCGAGTTTGTTTGCGGGAAAGGGCGTGGGGTGGTGCCACCGTTGACTCGGGGGAGGTCGACACGGTGGTACCACGGTGATAGTACGGGTCTGATGTCAGGGGGTACCGCAGGTGGTGGTTTCGGGTTGATGTCGGGTTGGGCGTGAGGTTTCAGGGGTCGAGGATAATCGGGTTCGCGGTAGTGAGGTGTCTGTTCCGTCTGGTTATGGTGTGGGTTGGACGCGCCGGCTGAGATGGTGATGTTGGTGGTGGCTACCGGTAGTGGTGGTGGCGGCAGCTTGGGTGTGGGCTGGGTGTACGCGGGTCTTGTGTGGGAGTATGGGTATCGGAGGTTCTTTTAGGTGGTACGTAATAGTATTATTACTATTATGATTTTTTTTATTATTATTTTATTATTATTATTATGTTATATTATTATGATTATTATTATTATATTGTATTTATTGTTATAGTATTTTAAGTAGTTTGTTAAGTTGAACAATTGAAGGGTTCTACGATTCGGGAAAGTTTCGTTTTTTATAAGAAAGTTACTATTTCGGGAAAGTTTCCATTTTGGGAAACTTTCCACTATTAGAAAGTTACTAATTATAGTAGGTGTACTTTGTGATATGGGGGTTTTGGGAAGATAATTAATTCGTTACAAATATATGTTTAGGTGACGGTTTTCGCGTGGGACACTTCTAACAGCCATTCAGTTGACTTTGTCTTTCTGCCGTTCGAGGTAGGGGATTACTGTATACCTGGTGATGAGTAAATTTTTATTATCCGATGTTAACTATTTATATCTTATTGTATGAATGTTGTTATATTGCATTTAATTGACTGTATATTTCTGTGATACATTACGATGTGGAAAATATTGGGTCTTGTGATACGGTGCGGAGTTTATTTGGTGTTGGATCGGTGCGGAGTTTATTTGGCGTTGGATTGGTGCGGAGTATTTTGGGTCTTGTGATTGGTGCGGAGTATATTGGGTCTTGTGATTGGTGCGGAGTATTTTGGGTCTTGTGATTGGTGCGGAGTATATTGGGTCTTGTGATTGGTGTGGAGATAATGGGTCTTGTGATACGGTGTGGAGAATATTGGGTCTTGTGATTCGGAGTGGAGATGATTGACTTTCTTTTATAACAATGCTTTGATTGTTTACTTTTTCTCTACTCAACCTCGTGGTTGACCCTGTGTATTCGTGTGACACCTACGATGATCCGGAATGGGGAGTAGATTCTACAGGAAAGATGGCGCTGTGGGAGCATGGGATGGCGTGAGTACTTGGACGGACCGACCTAGAAGTAGATCACACTCTTAGAAGTTATCAGTTGTATTTTACTTTCCGTTGTGTAGTAATTGTAACATTAAAGTTTAATTTTTACCAGTTTTATATAAAGTACTTTGGGTGTTTTACTTTGTTATTCACTACCTCGGTCATTCCGAGATGGTAACAGTTCCATTTACTGAGGATGTCTTGCTAAAGGCTCCTTAATTAAATGGGGGTGTTACAAAGTGGTATCAGAGCGAACGATCCTCAGGCCTAAACCAAATGAATAATAATGAACGTAGGAAGAGTCTAATAAAATGAACCCCGAGATGAAACTGACAGGAGCCCCAAAAAGGAACGGGATGAGTTAGGGGCCCCCTCACACCAAACCATGGGCCCTTTCGGTTCTGTCTCGGAAACCTAATGAGAGTAATTGAACAGTGGGGTAGACTATATAGTGACCTAGTTATATGGTACTAACGTTTTCGCAGGAGAAGAATGAGGTAAGTAATATGTGAGTTATGATTAATGATGTGCGTTAGAGGATATGTATGATATGAAATGTGGATCGATATGGATGATTGAAATGAAATTTTCAGAGTGTGGAGGTGTGTTTGTTGAGCAATAGTTAAGGGTGATGTGATCATATGATTTTGGTATTTTGAAATGTTCATACGATTATCTGGTATTTAAATGACTATCGTTATTATATGATATTGATGTTTAACTCCTTGTAAGGATGAGTAATTCTGTTGATCTTATCATATGTTATGGTAACCTATGTCTAGTGATATGCGGAATGTGTTGCTCGATCTAAGCCATGAATGTATATAGTTATGTGTTGCATATATCGTACTTAAAATTTTATGCCTATTATACGCTTTTAAATTCATCATGGAATTAGTAATCAATAAGGGACATCGTAGTAGTTCCTAGTTTATAAATCCGTACTTGGATAAGTTGTGATTGTGCGATAGTAGAAACTAATTTATTTAGATACACATGTATAACAATCAAGTTATTTAGTTGATCCTACTTTCAGTTTCGAAATCTTTACCGTGTTCCAGATAACGAGGATAGTTGTAATGAGAAACGAATGTTAATATAGTACAAAGTGATGTCTATACTCCAAATAATATGTCAACGTGTTTCGGAAGAAGAATGGTTGAGTTTCGATGTAGCAATGTGAAGTTGTAAGAGAACCAAATTGTTTTAATAAGTTTCATGGATGTTACCTTGTTTGTACGGGATAGCATCTTAAATGTGTTCGGTATATGTATATGGAAATTTTACGTATGATAACCTTCCGAGTTAGCTTTCCAATGTCTTTGGTTTCATGTTAATAAGAGTTATATTTTGAGAGAAATAAATATTTTAGTTGACAGTGGCCAGATTGTTACAGTTCCGTTTTGACCCATGTTATTGTAAAAGAAACCATTTGCAAGTGTTTATTGATTGTGCACAATTCCAACTTCCCTGTTTAGAATATTCGTTCACGTTTTCAAAATGACAAGCCATATAAAATTTTATCGAGCCGTTATTTATTTGTGATTTTTGAAAATCGCTCAATCTTCCGATGCATTGCTGTAAAGTTCAGACCAATTGAGTTGTAAAAAAAAAAAAAAAAAAAAAAAAAATTGTTATAAATAATTCCCTTGAGATATGCATTCGATTATTTTTCTTATGGTTAGCTAATTCTTTATATTTTTTTTTAAACTATAATAACCCCAAGATAGCTAACCGATATTTAATTTATGATTTTTGTAAGTTGCTGCATAATGTTTATTTGGTGGAATTGCGAGTTATGTAAGTTTCATATAACAGTTTAATCAAATGTGAATTATGTGATGTGACCATGTGATATCCTGATATAGCATCAACAACGTGAATAGTAGGCATATAATATGAAAATGAACCATACTATATGATAACGTAACCTTCTTCATTTCGTCAAGTTTTATATAAAATAGTTTCAATTATACTGACACTCTTATTTTCTAGTGTTATGCCTCAAAATAATTATGTGATGTTCGTATATGATGTTAAAATCATGTTTATCGGAGAAGATTCTCGCCAAGTGGTAGAATGAAATTTAACTGGTAAACTTATTAGCATGATATAGCAATCTAATTGTTATACGTAATTGTGATTATTTTGAACAATGTGAATCTTATTGATGTTCTTTCGTATATTGATGGTTTATCTCTGTTTAGTTCCCTACGATTATAATATTTATGTATTTTTTTTTTTTTTTCTTTAGGCATATTGGTATACCATAAAGTGAATTGCATATTGCTATATTTACAATCTGATCACGATGTATTGAGTTAGTAATTGGTTGACATGTGATTTATAAAAGTACTAGTCTTCTAAATTCGTTTACTTTTATCTTTAAATTTTTCATAATTCATGAACTACAAGAACAATGTTTTAGTAAAGAAGAGTCAGCCTGTTTCCGTGTAGTCTTGTTTCGATCTATAACTTATAATAATGTATTTTGACTTGTATCTATATATTGTCACAAATTACCACTTCAATGCTTCAAAAGTTCAAAATATTTTCAAAGTAATGATTATCCATGATAATGCTTGATGTTTTGATAATTATAGTGATTGTTTGCAACATGACAAATATTGTAGCTACATGTTGATGAAGTCCTGGTCGCTGAGTTGGCAAGTCATATATATTAACAGTTTCATGATAAGGATATAATGTGAGGGGATGGGAACTGTACCTAAGTGGCTTTAACTTATTAATATCCAAGAATGTTTAACGGTCTTGTTAGTCTATGTTTGGTATGCATCTCGTGAAATATGTCAATGCTCCATGTTTAATTACGTTAATGAATTTCGTCCTATGCCTTTTCTATAATATGATTACGAACATGAAATGTTTTAATTTGTCAATTTTGGAATATGAGTTGCTTGGTTGTTTACATTGTTGTGAATATATTGACCTTGTGTTAAAATTTCAAAGGGTATGTAAGTGTTAGCCACTCTGATTCTGTTTTACTGCGTGACACGATTTCTACCGATCCTAATACTCTTGTTATTGCTCGAGGTTATTTATGTTGCATGATAATTGCTAGGGGTTTCTTACGAGTACTTATTTGAGTTGATATTAGTAATCGTTCCCTTATTTTCATAGTTAATGTTTCTAGTGATAAAGTAATCCTTTTGGTGAAAAACGGGTTGAGTTGTGAGATGGATAACTTTTGGTAATTGCTTAGTGGTTTATGCATAATGGTGTTGTATTAGGTTGGTTTGGTATAGCGTCCAGATCCTTATGTTATGAATTGTGGAACGGTATATATACATACAATTATGTCAAAAAAACTTGGAAGGTAAGTACTGATGAGATTGAGTTGCCCGTGAGTCTAGAACAAAGGCCATGATTGATTTGAATTGGGATCGAGATTGCAGTTCAGTATTTTATCGAGTTGCCGTATTCTTTGACCTTGACTCGTGGGTGAGTAGCTTAGAGGTTTACTCTCTAAGTGTTGAACAGTTCCTTTAAGGGAATATTTGACAATATAGGTATTGGAATTGAGATGAGAATTGGTCACTGGTACTGAGTTATAAGTTATTTGGCCGTTGTGCCATATCGTGTTTACGGTCCAGTGTGACCTTGGTTATTGAGTTATATTCGGAGTTTGAAATCGATATTGAAATGGAGGTGTTGATTTGCGGTTTTATTCCGCCAGTTCACTCACCCCTTGTCTTTGGTCTTAGGTTCGACGATGATAATACAATACTTGGCTACTTGGAGTAGATTTTATGTGGTAGAGTCATGGGTAAGACGGGGTAATGTGCTGGAATTCTTATGATGGGGTTACGGGGACGTAACCACGTTTTAAGGAGGATAGGATTGTAAAATCTTTTGATTTATGCGTCGTGATTGTTTGAATATACTTGATAATCTTGATTATTTCTGTTATACATTTTATTGCGTTTCATGAAGTACCCCTTTAATTTAAGTATACGTTGAACTTTGGGGACAAAGTTTTCTTAACGGGGGTAGAATGTAACATTTCGTGTTTAAGAGTACTTGAGGTGTGGTATGGTTCTATATTTTGGTGTTCGCTATGTGCTTAATAACCAGCTTGTTAGGCAGGGGATGGTGAACTTCGGGACGAAGTTCATTTTTAAGGGGGGAAGACTGTAATACCCCGCATTTTATCGGTAATTAATTTATATGGTTATTATGGTGTTGATAATATTTTAACGTTTATATTCGATAATTAAGTTATCGAATGCGTGTTTTATATTTTATATAGTATTGGTGTAATGCTTCATTATAATATTTATTATTTATATTGATGTATTGATCGTATTTGAATGTTAATATTCAATAATTAATTATCGAATATGTTGACTGTAATACCTCGTATTTTGATTACAAGATTTCGTATTTATTTTTGAGACTCGGGTTTTGATATTATAAGCTAACCCGACACTCAATATTATAAGTTCTATATAATTTTATCGTATTATACTAATCGTTATCGTAAGTACATCGACTAAGCAAGTGATAATGTTACGTGTTATATTTGTACATCGCGTTGGGGTAGGTTCGTAGTAATTAAGACGAAGGTGGTATGGGAAATGGGTCGAGCCCCACGTCATTGTTTTAACCGACCCAGTACTTATACTAAAAACCCAAAACCCTATTCTATTTTACCTGCGCCACAACCCACGTTTCGCAAGTCTTAAACCCTAAAATTTGCTACGCTCATCTCCCTCGTTATGGTGACGGCGGTGTAAGAACGAGAGAGAGAGAGAGAGAGAGAGAGAGGCGGTGGCTCAGGGGCGTTTCAAACGGATCTCAGGCGAGTATAAGGTGAGCCTCTCGTTTTGTTTCCATTTCGGTTATTTACTTTTGCTCTTGTCGTAGTTATGTGGCTGGGGTTGGTTGCGCGGGGGAGGGTGAGTGCAGGGGTTTTGGTAGGTGTCGCTGGTGGTCGTGGATGCCGGAGGAGATGGGTTCACGTGAGTTAGGTTTCGTTTTCGAGTTTGTTTGCGGGAAAGGGCGTGGGGTGGTGCCACCGTTGACTCGGGGGAGGTCGACACGGTGGTACCACGGTGATAGTACGGGTCTGATGTCAGGGGGTACCGCAGGTGGTGGTTTCGGGTTGATGTCGGGTTGGGCGTGAGGTTTCAGGGGTCGAGGATAATCGGGTTCGCGGTAGTGAGGTGTCTGTTCCGTCTGGTTATGGTGTGGGTTGGACGCGCCGGCTGAGATGGTGATGTTGGTGGTGGCTACCGGTAGTGGTGGTGGCGGCAGCTTGGGTGTGGGCTGGGTGTACGCGGGTCTTGTGTGGGAGTATGGGTATCGGAGGTTCTTTTAGGTGGTACGTAATAGTATTATTACTATTATGATTTTTTTTATTATTATTTTATTATTATTATTATGTTATATTATTATGATTATTATTATTATATTGTATTTATTGTTATAGTATTTTAAGTAGTTTGTTAAGTTGAACAATTGAAGGGTTCTACGATTCGGGAAAGTTTCGTTTTTTATAAGAAAGTTACTATTTCGGGAAAGTTTCCATTTTGGGAAACTTTCCACTATTAGAAAGTTACTAATTATAGTAGGTGTACTTTGTGATATGGGGGTTTTGGGAAGATAATTAATTCGTTACAAATATATGTTTAGGTGACGGTTTTCGCGTGGGACACTTCTAACAGCCATTCAGTTGACTTTGTCTTTCTGCCGTTCGAGGTAGGGGATTACTGTATACCTGGTGATGAGTAAATTTTTATTATCCGATGTTAACTATTTATATCTTATTGTATGAATGTTGTTATATTGCATTTAATTGACTGTATATTTCTGTGATACATTACGATGTGGAAAATATTGGGTCTTGTGATACGGTGCGGAGTTTATTTGGTGTTGGATCGGTGCGGAGTTTATTTGGCGTTGGATTGGTGCGGAGTATTTTGGGTCTTGTGATTGGTGCGGAGTATATTGGGTCTTGTGATTGGTGCGGAGTATTTTGGGTCTTGTGATTGGTGCGGAGTATATTGGGTCTTGTGATTGGTGTGGAGATAATGGGTCTTGTGATACGGTGTGGAGAATATTGGGTCTTGTGATTCGGAGTGGAGATGATTGACTTTCTTTTATAACAATGCTTTGATTGTTTACTTTTTCTCTACTCAACCTCGTGGTTGACCCTGTGTATTCGTGTGACACCTACGATGATCCGGAATGGGGAGTAGATTCTACAGGAAAGATGGCGCTGTGGGAGCATGGGATGGCGTGAGTACTTGGACGGACCGACCTAGAAGTAGATCACACTCTTAGAAGTTATCAGTTGTATTTTACTTTCCGTTGTGTAGTAATTGTAACATTAAAGTTTAATTTTTACCAGTTTTATATAAAGTACTTTGGGTGTTTTACTTTGTTATTCACTACCTCGGTCATTCCGAGATGGTAACAGTTCCATTTACTGAGGATGTCTTGCTAAAGGCTCCTTAATTAAATGGGGGTGTTACACCTGTTGTGTTACTGGGCCAGGAATCTTCAGAACATTGGTCACGGGTGGATCCTCAGTCACTTGTAGTGATTGCACTGCTTTTAGTGAGAGTGATTGCCTGTGAGACCCCTGCATAGATAGATTAGTGTTTTAAAACTTTTTTCATCGACTTTGAACTAGATAGTGTTTTAAATGCAAAGCTTACAGATCCTTCTTAATGAAAACCTTTTACAACCTGCCGTGGTGATATGGTAGGAATCTTCAGAACATTAGTCTTGGGTGTTTGATAATCCTCCTCTCGGGGTGTCTCCTCTGGGCATGGCTCTTCACTCACTTGTAGTGATGCAGAATTTGTCGATCCCTCGGTACTCATAGATGCTCTTCCGTTCATTAAATCGTCTAATACTTTAGTACTTGGCTTTTCACCAGTTAGCCAAAACTGCATCATCACTGATTTCAGCTTTTCCAAGTCATCAATTTGGAGTTGCATGTAATTGATCTTCTCGTACAACTCTTCTCTTGTCGGTTTTTTTGGTCCCTTCCCAAAATACTCAGTTATGGAAATACCGTTAGGAATTCCTCGCACACGGCCCGGATGCTCAGGCTTGCCTATCGCCTTAGCGAGTATGTCTTCCCGTCCTTAGGGCACAAATAAACCAGCCTCAACATCCTTTTCAAGGGATTCCTGCAAATCAGCAATATTAATTAAGTTTTTAGCAGCCAAAAAAAATGAATAAATAACACTAATAAATTAAACAACTGAACTAAACCGAGTTAAATTATAAAAATGTTCAACTTACAATTTTCTAAGCAACTTCCTTATCATAATCAGTCATGTCCCCTTTCGCTGACTTGTGAGCCCTTAGCCAAGTTAAATATCGATCAACTTTTTCCACTGGTTTTCCCTTGGCAGCTAAATCTTCTTTCTATCAAAAAAGAAGAGAGTTTATGAGAATTCATGCCAACTTTTGACCTAGAAGTTAGCTAAAAAATGAAACCAATACATAAAACTTACGACTTTAACTTGAATCCCTCGATATCCTGCTCGTGAGCCAAAGTATTTCCCTTTTTTTTAGAGGCATTCTCCTTGTTCTTATCACTGATCGCCTAATAACATAAATCATATAGAGAAGAAAATAGTACGAGATACTATATACATAAAAATTATCATGAAATAATTTGCGTGTCTACAAAAATAGAAATATTACCTTGAATTTTTCACTAGTGTGAGATGTCAGAAACTTGTTCCAATCATCTTGTGTAATCTGCTTATACAAGGGTGGTGGTGTCTTCTGGATAGCTCCCGTCTCATCATACATCCACTCACGAACCAAAGTGCATTTCCATTTTCTCCATAATTCATCCAACTTTTGGAGACACCAATCGTGACGCTCTTGAATGACATGGAAAGCACCCTGAAATATGAACAAACTTTTAGTTAGTTTAGACAACCTTACACGTTTAACGAGACAGAGTCCAACACGAAAAGTGTATGATGCAGCGGGTATTGAACACAAAATTTCAGACTTCGACCTCTTCTTCCTATTGAACATAAGCCTCTTTATCTTAGTTTGACATCAAAAATTCCTAACAGAATATATATTCTTAATAAATCAACTATTTAAAGTTTACTCAATAATTGTTATAATGTTATTAGACCAATTCACACAAATTAAGAAAATAATACTAGATGACTAGTTTACTATTAATGGCAAAAGTTAGAATATGAAGATTGGCTAATGATCAATTGCTATATGACCATCTTCATACAAGCAGTACATTATTCTGATGATATATTTACATATATAGAACATTTTCCGCACCATTTTAGTTAGAGTATCAAATATCAAATACTTACGATACATAGTGTCATCCGTCTCCTATGCAAATTCATACTATCCAATTCATACTATCCAATTCATACAATAATTTAAATCCAACCATGGCAAATAATTCAATAGTCTTCCTCATTTTATCATTCTTAGTTATTGTTACTCCTACACTATCTCATTCAACTGGCTTTACCACTGACCATGGGTAGCATCAACAGTTCATAAAGTAGAGTAAAGCAGTAGGGTAGTAGCCGTGAGCACCTGACAGTTGCGTTCAATGAGTAGTCGGGTCTGAACAGACTAGATAAATGGGCAGGAAGTAGCAGTACGTATAGTGCAGTACCAGCGGGAATGGTTAGATGCAGTGCAGACAGTGGACAGTACAGGTGCTAATGCAATGGGCAGAAGTATTGAGTAGAAGAAGAGCAGTGGTTCAGTAGCGTTAATAGCAGGAATGGGGAGGGAATGAAGAAGAGCAGTAGGCAGATTATTGAACATCGGAAACAATACTGACAAGGTTTGCTCTATATTTGGCGAGACACATACGCAGATTATTCCGACACTGTAACAATGGTTCCCAGTCTTCCCACTCCTATACCACATTATAAAATAGACTCCAAGACTTGGACACCTGATTGAGTCCAAGCAACACAGGGTACTCATCTATCAGAACAACCGGGAAAGATAAATTGATAATCATGTTAATAGTTTAAATCTTTACGGAACTATTCATTTTATACCGAGCTTCCTCTTCAAAACCCTCATACAATGTACAAACATTGAAAAATTGAACACCGGAAACAATACTGACAAGGTTTGCTCTATATTCGGATTTCGGAGACACACCCCTACACTGTAACAATGATTCCCAGTCCTATACCACATTGTAACGTTCACTTAAACGAAACAATAGGCAGATAGCACTCCTCCATACTAGTGGAAATCACACCATCATATATCATATAACTCATTTTATCCCCTTTGAGGTGAATTTCAGTTAGAACTCTAGCAATTAAGGTTGACCGCCCTTAAACATACCAGGAACAGATAGCATATTACGCTTAAAGTATAAGCAGGCAGAAAGACCCAACAACTTTGACACCTGAACTTTTCATGTTACTTCATGAACCAATACGACATTAGTTATTGAAAATGGGCACTTGATACTTAAGAAGTTCACTTCAAGCCAAGAACACACTATTATATGCTATAACGGTACTTGATATATCAAACTTAGAACATGGTTAAAATAACATACCGTCAGTTCACTCAGCATAAGGTTCAACGTTGGTTGATCCACATCCTCCCAACTATCCAGTGTGGGACTAACATTCCCCCGAACAGTCACGCCTATCCATGAACTAAACTTAGATGCATATTTTCCTGTCGGCAATTTATCTTCTTTGTCCCACTCAAGTTGTATGGGTTGTTTCTCTTTAATAGCTCTTGCAGCCATATCTAAAACAGTTCGGCCCCTGTGAGAAGATATCCCCTTCTTTCCGCTTGCGTCCTCAACAGAGTTGTTCTTTCGACTTCTTTTACGTTTTTGCGGGCCCATTGCTCAACTGTACAAAAAAAAAACAGGGATAGCAAGTCACAATAGGGAAAGCAAGTCACAACAGGGAAAGCAAGTCACTGGAACAAGCAAGATAGGAAAGCATATAAGAAATGTAGATGAGGAATGCTTCTGATGAAAAGCGGTAAAATGTGAGAAATTATATTAAAACATCAATAATGGAGCCAATTACAAGAATTTCAGTAGATGATGTACATACAGCAAGTCTCATACTGCCACTAAGCAAAAATAAACAACCAAGAAAACTAAATTATTCTATATGATAATAATAATAATAATAATAATAATAATAATAATAATAATAATAATAATAATAATAATAATAATAATAATAATAATAATGGGACTGAAGCGTTGCTTGGACTGAAGCGTTGCTTGGACTGAAGCGTTTGCTTGGACTGAAGTCAAATCATCAGTCTACATTTTATAATGGGACTGAAGCGTTGCTTGGACTGAAGTCAGGTCGTTGCTGCCTATAGTAAAAAAAGGGAAAAACATTTAATAATACTAATAATAATAATAATAATAATAATAATAATAATAATAATAATAATAATAATAATAATAATAATAATAATAATAATAATAATAATAATAATATAATAATAATAATAATATAATAATAATAATAATAATAATAATAATATAATAATAATAATAATAATAATAATAATAATAATAATAATAATAATAATAAAAATAATAATAAATCGTACCTAATCATGCGTCAAAACCGCGAGGGCGTTTTTTAGAAGAAGACTCGGTATTGGTCCATATCCCTTCGTCATGGTCATCACGAACATATAAACTAGAAGGCTCGAATATATCCGTATCATCTAAATGTGGTACACGAGTATCAAAGCCCTCAAATACCACATCGTCATCGCAACTATCCATTGTGGTCTTACTTCTTACAGATAGCAGAACTGACCACTTTTTATCCGATGGATCGGTGACATAAAATACTTGTTTCGCTTGTGTCCCTATAATAAAAGGATCCTCCTTATGACCAAATTTATTAAGATTTACTAAGGTGAATCCTAGTTCATCCTTGCGAACTCCACTAGTAGTTTCAATCCACTTGCATCCAAATATAGGTATTAGAAAATCTGTGTAATCTAACTCCCAAATCTCTTCAATGAATCCATAATAATGCATTTGACTTAAAACTGGTTTCTTATCTTTCGAACTAGCAAAATGCATGCCTTCTGCCTCTACACTAACACCACTATTTTGCATCGTGCTCATGTCATCTTGCCCACGAGTGTAAAAGGTGGATCCATTAACGGCATAACCAGTATAAGACGATGCAAAAGTCTTAGGCCCAAAACAAAGCCTCTGTAATCTAGAAGAAATATACTCAGGATATTGTTGCAAGTCTTCTATAACTCGACCCTTGAACCAAACTCTAAAAGTCTTATTGTGCTCACTTGCGATCCACATCTCTAATTTATTTCGATGCTTCGCCTTCAACAATGCCCTGTGTTCCTCAAAGTACGGCTGTACCTCATCCTCGTTATGAAGAACATATGTATGTGCTATATGCCATTTCTCAGTTGCCATATCTAGACGAACATGACCCCTAAGACCTTTGCCCATCATCCACTCATTGTGCCTATTCTTAGGAATCCCAGGTAGCTCAGAATCTGACAAGTGTGCATAGCAATAAAAAAGTGCTTCATCCGTGATTGCACGCTCAGCAATAGACCCTTCAGGACGATATTTATTAGATGTATAATCCTTGTACACTTTCATCAATCTCTCCAAAGGATATTGATACCTTAGATAAACTGGACCAAGGTATTTGATTTCTCTAACCAAGTGTACAGTTAAATGCACCATTATTGTGAAAAATGAAGGAGGAAAGTACATTCCCAATTGACAAAGAGAAGTGACAATTAGTTTTTGCAAACACTCCAACTCCTTGGGATCTAACACTTTATTGCATATGGTATTGAAGAAAAAGCAAAACCTACTTATGGCGAATCGAACTTTTTTAGGTAAAATCGAACGTATAGCCACTGGTAGTAGTTGTTGCATCAAAGTATGACAATCATGAGACTTTAAACCAACAAGCTTAAGATCTGTCATTGATACTAGGCTGCTGATATTGGAAGAATATCCCTCCGGCACTTTAACACTACTTAAGCACTCACGAAACTCTGTTTTCTCCTTTCTTGAAAGTGTATGAGCAGCCGGAGGCAAATAATATCGTGTTCCTTTCTTTTCTGGTGCCAACTCAGGTCTGATTTTCATATCCACCATGTCCATCCTAGCTGATGCGTTGTCTTTTGACTTATTCGGAACATTCAGAAGAGTGTTGATTATATTGTCACACACATTTTTCTCAATATGCATAACATCTAAGCAATATCTTATAGAAAGGTCACGCCAATATGGAAGTTTTTCAAAAAGAGGAGACGTCTTCTTATATCCCCGAGACGCTAATTTAGAACCCTTCTTCCCCTAAGTTATCTCAATTTTTTTAACTCTTTCATATACTTCATGACCGGTTAATATCTTAGGAGGAGATCAATGTTCAGGTTTCCATTAAATGGTTTTTGTAGCTTACGATATGAATGATCAAGGTCCAAGAACCTACGGTATCCCAAGTACGCTTGCTTACGAGAAAACTTCAAATAACAAGAATCAACATCTTCTCCACACAAGGGGCAAGCCTCTTTCCCGTGCACAGTGTGTCCAGATAGATTACCATATGCAGGAAAGTCAGAAATAGTACATAGTAACATTGCTTTCAAATTGAAATAACTATTTTGGTAGGCATCAAACACTCGTATCCCTTCATCCCACAATAATCTCAAATCGTCAAGAAGAGGCTCTAAGTAGACATCTATATCATTACTAGGTTCTTTAGGACCAGAAATCAATAGAGACAACATGAAATATTTTCGTTTCATGCAAAGATATGGAGGCAAATTGTAAATAGCTAAAAACACCGGCCAAGTACTATGTTGACTACTCAAATTTCCAAAGGGATTCATCCCATCAGTGGAGAGTGCAAGGCGGAGATTTCTGGGTTCTTTGCCAAACTCGGGATATTTTGCATCAATAAACTTCCAGTCTTTCCCATCGGCCGGGTGTCTCAACTTCCCATCATTTGCTTTTGATGTACTATGCCATGTGAGTAATTTGGCATCATCTTTATTCGCAAATAATTGTATCAACCTAGGAATTATTGGAAAGTACCACAAAACTTTAGCTGGGATCCCCTCCTTCTTTTTGTATCGCCATTCCTTACACACTGGACAACTAGGGAGATTAGCATATCCTTTGCGATATAATATGCAATCATTGGGACATGCGTGGATTTTTTCATATTTCATACCAATTCCCCTAAGTATCTTCTTTGCCTCATATGTACGATCGGGAAGTACATTATTTTCGGGGAGCATGTCCTTTAATAATTTCAGGAGGTCTGTGAAACTCTTGTCACTCCACCCATTTGTTGCTTTCAAATTATATAACTTAACAAGAGCTGCCAATTTAGTGTCCTTACAACTACTATAAAGACGCATTTCAGAATCTTTCAATTTCTCCAATACAACACTAGTATCCTCCAAATCATTTTCATCAAGATCCTCATTAGTTTCAAGAACCTCATCATTATCTCCAAATATATCTCCCCATGATTTATCCGACATATCGTCACACCCATCTCCTACCTCAGTATTCATATTACAACCCGAATCTTCTAGTGAATTAGACTCATCGGGCTCTTCATCGTCACTCAAGCATGTTTCTCTCTCAATCTCCCCAAATTTGACATCTACATTTTTTCCTATTCCATCTAAATTTTTTGATTCTCCATGGAAAATCCAACAAGTGTACTTTGGATTAAAATTTGTCTTATTTAAATGTATTCTTACATCTCCAAAGCTCATATACCTAATATTCCGGCACATATCACAAGGGCACGCCATACTAGATTTGTCTTTCACGTTTTTATTACGAAGTCATAAAATTCAGCTAACCCGGCATCATATTCTACTTCGCCTTTTTTCCCATTAATCATCCAAGTACCAGCCATATTCGTCTATGTTGAACCATATATTCAAATATATATATAGTATATATGTTTATGTTTTGATAATGACAAGTCTAGCTATTTATATATTATATACTCGTATGTATAATCGTGTGCTAAGTGTACAGAAATTTAGTAACAAGATCTAATCAATCAAGTACAAACGATTCAAGCATATTTGTCAACAAATTGACTAAGTCGAAGATTGATAGAAGATCACAAGCGCGCATAATGAACTAAAGTTATATTTATCAACTATAGCTTTAGTACAAGATTGGTTCTAAGTTATAGCCAGGAGCTATAACTCTATATCATGAAGAAATGATCAAGACTTATATGTGTTTTAGTTGAAACAATTGTTTCCTAATTTGTGTCGTGTAGGTATTAGTGTTTAAATGGTATTCTATTTAAATATAGAATTGTTAATCTTAATAGGATTATATAAAATATCTTTTAGTTAAATAAGAAATAAATAATTGTCTTATGAGATAATTATTTATTACTAAAATAAACTAAAGATTTTTTATATGATTTTAATTGTCAAAATATATAATCTAAGATTGAGTTTGTTTCGATTTTGGAAATTGTGTGATATGTCACATTACCATAAATCGTATATGACTTACTTAAATAAATATTATGTATTTATTTAATGTCCCAAATAAACTAAGATTATATTATGGTAATATATTTTATTATCTTTGACATGATTTAGGAAGTTGATTTAATAAGGATACTAATTATTTATTATATAAAGATCTTTCCTAAATATGAATTAGGAAATTAATTCCTTATATAATACATATAGTATATTATTAAATCTTTCCTAAATGTATTAAGATTAGATTTAAGGTAGTATTACTAAAAGACTAGTATTCTAGTTTATGTAATATTCCTAAATCATCTAGGGTTTAAATTACCTAGATACATATTCTATATAAATAGACTACCATGATACATTGAAATACACGAAATACACAACACACATTCACGCATATCGAGAGAGAGCCGCCGATCATATTCTTCAAGTTCGAGCTTTTCATTGTCAAATCCGATTCAAGATTCAAGTGCTCAAGCATTGATCTTATTCATTCAAGATTGTGACACCAAGAAAATATTGAAGACTTTATCTTATTAACGTAAGATAGAACGAGTATTTAGCGGTACTCATTGTAAGACAAATATTTAACGGTATTTGTCGTAGCTAGATATTTAACGGTATCTAGATTGAGTTGTGACTAACATCAAAGTCGCACGAGTAGGGTTGATAAAATTGTAATCCAGAGTTGGTACTAATTTTATTAATCGAGAATAGTGGACGTAGGTCTCAGAGTGTGAGACTGAACCACTTCAAAAATATCGTGTCTCTACTTTATTATTGCTCTACTCAACGATCATCATACAACTGCATACACATCGATGCAGATTTTAAAAAGAAGGCATACTCAATTCAACCCCCCCCTTCTTGAGTATATTATATCAATAGACTCTTCAATTGGTATCAGAGCCTCGTGCTCTTGATCGCCTAGCCGCGTGAGTTTTGATCCTTCTATTGATTCTATATTATATACTCTTTCATCAATGGATTCCAAGCATCTCAAGTGCCCTATCTTCGATGGCAAAAACTATAGTTTATGGAAAAATATGATGACTCATTACATCAAGGGTTGTGATTGGGAATGTTGGAAGATCATCCAAACTGGACCAAAGAAGATCTTGGTCGCTGCCGCAAATGGAACAACCTATGAAAAGATGGAAAGCGATTATGTGGAAAGTGACTACAAAATTGCAGAGAAAAACTCTAAGGCCATGAGCCTCCTACAGAACGGTATGATAACCTCAGAATTCGATAGATTCTCATCCTGTAGTTCCGCTAAGGAAATATGGGATAGTCTCGAACTTGCTTATGAAGGAACATCCGCAGTCAGGAAACATCGTATAGACTTGCTTGTTCAAAGATATGAACTTTTCAATATGGAAAAGAATGAATCTATTGATAGCATGTCTGCACGATTTTCTTGTATTATTAATGAACTGCGGAACCTTGGCAAAAAGATCGATTCTGAGGATATCATTCGTAAGATTCTTAGGAGTCTCACCAAAAAGTGGCAACCTAAGGTCACGGCCATAGAGGAAGCACGTGATTTATCTAAAATCACTTACCAAGAATTGATTGGATCCTTAATGGCACATGAGATCATACTAAATAAAAACGATGATGATCCCAAAGGAAAGGGCGTCGCTTTACAAGCCTCCACAGGTGATGTAAGCGAAGAAGAACTTGAAGATGAAACAGTTCTATTCGCTAGACGATTTGATAAAGCAGTTTTTAAAGGTAGATACAAAAACTCCAACAACAAAACGTTCGACAAAAAGAATACTGACTCCAAACAAACATTCTTCAAAAGAGGATGTTTTAAGTGTGGACAACAAGACCATATGATTAAAGATTGTCCAAGTTGGGACAAAATCAAAGACAAGTCAAAAAGAGAAAAGACCAAAACAGAGTTTAAGAAAGTAATGCTTGCGTCATGCTGGGGAGAATTAGAATCTGAAGATGACGAGGACTCTGAAGAAGAAGAGGTAGCAAACCTATGTCTAAGCAACGTCAGCCTAGATCTAATCTCAAGCGACAATGATGAAGATGACGCATCAAATATGTGTCTCCTTGGAGAATCAGACTCAGACGACGACGACGAAGAGGTAAATTTTCTTCAACTCAAAAGTCAAGTTAAAAACTTATCTAAGGCTATGCTAATTAAATATTTTGAGAAAACCCTAGACCAATGTCATGAACAAAATCTTGAGTTAGATGACTTGAAAGAGCAGATCCTCGATATTGCTGAGGAAAATCAACTTCTGAAAGCCAAAGCTAAGAAACTGAAATCCAAAATAAGCATTGAAGTAAATGCTAAGTTGGAAACAGTTATGTCTGAGAAAAAGGTTCTTGAGTCTAAAGTTATAGCTAATGAAGCTATAACCTCAAAACTAAAACTCAACATTAAAGAGCTTCAATCTAAAGTTATAGCTAATGAAGCTATAACTTCAGAATTAAGAAAGGTTAATGAACGGCTTAAGTCAGAATCTTCGACTATGGTCGAAGATGAGACTCATCAAGAAGAAGTTGAGATTCTCGAAAGCAAAATCATGGATCTAGAATTCAGTATATCTAAAATCAAGAAAGAACATGCCAAAATTGTGTCCGACTTCCATAAAGACATTCAAAACCTAAAAGAGTCTAGCAACACTGACCATAGTGAATGTAAGAAAGAAATAGACTCCTTGAAAGACCTCCTTCTTCATGCTCGGAAAGTTCACGATAAGTGGGAAGGAAGCACTAACGTTCTAAACTTCCTAACTGAACAATCCGACAACAACATGAAGATGGGTTTAGGTCACGAATGTTATGGAAGAAGGGATCACTCAAAGTGTAAACAAAGTCCAACAGATAGAGACTTCAGAAGAAGGAAATATGCCGACCTTCCTGAGTATTTAATATGCACTTATTGTGGTCATACCGGACACCTCCGAGAAAACTGTGTGAAACACGCACAAGATTTTAAAACCGGAGTTAAGTTCGTTAAATCCTTAGGAATTCCAAGCGACACTAATTCTGTCTCTGATAGTGATGATGACAAAACTGAGGAAAGAAACATTGACCACAGATGGTTCTATGACATGACATTTGACTACGAAGAAAAGAAAAACAGAACCAAACAGACTCCTCAAACATCACACAAAAAATGGTCACCAAGAGTCCAAACTAAAACCTACACAAGAACATCAAAACCCAACCACTACCGATATAAAAAGATCTATGTAAGACAAGTCTGGGTTAAAAAGGAAGATGTATTTGTGATTACTAACAACAAAGGACCCAAGTATGCTTGGGTACCTAAATCCTGTCTTTAAAATTATTTGTGCAGTTTGTCGCCAAGGAAAATAACTTATGGTATCTCGACAGTGGATGCTCAAGACATATGACAGGCGACATAAACCTATTCCAAACCCTAAAACCTTTTGACGGAGGTAAAGTCACATTTGGTGATAACAAAAAGGGAAAAATCATCGGAATTGGAAAGATAGGTATTTCATCCTCTCATGCTATAAATGATGTATACCTTGTAAATGGTCTCAAACACAATCTCATCAGTATATCACAATTATGTGACAAAGGAAATAAAGTGGTTTTTCATTCAGATATATGTCGTATAATCTTAGAAGGCACCAGTAAAGTGATACTTGAAGGTCACAGGATAAAAAATGTTTATATGATTGATTTAAATGTTGTACCTACTGATTCTCTATCATGCATGAAAGTTACGTTAGATGATCCATGTTTATGGCACAAGAGATTTGGTCATATTAGCTCACCTATTCTGAGTAAGCTGAAAAGATGGGACTTGGTCGAAGGTCTTCCAAAGATCAAATTTGATCAAGAAAAGATGTGTGACACATGTGCACGATGTAAACACGTCAGATCATCCTTTAAGCCAAAAAGAGTGGTAAGCACAGAACAAGCTCTTGAACTTGTACACATGGATCTATGTGGACCTATGAAGGTAAGAAGCAGAGGTGGTTCCAGGTACGTTTTCGTTCTAGTTGATGATTACTCTAGATTTGTTTGGCCAATCTTTCTTCACTCCAAAGACGAAACCTTCGATGAATTTGTTAGTCTCATGAAGCTTGTCCAAAACAAATATAAATCAAACCTAGTAACAATCCGTACTGATCATGGAACTGAGTTCGACAATCATGCTTTTATTGAGTTCTGTAAAACCAATGGTGTTGGTCATAACTTCTCGGCCCCTAGAACCCCACAACAAAATGGAGTCGTAGAACGAATGAACAGAACGCTAGAAGACACGGCTAGAACAATGCTTCTTTGTAGTGGTCTACCTAGAAACTTTTGGGCTGAGGCTATTAGTACAGCTTGCTATATTCATAACCGTGCTATGATTAGACCTATCCTTAAAAAGACTCCTTATGAACTTCTTCGTGGTCGTAAACCAAACATATCTCATTTAAGATGCTTTGGTAGTAAATGCTTTGTTCACAACAATGGTAAAAACAGATTAAGCAAATTCGACCCTAGAAGTGATGAAGCAATCTTTATAGGATATTCAGATCATAGTAAAGCCTACAAAGTTTTTAACAAACGTACTTTATGCATAGAGGAAAGTATTCATGTTATCTTTGATGAAAATAATGTCTTCGATAAGCCATTACAGGATATAGAGGAAAACCTAGATGAACCTGATTTCAGGTTATCAAGGGAAGATCCTCCTGAAATGGAAATTGAAGAAGGAGAACCTCAAGGAACTCATGATGAACTCAACTTGGGAGAAAACGGTGCGAGAGATGAAACTACAGTTGATGATACTGTAAATAACTCTCAAACCAATGACTTGGAACCCAGAGTTATAGCTAATGAAGCTGTAACTTTGAATCAAAACCAAAGGGAAGAGGCCAGAGTTATACCTGACCCTACTATAAACCCAGGTTTGGATTCAGGGGGAACAAGTCAAGATCCCGAGTCAAGTTCAGGGAATACAAACGATCAATCAAGGAACTGGAGATATAAAGGCTCTCATCCTTTGGATAATGTCATAGGAAGCCTGACAGATGGAGTTCAAACTCGAAGGAGCTTAAATAACTTTTGCTCATTCTACTCCTTTCTCTCCACCATTGAACCTTCAAATATTAAGGAAGCTCTCGCAGAACCAGACTGGATAGTTGCCATGCAAGAAGAACTCCAGCAATTTGAAAGAAACAAAGTTTGGCATCTTGTTCCTCGACCTAAGGACAGAACTGTCATTGGAACTAGATGGGTATTCAGAAACAAATTGGATGACACTGGAGTCATTGTGCGAAACAAGGCCAGACTAGTAGTTCAAGGATACAACCAACAGGAAGGGATCGATTATGACGAAACCTTTGCTCCCGTTGCTCGTCTTGAGGCAATAAGACTACTCATTGCATTTGCAGCTCATAAGGGAATGAAGCTTTTTCAGATGGACGTTAAGACTGCATTTCTTAATGGCTATCTCCAAGAGGAAGTATTTGTTGAACAACCTCCTGGATTTCCTGACAGCAAACTCAAGGATCATGTATTCAAATTGGACAAAGCACTATATGGTATGAAACAAGCTCCTAGGGCATGGTACGACAGATTATCAAAGTTCCTATTGGAGAGTGGATTCAAGAGAGGGTCTGTAGATAAAACCCTATTTCTTAAAAGTAAAAAATCAGATCTACTAGTCGTTCAGATCTATGTTGACGATATTATTTTTGGCTCAACTAATAAAAAGTTGTGCAAGTACTTCTCTGAGTTGATGACTTCTGAGTTCGAGATGAGTATGATGGGAGAACTAAAGTTCTTCCTTGGACTTCAAATACAACAAACTGAAGAAGGAATCAAGGTTCATCAACAAAAATACGTCAAGGAGTTACTAAAGAAATTTGGAATGGAAACCTCTCATGCAATGCCTACTCCAATGGTCACAGATAAGAAGTTAACCAAAGACGAAGATGGTAAGTCTGTAGATGAAACAACTTACAGAGGTATGATTGGCTCACTTCTTTATCTTACAGCAAGTCGTCCAGATATAATGTTTAGTGTCTGTGTTTGTGCAAGATTCCAATCTGCACCAAAAGAATCACACATGATTGCAGTTAAAAGAATATTAAGATACCTAATCGGAACCTCAAAATTATATCTATGGTATCCTATGGACTGTAACTTTAACCTAGTAGGATATTCAGATGCGGATTATGCAGGGTGTTCTTTAGACAGAGAAAGTACCTCCGGACTTGCTACCTTTGTAGGTCCCTGTATTATATCTTGGGGATCCAAGAAACAAAATTCTGTCGCTCTCTCAACTGCTGAAGCAGAATATATTGCAGCCGCACTGGTATGTTCTCAACTTTTATGGTTAAAGCAACAGTTACATGATTATGGTGTTGATGTTGGATGCGTGTCTATCTTATGTGATAATACGAGTGCTATAATTATATCTAAAAACCCAGCCCAGCACTCGAGGACCAAACATATTGAAATTAGACACCACTTTCTAAGAGACCATGTTGAAAAGAAAAATATAAAATTGGAATTTTGTAGTACGGAAAAACAGTGGGCAGATATCTTCACTAAACCATTGGCTAGAGAACGCTTTGAGACTCTGCGATTGGAAATTGGTTTAATAGGTGGCACCTAATCAAATCTCAAAAGCAAAAATAACCCAATGATTGACTACGGTTTAGATGAGATTATATGACTGTGTCCGTATACTCCGCTGCATGTGTATGTGTGTATTCGATGATAAATTATGTGAACATAATTATGTTATGCAATTCATATATGTGTGTGTGCACAACCGAATCTCACAATAATAATACGACACATATTATAGTTTACCCTACAATATTTACCTATACATATTAATATTTACATATTATTAAAACAAAAAAAAAAAAGGGAAAAATATAAACACTCCCACCTCACTCAAACCGTGTCCCAAGCTACCCCACACCCCCTACCACGTGTCATCTCACCAACAAACTCAAATCCCCAAATAATTACCTCACCTTCACAAAACCTCCAAAATAAAATCACCAAACTCCATTAAAATCCGATCAAAACTTAAACCCAACACTTTACAACCACCATGCTGCCATCACGCGCCACTCGCTCACACCATCACCTCCACCGTCCCCAACACCCATCTCCGTGTCCATTCCGAGGACCGACATCGGAAACGTCGCAAACTTAATCAAGACTCACATGTAGTTCCTGAATATTCGCCGGAGTTAATTGGTTGGTCGGGACAAATTCTCTTGTTGTGAAGCTGTGGTGTTGTACAATCGGTTGAAGGGACGAAGGTAATTTTAGCTTCGTTGATTTGTTTCAAGATTTGTTTCAAGATTCTAATGTGTTGGTTAAAGAAAAGGTGTACTCGACAATTGTAAAAAAAAAAAAAAGGGGTTGTTGATGATACAAGTTCTGGAGTCATGCCGAGAAACCATATGTGTGACAAAACCCTCAAGCTCATGGGTATTTACCTTGATGACATTGATTTAACTTTTGGCAAGGTATAAGTGGTGAACAAAAACCGAATGTTTCTCCATCGTTTGAGGGATTGGATGCTAAGATGGATGGGATTCTTAGTTTATATGAAGTTAAAAAGGAGAATGAAAGCGTGGGTGATAGCGGTAGATGTGGCAATTCAAGTCGTGAACCCGAGCTAAGGGCGTGGATGAATAATAAAAAATTGATAAGAGAGTTGAGAAGGTTGTTGTTCGTGCTCAGATTACTGTGTTGATACTATGTTCTTCAATTTGTCTCGTTTTCGGTTATTGTGTTTGAATCCGGAATGGACTTCCTCAAACTCTTACTCTTATCCCAGCACAACTCTGAAACTATCTTTGGCCCAACAAAATTTGAGGCCCACTAGCCCTTATGTTGCCAATCTTAACCTTTCCTAATTGGTTCCAAAAGGCCCATCTAAAAATTGTCCAAGCCGGCCCAATTTTCTCATATTTGACCCATATTCGGCCCAGTGGCATAGTATTTCGGTTTAGTTGTGTATATTTCTAACACTCGTACTTGTGTTGTATGATATCTTGTGTTTGTGTGATACGTCTTTGTTGCATGCTTATTCATGTTTCGTCGTATATTATTCTAGTCGTTTTATGTCTTTGTTCTCATCTTTTCGATGATGTCAAGAGGGGGAAATATGCGACTTAGATTAGAATTTGCCTAAGCTTGCTCCTTGTCGTAATTCATTGTCTCTTAGGGTCCTTAAAGGATATGGGATAAATAGAAGATAGAAACCCTAAGTGACTCTTTGCTATGAATAACCCTTATTATATTGAGGGGGAACATACACTTAGACACGAAATCTAAGAGAGACTTGCCATCATCAAAAAGGGGGAATTTGTTGAACCATATATTCAAATATATATATAGTATATATGTTTATGTTTTGATAATGACAAGTCTAGCTATTTATATATTATATACTCGTATGTATAATCGTGTGCTAAGTGTACAGAAATTTAGTAACAAGATCTAATCAATCAAGTACAAACGATTCAAGCATATTTGTCAACAAATTGACTAAGTCGAAGATTGATAGAAGATCACAAGCGCGCATAATGAACTAAAGTTATATTTATCAACTATAGCTTTAGTACAAGATTGGTTCTAAGTTATAGCCAGGAGCTATAACTCTATATCATGAAGAAATGATCAAGACTTATATGTGTTTTAGTTGAAACAATTGTTTCCTAATTTGTGTCGTGTAGGTATTAGTGTTTAAATGGTATTCTATTTAAATATAGAATTGTTAATCTTAATAGGATTATATAAAATATCTTTTAGTTAAATAAGAAATAAATAATTGTCTTATGAGATAATTATTTATTACTAAAATAAACTAAAGATTTTTTATATGATTTTAATTGTCAAAATATATAATCTAAGATTGAGTTTGTTTCGATTTTGGAAATTGTGTGATATGTCACATTACCATAAATCGTATAGGACTTACTTAAATAAATATTATGTATTTATTTAATGTCCCAAATAAACTAAGATTATATTATGGTAATATATTTTATTATCTTTGACATGATTTAGGAAGTTGATTTAATAAGGATACTAATTATTTATTATATAAAGATCTTTCCTAAATATGAATTAGGAAATTAATTCCTTATATAATACATATAGTATATTATTAAATCTTTCCTAAATGTATTAAGATTAGATTTAAGGTAGTATTACTAAAAGACTAGTATTCTAGTTTATGTAATATTCCTAAATCATCTAGGGTTTAAATTACCTAGATACATATTCTATATAAATAGACTACCATGATACATTGAAATACACGAAATACACAACACACATTCACGCATATCGAGAGAGAGCCGCCGATCATATTCTTCAAGTTCGAGCTTTTCATTGTCAAATCCGATTCAAGATTCAAGTGCTCAAGCATTGATCTTATTCATTCAAGATTGTGACACCAAGAAAATATTGAAGACTTTATCTTATTAACGTAAGATAGAACGAGTATTTAGCGGTACTCATTGTAAGACAAATATTTAACGGTATTTGTCGTAGCTAGATATTTAACGGTATCTAGATTGAGTTGTGACTAACATCAAAGTCGCACGAGTAGGGTTGATAAAATTGTAATCCAGAGTTGGTAATAATTTTATTAATCGAGAATAGTGGACGTAGGTCTCAGAGTGTGAGACTGAACCACTTCAAAAATATCGTGTCTCTACTTTATTATTGCTCTACTCAACGATCATCATACAACTGTATACACATCGAAGAAGATTTTAAAAAGAAGGCATACTCAATTCAACCCCCCTCCCCCTTCTTGAGTATATTATATCAATAGACTCTTCAGTCTACATAATTATAACATGTAAAAACACATATTAACAGCAGCAGGAAAAGACCGAGAAAAGCGGCAAGAATGGGACTTAAACCAAAACAAAAGAACAGCATCAAGAAATTTTTTTTATATAGAGGTACGTATACATTTTTAGAGCAAAACTTTCCCGCAGAACAAAATTTAACGCTGTCTCACTGTGAGATCGTATCACTGTACCAAATCCTACCTGATTCAAACCAAACTTGCAAGAGGTTTCCTACAGTAAGCAAAGGCCTACCTACAAGGCTACTCCTAATTTACTCATATGTTACTTTGACACTTACAATGGCAGTGTGTCGCATTTCCAACATTACGACATTCTGACATGACATGAGACAATGTTTCAACACCTCATTTTAAGCCAAAAACCAACGACAGTGGAAAGGAGTCATCACGGTAAGACCATGAATTCATAGGCTGGACCTAACGGGCCTGAACTTAGTTTATTTCACACTTCGGCTTTATTCTCTCGCCTAAAAGCTTAAAAAGAAGACTAAGGCTTAGTATAAGAACCGAGGTGGGTATGCATTGAAAAACTAAAAGAGAGTTAAGCCCTACTTCTCTGTTCTTGCGCCAAGATACTATACTTACTGTACTAGCTCTACTGACCTATAAAGTTTCTTTGCGAATATAAAGTAAAACAAAGGCTTCTAGTATCCTACTAAAGAGACGCTAGGTAGCTCTCATTCAAAAGCCCAAACTTCTTCTACTTAGCTAGCTACTTACCATAGGACTGGTTGTTCTCTTTGCTTTGCCCCTTACTTACCTCCTTTATCATATAGAAGCAAGTTGGCTGAAACCTACTAGTAACGGACGCAAAATAGACAAATTTAGACGCAAAATAGACCACAAATCAGACGATGTACCAGACCTAAACTGAGCGTGAAGGCTGAAACAGACGTGAAATATCAGACCCATAAAAAACCTGAACACGGACTAAAACAGACGCGGTCAGCCCCGTACAAAGGCTGAAACAGACGCCACATTCAGACCATAGGACATACGCATAACACAAACTGTAACCAGCCCTTAAACAGACCCGAAATAGTCCAGGATCTGACCCGTAACAGACTTCGACCTCTTCTTCCTATTGAACTTAAGCCTCCTTAATGTTTAAGTGCATGTTAACAGTTAACTAATTCATAAAGATTACAAAATTAATGCAATTTAGTAATTAATTAGAGGAGTCTAAAGAACTCTCAAGTGGGAGAGGTTGAAATGCAGAAGTCTGGAGAGGAGGATTAAGAGGGGGGGAGATAGTAGGTAAACTCAGCCCCACAAATCTTTCTAAATGACTCGAGCTGCAATGGCTTGAACCGCCTGAGTTAAGAGGTATTGAACTAATTAACATGACCCACGGACAGTCTATTTTCAGACCCACGAACTCTGAAGAGTTAAAAGTAGTAACAACATTAAATAGGTACTGCAGTAGTAAACTAGTAACTCTACAAAACCAGGGCTTGAACCCAATCCTTCTCATTTCTCATTACTGGACTTCCTAATCCTACTAGCTATGAATGCCAATAAACTTGCAACAGCACATGAAAACAATCTAAATCGCAAATTTCCCAGTACTACAGTCAGACTTTACTGTTAGCATTTCAACTAAAACTCCCTGAGACATAGGCTGATAGGCACAACCATACAAGCAGTAGATTAACTAATGGCATCTATATGACCAATGCTTAAAACCGTCAAAACCTAACACAATTCATAGATAGCAGATAGCAAATGAAGCTTTAAGTAGTACTGCTAGTATGCATATTTGCTAGTAAAATCGACAATTGAGGAAAAACAAGAGTAAAGGAGAAAGAGGGCGTACGAATTATCGATGCTTGCTTCAGTTGCTTCGAAATTAAAACATGAATAATGCTTGATTTAGTTGCTTCGTCGTCTTTGTATCGTCGTCGACTTTGTGGAGTAAAGGAGAAGCTATGATGGCTGGGTTTTGTATAGTCGTCGTCGTCTTTCAGTTTGAGAGGGTTTCGAAAACTGAACTGTTTTATTGTATTCTGTATTGTTTAGTAATTATGGAAAACAAAAGAGAACGGTTGCTCACGAAACCGTCTTGGTTTAAAAACAAAGAGAACGGTTGATAGAAGAACCGTCTTGTTTTCTTTCTGTTTGAAAAACAAGGAGAACGGTTGCCATGTGAACCGTCTTGGTTTAAAAACAAAGAGAACGGTTTGTAGAAGAACCGTCTTGGTTTCTTTTTGTATGAAAAACAAAGAGAACGGTTGCCCTGTGAACCGTCTTGGTTTCTTTTTGTATGAAAAACAAAGAGAACGGTTGCCCTATGAACCGTCTTGGTTTCTTTATGTATGAAAAACAAGGAGAACGGTTAATCTTTTAACCCGTTCTCTTAGGTTTTTTTTGAACGTTTGAAGACGGGTTTCAAATTGAACCGTCTTCTATTGCTATATTCGAAACACGCGCGCAATTTTTGGGACACATTAAGACGGTTCCGCAAAATTTCGTTCCTTAATCCCCGTCTCCTAAGCCTATATTTGTAGTAGTGTATACAAAAATCCAAAAAAACAAGAAAAATTACAAAAATTACAAAAAAATGCACGTTTACTTTAGCATATAAGTAGAGTCGGAACAAGAGTATTTCAATGATGATTTTGCAATTTCCACATGTTTATGCCTTTGCCTTGCCTTGCTAACATGCCCTAGTATTAGAATCATATGCATATCTACGAGTTTTTGTCACACAATTTGTGTTTCTTGAGACTTGACTTATACCTTGGCAAACTACCGTAACACCCCGATTTATTAAAGAGCCTTTAGTCAGACATCCTCAGTAAATAGAGTTGTTACCGTCTCGGAATGTCCGAGGTAAAGAATAACAAAGTAAATCAAACCACAGTACTTAGTATAAAAAAAACGAATAAATTTAAACTTTGATGTTACAACTCCTACACAACGGAAACTAATCTACAACTGATAACCTTGAAGAGTGTGATCTAATTCTAAGTCGGTCTATCCAAGTACTCACGGCATCCCATGCTCCCACAATGTCATCTTTCCTGTAGAATCTACTCCCCATTCCGGATCATCGTAGGTGTCACACGAATCCACAGGGTCAAGCACGAGGTTGAGTAGGAAAACATCAACAAGACATAAATGAACATACAGTAACTTCCTTCCATCTCCACATCGTACAGTCCACTACGTCATCTCCATCACACCACTCCTTCCATCACACCACACCTTCCATCACATCATAAGTTCCATCACACCACACCCACCATGGCCATATCACAAGTAACGTATCATAAGTCCTGTATCTCCACTCCAAATCATATACAGATAGATATACAATTAATAACATCATGATATAGCATCCGAACAGTAACACAAACTCACAATAAATAATAACACATCTCATGTCATAATTAACTTCACAATATTCCCCTACCTCAATTGCGGAATAAGAACCGAACAGCTGCTAGAAATGTTCCACCTCGAACAACCGAACTCATTTCATATAATTAGTATTGAATATCAATTTCTACCCATACAATTACATAACTAAAATTACTTGACCATGTTCATATACATATCAATTATTATGAGCTCCTCATTCATATCAATCATCACTAGTCAATTAAAACTTACTAATTATAATACAAAACAATAATAGTAATAATATCCATAGTAGTAATAATAAAACGTAACAACAAAACAAAGTATTGAATCAAACAGCCCGAACAACCTTCCGACCAGCCCACTTCGCAACTTCTTCGACACCCCTTCTACAGCCCGAACCACCACCATACCACCATGGTTGAGACCCCTGAACCACGGTGCAACAACTGACCCTGACCACTAACCCACACCCAACCACGACAGACATCGAAACCAACCCTAAACATGCTGGTCACAAACACCAACCCAGTTCCTGCTCATACCCATGTTACAACCCCCCTGTAACCACGCTCTTATCCACCAACTAACACCACTCCTAGCCCAACCAACCACCAGACCCGACACCAAACACCACACACCAACCCCTGATGCCAGACTCCCACTTTCGAACCTCTCAACCCCTTCAAGACAACCCTTACAAAAACCACCGCGCGTACAACCCGATCCCTTGTTTCTATACCATTTCCGATACTGTATCCCTCTCTAAAACTACGATATCCTATTACCACACACACCACCCCCGACAACCACCACCATGGTCCACAACACCTCACTACCACCCACGACGGACTCACGTTCATACACGACTCAAAAAGCAAACGAAACAACCACAATATTACTACGAACAGAGCATAAAAAAACGCATAACTACCGACATTCATGGTGGTAATGGTGACGGTTACGGTGGCTCGACGGTCGTTTAGAAAAGACAACATATACTATGTACTCCATAGATTAATAAAATGCGAAGAACAGATCTTACAAACCTACACATACGATGAACAACATGATTCAAAACAAGGGAAACTAGAGAAACAGTGGAGGCACGGTGAACATACCTAATTCCTTGCCCAAACGAACCACCCTAGGCCACCTTGAACCACCGTGTGAACCCTCCTCCCCAAGCTCTGATGTGGCGGCTGTGACTGTGTACGATTAGCTAGGTCTCGATGGCTAGGGTTAGGGTTTTGATTTCCTTTTTAGAATAGGTAGGCTAAAGTCATGCAACATGTTGTGTTGATGTGGGTTTATGTTGTCGAGATGGACTCAAGTTGGTGGCACGCAAAACGAGGCCCAGATCCGTCACATAAGTATGATCTAATACTAAAAGATGAACTCAACCCCTCACCAACAACGTATATAGTATGAAACACTTATTCGACAATTACCTATCGAATATAAAGCCCAAACACTAACAACATGTCAATATAAGTAATAAAAGTTTGAGATAAAATAACAACATATTAACACCAAAATACGAGGTATTACAACTACTATACATTCTAAGTCTTAGAGCTTTATACCTGGTTTCATTCATAACCAGTTGTTTAGGAATGTGAGTAGTACTCCCTCTAGAACATGTTACATCAATGTGCATAAAAACATGAATATGAATTTCTATATACCTGTTTACTATCTTGTTTTGTGAGTCTTGTTACGTGCATTTGAGGTCCCTTCTCTCTTATTTACCCATAAGCCTTACATAGCAAAAATTGCCCTTTTTATCCCTAAAAACTACATCCTATACATAGCCTACCCTACCAAGCTAGTATTTGTGGTCGATGGAATCCTTTTGAGACAGTTTTGGTCTATGTGTCACCTTGAGCAAAAAGAGAAAAGAAAGAAAGAAAAAGGAAAAAGAAAAGAACAGAAAAAGAAAGAAAAAGAAAGAAAAAACGGAAAAAAAAATAGAATAATACGTGCAAGACAGTCGACCGACCGCACCACTTGGTCGGCCGACCAACTGACAGAAATAGGAGTTCAAATTCGTTCAGAAAATCCCTTTCTTGTACATCTTATTACTCTCGTACTTCATTCAAAATATTTGGGAGTCCTTTCTTTAATTTAATGTGAGATTTGTGCTACAAAAACGGCACTTTTATAATGTTGAAAGTTGTGAAATATGTTCTTGGAACCCGGTTTACTAGCTTGGCTACTAACCCCATTTGTCCAAAAACATCTTAACCTCTTTTACCTTTCACCTCACATATCCTTCATTACCTCAATTCATGTGTCAAGGTCACTTAATGAGTGTGTTTATGCACGGTTGTAGAATTCTTTTTCATGTTAGATTGTAGGCATGTTTTCATGGGTCGAAGTTAGGTGAGTGTCTTTACAATATACTTCTTTCTATCTTTTACATACACTCAACCTTTGCTTAATGTGCGATTCGAGCAACCCGCGAGAGTCCATGGTCTAAAGTCTCTATAGTCAACAGTTTTGCAACTTTGACAACTCCATAACTCGTTTGCATGATTTAAATACTTTCTCATAATGGACTTGGCATTGGTTTAGGCTAACATGTAAATTTCGCTCTGAGATTGAAATCGTTCCATTAGTTTAAGATCGAGTCCAATTCTTGCTTGAGGGCAAGCAAGGTTTGGTTTGTGGAATTTGATGCGTGTCTATTTTATGATGTTTTACATCTATTTTTACACGCATTTTATAGCTCATTTACGATGTTTTAGCCTTTATTTCCCCACAATTGTCTACTTTCGTATTTTTATGCTCTTTTGCAGATTTATGCGGAAAAGAGGCGATTTTAAGCCAAATGCTACCCTTAGGATTTTTACATGACCATGAGAGCTAAGGAACGAGAAGGAAACAACACTCGAAGTGTAAACCAAGGACCATAAGACCAGTTTTAAGAAGAATTCAAGGCTGATACACAGGAAAACCGGTCGATCGACCGACATACCTTGTCGGTCGACCACAGCACTTGTTATCTCAGACTTAGAATTCAACTTACGAAGACATAAATCTATTGGGCCCGATAATCGGTCGACCAACCGCATCACCTGGTCGGTCGACCGCAGCTGTAATACCTCGTACTTCGTTATGTTTTATTTTACTATTTAATATTTATTTGGGAATGTTAATAGTTAGACAAACGTTCGTATTCGATAATTGATTTATCGAATATATTTTTATGATGTTAGTAAGGGGTCGAGTATGAAAGCTAGTAGTAAAACCGTGTTTAAGTTTGTTATGATGTGGGCCTTGTTTTGTTGCACAGAACACTTATTGTAAACAAAACAAAACTAATACACAAACCCTCCCTCAAACATCCAGCCGTCATACATTCATACACCACCGCCATCTTCATTTCTCGTTTTTTTTCTCGCTTAACATTCAATTCGAATTCCCTCAAAGCAATTCTCTAGCTTACCAGATTCACTCACGACACACGCATAAAGGAGTCACCTCACACCGGTTCAGAACTACCTTAAACGACTTAGTTATCTCGACATTTGGTAAGTTCATAGTTTTTCATTTATTTTGGTTTATATATATTTTCTGAGTAGTGTTTAAGGTTTTGAATTAGGAGGGATGTAGGTGACTAGGACTTTGGTTCGGGTGACCCATGGTGGTGGCGGTAAGGGTGGTTAAATCGGTTTTCATTGTTGTTATAGGGGTGTGTAGCAGCCGCGTAATTAGGGGACCATAGATAGTGAGTCGTCTATTGCACCCATGACATGTCTGACTGAACCTGGGGGTTGGTAGGCCTGGTGTTATTGGTTGGGTTAGACTTCGTCGGTGGTCTGTTGGTGGTCCAAGGTGGCGACGCGCGAATTTCTGGCTGGGAACATCAGAAACAGAGGGAAGGGGAAAAACAGAGTATGCGGTACTGTTTGTGTCACGGTGTCGGTGTTTGGGTCTGGTGGCGGTCAAGGAGGGCGTACCCTTGGAAACATCGTGGGCCAGTGATGACTGGGGTGGCGTCCAGGGGCGGTAGTGTGTGGTGGTTAGGGGTGTACGGGGGTCAGTTTTAGAGTCGGTTCAAGGGTTATGCGTGTTGCTGGGTTGGAAAAGGGTGGTTGTCGTGGAGTTGTTCGAGCACGACGTTCGAGTCGGTGGCAAGGGTGACGCTCATACCGTTGGTAGAGATGGTGGGAAGTAGTAGATGCAAGGCTGAAGGAGTGTGGTGGTGGCTGGGTCATCGGGTTGTATACGGTCATCGTCGTGTTTTGCATGATGTTAATATTAATACTAACGTCATACTATTACTACTATTATTATATTATTAGTATTATTGTTATTATTATTGGTTGTTATAATTGATATTAGTATTATTATGGTTATTACTAGTATTAATGTTTTAGTATTTAGTCATAGTTATGTGACATTACTATTTTGGAAATTTCTAATTTTGGGCAAGGTTGCTATTTATGGAAAGTTTCTATTTCAGGAAACTTATCTCTTTTAGAAGTTACGATATTTAGTATCTTTGCTATTCTAAAATAGGGGTTAGGTAAAGGTTTATTAATCGCTAAATAATATATGTTTAGGTGACGGTATCCGCGGGGAACATTTCTAGCGGCTGTTCGGTTGTCATTCTGCAATTTGAGGTAGGGGATATATATCTGTGGTTGCGCTATGACATGAAGTGTGTGTATTGCTTATTATAAGATTGATATAATTGATTATGAATGTATTTTTGATTGTTGATTATTATCAATTATTGTGGAGAACGGGATTTGTGAAATGGGTCTTGTGATACGAGTCTTGTGATATGGGACTTGTGATATGGCCATGGGAGGTGTGGTGTAGTGTGGTGTGATGGGAGGTGTGGTGTGATGGAGGTGGGGTGGTTGTTTGGATGATATGGGGATGGAGGAAGGTGCAGTTCTATTGTTGTTTATGTTTTATCTATTTTATCTACTCAACCTTGTGGTTGACCCTTTGTATTCGTGTGACACCTACGATGATCCGGAATGGGGAGTAGATTCTACAGGAAAGAGACAGATGAGCTAGGAGCTGGGACGGGAATGTGAGATGCAAATTTGGGACTGACTTAGTATTATATCAGTTATAGAATAATCACTAGTTGTACTTTTATTCTGTTGCGTAGTTTTTTGTAATATCAAAGTTTATATTTTATCTGTGTTATATAAAGTACTTTGTATTGTTTTACTTTGTTATTCACTTCCTCGGACATTCCGAGATGGTAACAGCTCTATTTATTTGAGAATGTCTTGCTAAAGGCTCTTGAATAAATGGGGGTGTTACAAAGTGGTATCAGAGCGAACGATCCTCAGGCCAAAAATAAATGAATAATAATAATGAATGTAGGAAGAGTCTAATAAAATGAACCCCGAGATGAAACTGATAGGAGCCCCAAAAAGGAACGGGATGAGTTAGGGGCTCCCTCACACCAAACCATGGGCCCTTTCAGTTCTGTCTCGGGAACCCAATGAGAGTAATTGAAGAGTGGGGTAGACTATATATATATATATATATATATATATATATATATATATATATATATATATATATATATATATATATATATATATATAGCGACCTAGTTATTTGGTACTAACACTCTTACAAGAGAAGAATGAGGAAGGTAATATGTGAACTGTGGCTAATAATGTTATTGGAGATTATGATTGATATCAGTATGTGAATCGGGCTGGATGGTTGAATATAAATTTCAAGAATATGATGCGAAATTGTTGAGCGATATTTAAAGGTGCTGTGATCATATGATTTTGGTATTTTGAAATGTTCATACGATTATCTGGTATTTAAATGACTATCGTTATTATATGATATTTGTGTTTAACTCCTTGTAAAGGCGAGTAATTTTGTTGATCTTATCATGTGTTATGGTAATCCATGTCTAGTGATATGCGGAATGTGTTGCCCTAAGCCATGAATGTATATAGTTATGTGTTGCATATACCGTACTTAAAATTTTATGCGCCTTATACACATTTTAAATTCGTTATGAAGTTAGTCATCAATAAGGGATACGTAGTAGTCCCTAGTTTATATTTCCGTACTTGGATAAGTTGTGATTGTGCGATGGTAGAGTCTAACTTATTTAGATACACATGTATAACTATCAAGTTATTTAGTTGACCCTATTCCCAGTTTCAAAATCTTTACTGTTTTTTTTTTATGACAACTACAATTGAAATAAGGAACGAATGTTAATATGGTACACATTGATGTCTATGCTTCAAATGATTATCAACGTGATTTGGAATAAGAAAGGTTGAGTGTCGATGTAGTAATGTGAATTTTAAAGGAACCATGTTTTAATAATTTTCATAATGTTATCTGGTTTGTACGGGCTGTCATTTTACATGTGTTCCAAATATGGGTATGACAATTTTATGCATGATAACCTGCTAAGTTGGTTTTACAATGCTTTTGGTTTCATGTTAATAGGAGTTATATTCTGAGAGAAATAAATCTTTTGTCGACAGTGGTCAGATTGTTACTGCACAGTTCCGTTATGACCCATGTTTTTGTAAAGAAAACCATTTAGAACGTGTTTAATGTTGATGCATAATTTCAATTCCGATGTCTAGAATATCCATCTACGTTTTCAAAATGATAAACCACGAAAAATCTTAATGAGTCGTTACTTAATAGTGATTTTTGCAAGTTATCCAATTTTCTGTCGTATTACTGTAATGTTTTTGAAACTTTAAACTGAGTTGTAAAAAAAAAAAAAAATTGTTATAAATTATTTCCTTGGGATATGCATTTGCTTCTTTTTCCTATGATTAGTTAATTCATTATATTTTCTAAAAACTACATAGCTCGCAAGATAGTGAAGTGGGTATTTAATTATAATTTGTGTAAATTTCTGCATAATGGTCAAGTGGTGAAATCGTGAATTATGTAAGTTTCATATAAAAGTTTAATCAAATGTGAATTATGTGATAAGACCATGTGATATCCTAATATGGCATTAGTAACATGAATAGTAGACATATGATATGAATACGCACCTTACTATATGATAACGTAATCTTGCCTATTTCTATATAAAATAGTTTCAATTATACCGACGCTCTTACTTCCTGGTGATATGACCTCAAAATAAGGATGTGATGTTCGTATGTGATGTTAAAATCGTATTTATCAGAGAAGAGTCTTGACAAGTGGTAGAATGAAATTTGGCTGGTAAACTTGTTAGCATGTTATGGCAATCTAATTGTTATAAGTATTGGTGATTATTTTGAACAATGTGAATCGTGTAGATGTTCTTTCATATGTTTATGGTATATCGTGGTCTAGTTCACTGAGCTAATAACCTTTATAACACCTTCATGTGTATTGTTATGTCACAAACTGAATTGCATTTGCTATGTTTAAAAACCGATCATAATATATCGAGTTATTAACTGGTTGACATGTGATTTATGGAAGTACTAATCTTGTGAATTCGTTTACTTTTATCGTTAAATTTTTATAATGCGTGAGCTACAATTTACAAGAACAATGTTTTAGTAAAGGAGAGTCAGAATGTCTCCGTGCAGTCTTGTTTCGATCTATAGCTTGTAAAAAAAAATTATCTTTTGATTCATGCTGATAAATTGCCACAAATTACCACTTCAATGCTTCCAAAGTTTCAAAATGTTTTCCAAGTGATGATTAACCATGATAACGCTTGATGCTTTGATAATTACAGTGATTCTTTGAAACATGACAAATTCTGTAGCTACGTCTTGATGAAATCCTGCCCAAATGTTTAATTGCTGCGTACTGTATAAAACCCTTAATTTGCAAGTCATATATATTAATAGTTTCATGACATATAATGCAATGTGAGTGAGCGGAAGATGGACCTAAATGATTTCTTTTAACTTATTGTGAACTTGGAATGTTAAACGGTCTTGTCAGTCTATGTTTGGTGTGTATCTTGTGTATTATGTCAATGCACCATGTGTAATTACGTTAATTAATTTTGTTCTATAACCTTCCTAAAATATGGTTTTGTTTCAAAAATATGATTATGATCATGAAACGTTTTTAATTGTCAATTATGAACTATGAGTTTCTTGATTGTTTATGTTGTAAGAATGTTAACTTCGCGTTAAAATTTCAAGGGTTTGTAAGTGTTAGCTACTCTGATTCTGTTTTAACTGCGTAACCCGACTTCTACAGATCCTAATACTCTTGTTATTGCTCGAGGTTATGTGATTACCTGATACTTGCTACGGGCCTCTTTTGAGTACTTATTTGAGTTGAATATTAGTAGTTGTCCTTTTATTTTGATAGTTAAAATTTTCTATTGATAAGATAATTCTTCTGTTTGTGAGATGGGTAAGCTTTTGGTAATTGATTAGTTTGAGTTATGTATAATGATTCTGTATTAGATTGGTTGGTATCGCGTACAAGTTCTTGTTTTATGAACTGTGGAATTATAAGTATACACACAAACATGTTAATGAATTTGGTAAGGGTACGTACATTAACATGCTCATTAGCTGATGGGATAGAGTTTGAGGGGACAAAATTGCTCGTGAGTCAAAAGACCCTGAATGTTTTTTTTTGTATTGAGATTGAGATTGCAGTTCAGCGTTATATGAAGTTGTTGTATTCTTTGACCTTGACACATGGGTGAGTAGCTTAGCGTTTTATTCTCTACGTATTGAGCAGATCCTTTGATGGAATAATTGACAATATTGATATCGAAATTGTGATGAGAATTTTTACTGGCATTGGATCATGAGTTATTAGGTCGTTGTGCCATATTGAATTTGCGGTCCAGTGTGACCTTGGTTATTGAGTTATATTCGGAGCTTGGAACCGATATTGAAATGGAAGTATTGAGTTGCGGTTTTATTCCGCCAGTTCACTCACCCCTTGTCTTTGGTCTTAGGTTCGACAATGAGAATAAAATACTTTGTTACTTGGAGTAAGGTTTTTATGAGACGAAGTTTTGGGCTGGTAATTTTATAATAGGGTTACGAGGACGTAACCATGTTTTAAGGAGGATAGGTTTGTAAAATCTTAATGATTTTATGATGTGGCTAGTTGTTATGACACGACTAATTGGTATGTCGTGATTGTTTGCATATACTCGATAATCTGACTACTTATGTTATGCATTTTATTAAGTTTCGTTAAGTATCATATAATAAAGTTATACGTTAAACTTTGGGAACAAAGTTTTCCTAACGAGTGTAAAACCCCTCGCGAAAGCGGAAATATAAAACACACAAAGTACTAAAAATGCAGCGGAATTTAAAACTTTTTAAACATAAACAACATGCGAGGTGAATTAAAACTGAAACTGAAACTGATATAAAAAAAAGATAAGTATAACAATTCTAAGTACTGGAAACCCAATATATACAAAGCCTAGGATGGAAAATTCCTACAGGCACCAAAAGATAACAGTATCAAAACTAGAGTCTAGCTACTCGAAAGTGTAAGTCATGTGATGTCAAGTGGATCATCACTCGCTAGCTCTCAGTGAGCCCCGTCCAACCTACATGTACCTACATACATGAGAACATGTACGCCACAATCAGTGGGGAGTGATTAGAGTTCTCCTAGCCACGTTTTGTAACGACACGTAACAAGCAATACAAACAGAACACTCCAACTTCGGAAACTATTTGGAAGGAGAGTCGGTTTCCCTACCGGTTACCCGGTCGGGGGGTCTTTCAATCCAAACCATTTACGAAACTGACTAAAGAGTCATCCAATGCCTTGGATGAACAATATCAAAGTCAAGGTACAGTAAACATCACTATCATCATGCATATCTGACACTATACCAACTCATGGCAAGCAGATAAACTCAGCAAGTATAAGGTTCAGCGGTCAACTTAAGACATAACCTATATACCAATTACATTCAGCAAGTATAAGTTTCAGAGGTCAACTTATGACATAACCTACATACCAAACATTCAACAAGCAAGGACTCAGAGGCCAACTTAAGGCATGGACCTGCCAATCAGCAAGACACTAGACTCAGAATCCAACTTAAGGCATAGACTAGCACCCAAAAGTAAAGGACTCAGAGGCCAGCTTAAGGCATAGACTAGCACCCAAAAGTAAAGGACTCAGAGGCCAGCTTAAGGCATGTCCCTTCACTACATCACAAGATACTAGACTCAGAGGCCAGCTTAAGGCATGTCCTAGCATAAAACATCTGCATTCCGGGCAAGGTGTCAGTTCCTTTGCTATCCCGTTGTGCAGCTGCTCTACTCGTCAAATTCAGAGGCCAACTTTAGGCATGTTCCAACGCGATCACAAACAAACATGTCTGGGCTCAGAGGCCAGCTTAAGGCATATCCCAGACACGACACTCATACACAATATAGGGCTCAGTGGCCAACTTAAGGCATATCCCCATATATGACAATCAGCTCACGCATTAAGTTCAGAGGCCAGCTTAAGGCATAACTTAATACGCATCCCATGCCTTTGTCAAAACTTTGAAAACACCCAAGAAGGATCCTTAGCCGGTCGACCGGCGGCCGACTGACCGACTCAGAAACCTTTCTCTGATTTCTGAACATTCAAAAGAAGACACCCAGACTCTGAGCCGGCCGACCGGCTGCCGGTCAGCCTGCCGGCTCAGAGGCCGCTGTACGCAAAATCGCAAGTTCTCAATAACTATCAAAACTCCTCAAATCGATTCAAGACTTCTAAATTCGCAACAACAAATGTTTACCCATCACATAAAATCATCAAAAACACTAACTACCAGCAATTAATCCCATAAACAATCCTCAATAAGAATATGTTTTGTATCCGTCTTAAGCATGAATTTCTGAAAATTAAGCAATAAGCATATGGAACATCATCTAAGCATGAAATCATCAAGTAAGAACATTCCTATCATGTTACTAAGTTCAAACAACAACAATAAAATTAAAAATCAGAAACTTAAACCAATTCAAACAAGAAAAGTGCTAATATATACAATAAGGCCGAGTTTCTCATTATCGTCACCTTAAAAGCAATTCCGCTCAAAGCTCCTCCTCAACAACGAAGCTATCCACGTCCGGGTCTTCTAAGCCCTCACCTACATCACGAAAAACGGATTTTAAGGACCGAAATGCGGATTTTACAAAAACAGCCCCATTTTCGAAATGAAGGAAATGAAAAACGGAAGTGACAGATGGCTTGAAAATTCGATGAGGATTCCGAAAATGTATTTATGACCTTGATTCGGTGAACGGATGATGACGGAATTTGGAAAAGAAGATGAAGATTTAAGGAGGTTTTTGAGAATATGAAATATCAGTTTTCTTATTTTGGGAGGGTGATTATGTCGACATATTGGGGTTTATGAGGGTTTATATGTGTCATTTCCCGTTTCAAGGAAAACGGGTTTGAATGAACGGGTTTTAAGTTAAGAGTTCAAGTTGCCAAGTTTGTATTCGTCTTAAGGACTTAAGGTTCTTAAGACGGATCTTACTATTTATTTAAAACACTTTCCCAATAAATTATTAAAATATTATTTTATTACTTAAAATAATTAAAAACCCTTAAAATATATTTTATGAAAATACGGGATGTTACAATCGCCCCAACTTCAAAAAGTTTCGTCCTCCAAACTCGAACGAAGATAAATCTAAATAACTATACCTCAATAAAAAAGAGCGGGATGCGCAGCACGCATCGATGCCTCGGTCTCCCATGTCTGCTCCTCAACATCACCGCAACGGCATAGAATCTTCACCAAGGGCACCACCTTGCTCCTAAGCTTCCTATCCTGAAGGTCAAGGATCTTCACGGGACGCTCCTCGAAAGCAAGACTCGGCTTCAGGTTCTCGATCTCTCTATGCAGTACATGACTCGGGTCACTAACATATCTGCGGAGCTGGGAAACGTGAAAGACGCTATGAACCTTGCCCAAACTAGGAGGCAAGTCAAAACGGTAAGTAGCAGCACCAATCCTCTTCACGATCACAAATGGCCCAATAAACTTAGGGCTCAGCTTGCCCTTAACGCCAAATCTCTTGACGCCCTTCATCGGTGAAACTCTCAGAAAGACACGGTCAGCCACCTCAAACTCGAGAGGTCTACGACGGACATCAGCATAGGACTTCTGCCGGTCTTGAGCGGCCTTCATCCTATTCCTGATAAGCTGTACATGGTCAATGGTCTCAGCTACCTGGTCTGGTCCAAGGTCATGCACGTCGCTCGCCTGATCCCAACAGATCGGACTACAGCACTTCCTACCATAAAGCGCCTCGTACGGGGTCATACCAATGGAAGAATGGAAACTGTTGTTGTAAGAAAACTCCACCAACGGCAGACACTGCTCCCAAGAACTCTGAAAATCGAGGGCACAAGCACGGAGCAAGTCCTCTAGTGTCTGTATGGTCCTCTCGGACTGTCCATCGGTCGCGGCATGAAATACAGTACTCATCAGCAAACAGTTACCCATAGCCTCCTGTTGAGCCTTCCAAAATCTGGAGCAGAAACGAGGGTCACGATCAGAAACGATCTCCCGCGGAACACCATGATAGCCGACTATCTCAGCAATATAAGCCCTGGCTAAACGGTCCATATCCCAAGTCTCTTTGATAGGCACAAATCTGGCACACTTAGTCAGTCGATCAACCACAACCCAAATCGCATCCTTGCCTCCCACAGTCTTAGGCAAGGCAGTCACAAAGTCCATCGAAATGCACTCCCACTTCCACTTAGGAACGTGGAGCGGCTGCAACAAACCACCTGGCCTCCTATGCTCTATCTTGACTTGTTGACAAGTCAAGCACCTACTCACGTAATCCAAAATCTCTCTTTTCATTCCAGGCCACCAAAATATAAGTCTCAAATCCTTGTGCATCTTCTCGCCTCCTGGATGAACTGAATACGGTGTCAAGTGAGCCTCGTCTAGAACCCTTTTCCTCAAATCTGGCACGTCGGGGACATACATCCTACCTCGGAATCTAAGGAAACCATCAGAATCAATCACCAAGTCTGGTGCAACAGCACTCGAAATCTTAGCCTCGAACTTCCGGAAAGCAGCGTCTGTAGGCAAACTCTGGCGAATCTCCCAATACAATGACGGCTCGGCAGTCATAGCAGATAACCAATCAAAACCACTACCAACCATCTCTAATCTCAACTTCCGGAACTCGGAACACAACTCATCGGGCAATACACGCATGACACTCATCGAATGAGAAGTCTTGCGGCTAAGCGCATCAGCAACCACATTAGCCTTACCCTCATGATATAACAACTCAATGTCGTAATCCTTAACCAAGTCTAGCCAACGACGCTGTCGCATATTGAGGTCTTTCTGTGTGAAAATGTACTTTAGACTCTTATGATCCGTGAAAATGCGACAATGAGATCCAATCAAGTAATGACGCCACATCTTCAGGGCGTGAACAACTGCAGCTAACTCAAGTCATGTGTCGGATAGTTCACCTCGAGAACTCGCAACTGTCTAGATGAGTAAGCTATCACCTTACCACTCTGCATCAACACACATCTAAGCCCTAACATCGAAGCATCGCAGTAAACATCAAAGTCAACCCCGATCTCTGGCAAAGCAAGTATAGGAGCGGAAGTCAACCTAGTCTTCAATTCCTGAAAAGAGCTCTCACACTTGTCGGTCCAAACAAATTTAGCTTCCTTCTTCAATAACTGAGTCATCGGACGAGCCAATCTAGAGAAATCTTCAACAAATCTACGATAATAACCAGCCAATCCAAGGAAACTACGGATCTCTCCTACATCTTTGAGACTCTCCCAATCAACAACAACCTCAATATTCGCGGGATCAACCATAACTCCCTCACTAGATATCACATGTCCAAGAAATGCAACCTTAGAAAGCCAAAAATCACACTTAGAGAACTTCGCGAACCACTTCTGTCGACGTAAAATCCCAAGTATCAATCATAGATGCTCGGCATGCTCCTCATCGGTCTTCGCGTAAATGAGAATGTCATCAATAAACACCACAACACAAGTGTCAAGAAACTCACTAAAGGTGTGGTTCATCTGATCCATAAAGATAGCAGGTGCATTAATCAACCCAAAAGGCATGACCACGAACTCAAAATGGCCATATCTGGTACGGAAGGCAGTCTTTGCAATATCAGTCTCTCTCACTGGGATCTGATGATAACCCGATCGAAGATCAATCTTGGAAAACCTAGAAGCACCTCTAAGCTGGTCGAACAAATCTTCAATTCTCGGCAAAGGATATCTTTTCTTCACAGTCACTCTGTTCAACTCTCTGTAATCAATGCAAAGTCTCATGGAACCATCTTTCTTCTTGAAAAATAAAACTGGAGCACCCCACGGAGAAGCACTCGGTCTAATGAATCCCTTCTCGATCATCTCTTCTAATTGCTGCTTTAACTCTTTCAACTCAGGCGGAGCCATACGGTAAGGAGCCTTAGATATAGGTCTCGTACCCGGAACAAGCTCAATAGTAAACTCCACATCTCTCTCTGGCGGTATCCCTGGCAACTCTTCTGGGAAAACATCTGGATACTCACGAACAATGCCTACATCCTCAAGCTTCGGTAGCGATGGCTTAGCAGCTGTAATAACACACATGAAGGTTTGGCAACCCTTCCTAAGAAGATGAGATGCTTTCATCGAAGAAATAACACGAACACCTGTTTTTGGGCGAGTTCCCCTATAGGAAACACGAACTCCTGAAGAACTCCTGAAGCATATTTTCTGGTCGCGACACTCGAAGCGAGCATGGTATCGCGATAACCAATCCATACCGAGGATAATGCCAAACTCCTCGAGAGGAAATCTCAGTAAGTCCGATGGAAATGTGGATTGACCAATAATAATCGGAACTTCCCTATGGGAAGAAGAGCAAGAGAACACGTCTATCGAAGGCAAGGAAATGGAGGTCTCCTCAACCAAGGAAGACTCAAGAGCTAAACGGTCTGCGAACTGAGTCGATATAAACGATAGAGAATCACCAGTATCAAATAGAATAAGGCACTCAGCGCCAAGAACAGAAAAGATACCGGCAATAATGTTTGGATGAGCCTCAGCCTCAGCTCTAGTCATCACGAAGATCTTCCCTTTCGGCTTTCCTCCCTTAGTCGCTGCAGCAGCAGTGGCAGCCTTGCCAAGTGCGGTGTTCCTCTCAGGACACTCATAAGACTTATGCCCAAATCCATTGCAGGTATAACACTTGAAAACATTCTTGAAACAATCAAAACCAGGATGAGATGGTTTACCACAGCGGTGGCAAACACTAGGAGATGTGTCGGTGTGAACAATGGTCTTAGCAACCGGAGCAGAAAACCTCTCAAATCGCTTTTTCTGAGAAGAAGGAGAAGAAGTAGATGGAACAAAAGGTCTCTTCCCCTGGTAAACAGATCTCTGGTGCGATGGCACACTAGCAGTAGCGGCTTTGGTCTCAGCATCTATGGCAAGAATAGAACTCTCTGCCCAAATAGCATCATCATATACCTCCACGAAAGAAGTCGAATCACGACGGACCATACTCTCAATGCGAGGTCCCAACTTCCCTCGATAGAAGTAAACTCTCTCAGCCTCATCCCTGACAAACTTCGAAGCAAAATGTGCAAGCTGGTTGAATTTGTCGGTGTACTCCTGAACGGACAACTTACCCTGCTTCAAATCCATAAATTCCTTAAGTCTCTGCGATCTAAGCTATTTAGGATAAAACCTCGTCTCGAGCTTATCCTTAAAAGCATCCCAATCGAATAATGGATCAAGAGTGAAGGTAGGACCAGTCAATGCCCACCATCTATCGGCCTCCAAAGTCAGAAAGTGAGTGGCTAGACGCACCCTATCCTCCCTGACAACCGAATACATGGTAAAGCTCCTCTCCATCTCACGGAACCACTCAGTAAGGGCTACCGGATTAACTTCGCCTCCATAGGTCTTCACGTGGCTCCTGGACATCTGTGATGCTATCCAAGAGAATCTACCAGGCCGATTGGCCTCATTGCCTGGCGGTGGAGGAGGTGGAACATCCTCTACTTGCTGTCTCTGGTTCTCTAGCAACTGCTGAAGTGCTAGCATTATGGTATTCTCAGCAGCCCTAGTCCTCACCATCCTTCAAAAGAAAAGCAACTGTTAACTTAGCAATTAACAATCACAAATAGACTACAATATAAATCCTTAGATCTACCCCATCGCTCATTCATTATTGGTTTATTTGGTCAAGTTAAGGTTGGGGGTCACATGAGTGCGTCGGGAGCAATAATGCTCTGATACCAACTGTAAAACCCATCGCGAAAGCGGAAATATAAAACACACAAAGTACTAAAAATGCAGCGGAATTTTTAAAACTTTTTAAACATAAACAACATGCGAGGTGAATTAAAACTGAAATTGAAACTGATATAAACAAAATAGATAAGTATAACAATTCTAAGTACTAGAAACCCAATATATACAAAGCCCGGGATGGAACATCCGTACAGGCACCAAAAGATAACAGTATCAAAACTAGAGTCTAGCTACTCGAAAGTGTAAGTCATATGATTTCAAGTGGGTCATCACTCGCTAGCTCTCAGTGAACCCCGTCCAACCTACATGTACCTACATACATGAAAACATGTACGCCACAATCAGTGGGGAGTGACTAGAGTTCTCCTAGCCACCTTTTGTAACGACACGTAAGAAGCAATACAAACAGAACACTCCAACATATATAAACATGTGAAGTATAACAATATCTCAATAACTGATCTCATACTATCATGCAATTACTAATGCACAGCTCTCACCCAACTTCGGAAACTATTTGGAAGGAGAGTCGGTTTCCCTACCGGTTACCTGGTCAGGGGGTCTTTCAGTCCAAACCATTTACGAAACTGACTAAAGAGTCATCCAATGCCTTGGATGAACAATATCAAAGTCAAGGTACAGTAAACATCACTATCATCATGCATATCTGACACTATACAACCTCAAGGCAAGCAGATAAACTCAACAAGTATAAGGTTCAGCGGTCAACTTAAGACATAACCTATATACCAATTACATTCAGCAAGTATCAGGTTCAGAGGTCAACTTAAGACATAACCTACATACCAAACATTCAGCAAGCAAGGACTCAGAGGCCAACTTAAGGCATGGACCTGCCAATCAGCAAGACACTAGACTCAGAGGCCAACTTAAGGCATAGACTAGCACCCAAAAGTAAAGGACTCAGAGGCTAGCTTAAGGCATAGACTAGCACCCAAAAGTAAAGGACTCAGAGGCCAGCTTAAGGCATGTCCCTTCACTACATCACAAGATACTAGACTCAAAGGCCAGCTTAAGGCATGTCCTAGCATCAAACATCTACACTCCGGGCAAGGTGTCAGTTCCTTGGTTACCCCGTTGTGCAGCTGCTCTACTCGTAAGACTTAGAGGCCAACTTAAGGCATGTTCCAACGCGATCACAAACAAACATGTCTGGGCTCAGAGGCCAGCTTAAGGCATATCCCAGACACGACACTCATACACATATTGGGCTCAACTGCCAACTTAAGGCATATCCCCATATATGACAATCAGCTCACGTATTAAGTTCAGAGGCCAGCTTAAGACATAACTTAATACGCATCAATACAATATTATCAAACTCTATGAACTAATCTAAAGTTCTACTTTCTTAACCTCTAATCAACACTTAATCGATCTTGGGAACTAAGTTGAGGGAGAGCCGATTTCCCTTTCGGTTACCCGACCGCGGCTCTCTATCCTCTCTTCATTCCCGAACTCAATATAGTGTGGCCCATCCTCCGGGGATCTCCAACACACATGAAAGGTATACAGAACGAATCTCAAGCAAAACCGATAAGTCGTTTGAAAGTTAAAACCAAAATAATGGGAACATGGGCTCTCAGCCGGTCGCAGACCGTCTGCTGGTCCCAGACCGTCTGCCGGTCCACCGGCTGGGAGTCCCTTCCCATGCCTAACAACCGTCTGAAAAACAAGAGAAGAGGCTCTCAGCCGGTGGACCGTCCGCCGGCCAGCCGGCTGGGAGTCCCTTCCCCAAAACCAAACTTCAAACTTTAGAAATGAGGAGTGACTCTCAGCCGGTCTACCGGCTGCCGGCCTGCCGGCTGGGAGTCAGTTCCCATGCCTTTGTCAAAACTTTGAAAACACCCAAGAAGGATCCTGAGCCGGTCGACCGGCAGCCGACTGACCGGCTCAGAAACCTTTCTCTGATTTCTGAACATTCAAAAGAAGACGCCAAGACTCTGAGCCGGCCGACCGGCAGCCGGTCACCCTGCCGACTCAGAGGCCGCTTTACACAAAATCGCAAGTTCTCAATAACTATCAAAACTCCTCAAATCGATTCAAGACTCCTAAATTCGCAACAACAAATGTTTACCCATCACATAAAATCATCAAAAACACTAACTACCAGCAATTAATCCCACAAACAATCCTCAATAAGAATATGTTTTGTATGCGTCTTAAGCATGAATTTCTGAAAATTAAGCAATAAGCATATGGAACATCATCTAAGCATGAAATCATCAAGTAAGAACATTCCTATCATGTTACTAAGTTCAAACAACAACAATAACATTAAAAATCAGAAACTTAAACCAATTCAAACAAGAAAAGTGCTAATATATACAATAAGGCGGAGTTTCTCATTATCGTCACCTTAAAAGCAATTCCGCTCAAAGCTCCTCCTCAACAACGAAGCTATCCATGTCCGGGTCTTCTAAGCCCTCACCCACATCACGAAAAACGGATTTTAAGGACCGAAATGCGGATTCTACAAAAACATCCCCATTTTCGAAATGAAGGAAATGAAAAACGGAAGTGACAGATGGCTTGCAAATTCGATAAGGATTCCGAAAATGTATTTATTGTTGGGAAATGTGTCCTCAACAATAGTGCGATCACGTAATTAAATCTCATGACGAGAATGCGCAAGGGATGATACGATTTATATTAGTCAACTGACCAACATTAATCGGTAATGATTGGCTAGCTAGAGTTTGACATTACTGTCGTATGACGGTGGTGGTCAGTTGATCCTTTTAGGTCACACCTTTAGGACAATTCCCTTAGTTGATAAAGTGATCAAATGTATGTTGAGACAATTTGATCATATTCCTTAAACTCGTATATCGAGAAATCAGAGGTTAAATCTTATTGTAAGATTTATGTTTAAAATTGAAACGTGTCAATTGTTAAACATTAAACGATATTTTATAATATCGTAATTAGAATGAATCGGATTGTGTATTATTACAAAAGTTGTAGATTGTATTGACGATTATTATGAATGACCATTTTATATATTGGTAATTACGAATTACTGGTCAACTTGATAAATGTGATTTATTAATTTATAAATAATATTTATTTGATAAATATGAATGTTTTAAATTAAAACAATTGTATTTTATAACATTGTGACATATTGTATGTCACATAACATACAATTGTAAAATTGACAAATTTATAAAATGAGGTCCATTTTATGTATGATGGTACCGGTTTTGGGAAGGAGTAATTAAGGTGTGTTTTGTTTTTAAGAACATAAAAACACAACCTTTAATAGGATGCCTTGTGAATTGCACCTATGGCCACCCATGTGCATAGATAAGGTAAAATGCTCCCTCTTGGCTTCTTCTTGTTAGCCTCACGCCAAACACCAACAACACACCCTACTTATGTGAAGTTGTTCACAATTCATTTTCTAGCTAATCTTTAATATTCTTCTAGTGTGAGATTGAATAGAAAACCTCAAAAATATTATAAAATAATATACATACTAATTGTAGTATTCAAATAATGTAATTCTAATTAAGAAATTAGAATTTGTTTAAGGAAAATCCGTTTCTAGTACTAGCATACTCAAAGATTTCGGATCTCTTAAGGGTTGTCTTGGTGCATCTTAGAGGAGGTGTTCTTGTTGAATACTTGGAAGATCATCCTAGCATTCCATTCGGACCGTGTGTAAGGGTTCGAATCTCTCCTATTTCCGCATATATTTAGCATGCATAAGATCATACAAGTAAGATAACTAAAATGTTAATTATAATTTGTTTAGCATGACTAAAATTATTAGCTTATGAGATAATTAAACCCAACAATTGGTATCAGAGCAACTAGGTTGTTTGCATGCTTTCCGTTTACGTTTTTACGGAGTTATTAGGATAACAAAAATAAAATTGATATTTCGTTTAATATATGATATGGCCGAAACTAATTTAGCATGAATACCTACTGTTTTCTTAAATGTTTTAGAATATTTGGAATATACTTTGCATGAATATTGGTTAATGGTATTATATTTTCGGTTTTATTAAGTTTTTAATGGTTAAAAATCGTTTATTTTGGGGAAAAATAGTTAAAATCGTCTTTTGGCCGAGATTTTTCAGTATGTTTTCACATGTATATCCTATGTTATGAATATGAATTTTTGTATATTATGGACTAATAATACATGTGATATGAATTTTAAATGTTAAAATGCAATAAGATGAATAAAAATGGGTTTGTATAGTTATATTTGGAATTTGACTATAAAAATTTATGAGTATGTCACATGCAATATTTAAAATGAATGCTAAATTTTCCAGAAATTTATCTCATATATTGCATCATTATAGATTTTTAATGTAAACAATCGGGTAATTAGTGACACTATTTCGACTTTAAGAGTTTAAGTTGGAATTTGGCCATAAATATTTAACACGATGTCATATATATTATTTCCAGCATGTATAAAAATTTCGAGATTTTTATCTTATTTTATGCTTGAGAAATAATTTTAAAGGTTAAAATCGTACGATATATGATGAAAATCGTTAAAATTTGCAATAGTTGTTAAAATGGCCGAAAAATTTAACCCATAATAGTCATATATGATATGTTCATCACGAAATTATTCTTGGGAGCCAAAAGTTCTGTTTTGATTTAATTTTAAATTGTTAAAAAGTTGCATTTAAAATTGAATAATAATAATCATGTATTTAAAATTTCGGCTCATTGGGCAGTGTTCCATTTAATTTTCTGTCCATTTTATGTTCTTAAAATGTTTTGGAAAGTGTACAATTATTATTAGTATTTTATTTTCATTTATGGAACTAATTATTGAATTTTCCGACTTAAAATGCTCGTTTTACGTATCATTTTCGAAATATATATTAAACCCGTATAAATACTAATATTTTAAGGTTCTGAAATTTTAAGAACATCCTAGAATTTTAAAAATTTGAATTTTGAATTTTTCGAAATTTTTATGACTCTTTCGGATTTTTATATTATTTTTCCCGTAAACCGAGTTATACCGAACAATATTAATATATATTAAGTTGAGTCATGTTCAAAGTTTGAGTAAGACTGAATTTTGAAACCTAAATGAGTTGGGATGATTAACTTAAGAATGAATACCGATTCACATTATGCATAGTGTTAGTTAAACGTTAAAATACGCAATTCCATAAAACCAAGGTATACGATAACTATTTATATAACGATATTTAAATAGGACGATTTGGCTTAGGGTTTGCATGATAGTTCATATATTCATAAGCATTGCATATTTTATTATGAATATCATGATTTATTTACGTAATTTTGGGAACTATGTAATTTACTTAGTATGGCCTTAGTTTTTAAATCGGTATTTCCCGTAATGTAAGGGGTTACCGATTCGGTTGTAATTTTGTGATCTCGTATCACCCAATTGTAATTTATTTCTATTTTATAATGTATAAAGTAGACTAGAAAAGTTGTAATTTTTTTGTAAAATCCGGAAATCCTTGAAGACGGTGCCATTCGGAAAGGAGTTCCGAACAAGACGGTGTTTACCTCGAAGTGCGTGCCTCGTGAAGTTCAAGGGACCAAAGGAGTTGGTTTCCGAATTTGTACTTTTATTATTTCTTTTCTAGGAAAGGCCATACTAGGGTTTATTTTTATGCTTTTATCTTGCTTTTTATATGTTTGCATGCATAGCCAAATCGTCATATATCGTATCATGCATTTTCGATTTAGTCGACCTAGTCATTATTTTATCGATAATTCACCGACTTAGTTCACTTAAACGGAGATAGATAATAAATTTTGACTAGATCTCTTACATATAAATATTGAGACTTAGCCTTACCAAAAAGTATGGACCCATGAATCCCTTCTTCACAAGAACGTAGGCTCGGCTACACCGGGGTACTAAAATTGTCACGTTGGGTAAGTGGGGTAATAAGATTACACCTTGAAATTTGGTTGATCTCAACGAAAATGTTTGTAACCGTAGTTGCAATAAGTTCGAGCTAAAGACGATTTTTAGAAAATTGTCGACCGGGATTTCTAAGGTAGAACCGATTAAAAGGTTAATCCACCAAATTATACCAATACGGGTTGAATCGGCTATACCGTGCCCGAATTAGTATGGGTTTGGGTCTCGGGATTGTTTACTTAATTGGGTAAGAGATCATTAAGTAAATTACTAAACTTGTTTAAAATTGTTTACGAGTTTTTGAAAATGACGTTATTTTAATTCCTTCATTTTTGTTGTAGTTTAATTTTCAACATCATCAATGGCAACCAACGCTCCACCTCTCACTAACGTGTTTCATAGCTTCGATCCTTTATGGATCGTTGCAAACTCGATAAGCATGGTTCCAATTTTAAGGATTGGGATGCGCAATTACTTTTGGTCGCTCAAGGTGACGATAAGACTCGTTACCTATCCGAAGCCGCTCCGACCGCTCCGACCGCTCGTTCATCGGTCCAAACTCGTGAGGCCTATGAAGCCTACATAAAAGAGTCCTCCGCTCTTAAAAATGTGCTCATCTTCTCCATGGAGCCGGATCTCCAAAGGAGTATGATCAAGTTTACCACATCATATGAGATATACACCAAGCTTCCGACAATGTTTTCGCAAACTCCAAAGGTGATACAATATGAGGCGGCTTCCGCCTTCTTCGACATAAGCTTGAAGGAAGGGCAAAAGATAAGCCCTCATGTGCTCAAGCTAGTTGAGCTCGCGGAGACTTTATAAGTGCAAGGAGTTGATGTTCCCGACTCACTCATCATTGACGGAGTCCTTCACTCTCTCAACAAGGTGAAATCGTATGCTCAATTCCGGGTGAATTTTAATATGCGAAATCAAGAGACCACATTGGCTGAATTGCATAAGATGCTCGTCCAAGCCGAGAGGGATATGGGACTTCATGAAAGTTCCACTAAGGATGTTTTAAACATCGAGAAGAAAGGGAAAACGAACTTCAAGAGGAATGCCTTCAAAGGCAAGGGCAAGAAAACGTTCAAGCCCAAACCGGCCAAAGAAAAGACTTTTCGAAAGGCGTTTCCACCTCATCTTCAAAGGTTGAAGACAAGTGCCTTTATTGCACGAGGTTAAGTCTTTGGAAACGGAATTGCCCCAATTACTTGACCGATCTCAAAGATGGAAAGGTTCTTGCAGTAGGTTATAATTCTCGTTTACTTTCATGTTATTTTGTTAACTTTTGTATGGCGATACAAGTTGTTGACTATCACCCCTTTTTAAATTGTTTTAAAGGGGCATCTTATAAAGATAAGGGCAAGGAAAAGGAAGCATGAAGTTCCTTGCATGGATGACTATGGTAGCATCCAATTGATTGAAGACTTGAAGAGCTAGGCTCTAATTTTCATATCGTCTTCTTTCATATTTTGCATTTTATTAGAACAATTTATTTTCTTGTAAGACAAGGATTCAAATCCTAAAACAATGGTTGTAATTTTGGATATTAATGACTAGGTTTTCAACCCGAGTCACTACTTTTCTTCTTAATCAATTTCTTGATTTCTAAAATAAATTGCATACCTTGTTAAAACATGAATAATGGTGATCTTATCACGAAATGAACATTGATACGATCAATATAATATAATCAAAGTGTTGATTAAAACGGAGAACTACACCCCAAGAGATACTTTCATTCAAATTATGAAATCATTAATTCATTATACGATGATCATTTTAAGTGAAAATGAGAATGTATACATCACACCTATAAAACTTCAAACATTCATATGCATTGGTTAAATCGAAATTGCTATCCTTATACAAGTAAAAGTTATTGTTAAAAGGATCGAGTGGGAGAAAATATTTCGCTCGCAAACCAATGATATAAATACAGGATCTTAGAGAAGATTCCTACATGGGAGTCTTAAGAAGAACCCTAAATGAATGAATTGAAGAAACTACGAGAGGACACTGAAGAACCTACGGGAGGACACAAGAGGAAAGGTTCCTTATGATCATTGTTTCAAAGAGAGGAGACATGAAACCCCGTATGAAATCGGAAGGAAAACGGTTCCTTAATAAATGATTTTTCTAAATTTATAAGATAAAAGAGAAGAAATCATCTCAATTCTCTTAATGTAGTTATAAGGGAATTATCATGTCATATTCGTCTCGAGGAAACGAAGACATGAAAGAAGTGATGATTGATTGAATGAAGAATAGATCACTATAGGGATAGTGATAGTGATGATCCAAGTAATAAATAAAGATTTACATGCAAGAAATGAAAGGTTCATTTAAGATATCGAGTGATATTGTTTTTAGTGGGAGCGATATTCATTAAAGAATTGAACCTACCATTTAGAGAGGATGTGTGATTCTTTAAGGTTTAAAGAATAAGAGGTTCTAAATTCTTGATGAACAAAATACTTTATATCATAAGATGATGGAGCTTTACGGGAAGTTTTATTATATTGATAATAAAAGGTCGCCCATTAGAAATCAAAATGGTTAGATATGAATAACCTTGATGAAATAGCCAAGATGTTTGAAAATAGTAAGAGTGATGAAATCACTAATAACTACAATATAGATTTCAGCACATAAGTGACTAGATAATTTCGAGTGATTCTTTAATCCCTCTAGTATATCAATACGTCACGAGTTATAAGATAACGGCGGGAGCTTTCCTCAAGAAAGGAAACTCAAGATCTAGAATGAGTTCTAGATACGTGCTCAAATAAGTTCATATTATGTGAGATAATATGAGATGGAAGGAGAACAAAATTTATAAGTTTTGCAATCATGAATAAAAGGTTTATTCGCAAAACACCAATACAAATAGATGATCGTGCATCAAATGCAATGAAATAGTATTGACTGTTTTTGCATGACAATGTCATTTGAGTTATAATTAACTCAAAATAAAAGATACTTTGTCAAAATCCAAATGGGTTGTAAGAGACAATATTGAACCCCATAAGTGAACTGGATTGACTTAGTATAGCCCTAGCCGCTTACATGAGGTGACATATCAAAGCGACTAGAATGTGAGGCGACTGATGGCAAGTTCAAGTGCCACAGAGTCATATGTGATGACTAGTCGATCACATAGGCAGACTGCAAGAGACACTCTGTCGGGCAATGTGACCGCTTATAGAGTTCTGGAAATTTTATAATCGTCGGGTCGTGGCAAGAGCTGCGATAGTATTCTTGTGAGTCAATTCTTAGACTAAAGACTACTCTCCCAAGATGGTACAGTTTAGGCATAACCTTGATCCATTCTCTACGACTTTTCGTAACTGGAGTCAAATGGGATTGCTTTGGATTGTGACTGACTATGACTAGTTGAAGGAAGTAGTGCGATTGAAATTGTCCACCCCTTGTCAAGGTTGTTCAAATCTCAAGGCCACTCGAGGAGAAGTTAACTGGAAATGCGTGGCCACGCTCGGAAGATATCTATGGTAGATAATTTCGGTCAAACAGTTATTCTCCAGATCGAGGAAACCACTCATGATATGATCGAATGCAAGAACGACCTCAGAGAGACATCTTGCATTGAGTGGGAGATTGTAATAGGACAAGAGAATTGGTGACGCGCACTTGTCGAGGACAAGTGAGAGATTGTTGGGAAATGTGTCCTCAACAATAGTGCGATCACGTAATTAAATCTCATGACGAGAATGCGCAAGGGATGATACGATTTATATTAGTCAACTGACCAACACTAATCGGTAATGATTGGCTAGCTAGAGTTTAACATTACTGTCGTATGATGGTGGTGGTCAGTTGATCCCTTTAGGTCACACCTTTAGGACAATTCCCTTAATTGATAAAGTGATCAAATGTATGTTGATACAATTTGATCATATTCCTTAAACTCGTATATCGAGAAATCAAAGGTTAAATCTTATTGTAAGATTTATTTTCAAAATTGAAACGTGTCAATTGTTAAACATTAAACGATATTTTATAATATCGTAATTAGAATGAATCGGGTTGGGTATTATTACAAAAGTTGTAGATCGTATTGACGATTATTATGAATGACCATTTTATATATTGGTAATTACGAATTACTTGTCAACTTGATAAATGTGATTTATTAATTTATAAATAATATTTATTTGATAAATATATATGTTTTAAATTAAAACAATTGTATTTTATAACATTGTGACATATTGTATGTCACATAACATACAATTGTAAAATTGACAAATTTATTAAATGAGGTCCATTTTATGTATGATGGTAGTGGTTGTGGGAAGGAGTAATTAAGGTGTGTTTTGTTTTTAAGAACATAAAAACACAACCTTTAATAGGATGCCTTCTGAATTGCACCTATGGCCACCCATGTGCATAGATAAGGTAAAATGCTCCCTCTTGGCTTCTACTTGTTAGCCTCATGCCAAACAGCAACAACACACCCTACTTATGTGAAGTTGTTCACAATTCATTTTCTAGCTAATCTTCAATATTCTTCTAGTGTGAGATTGAATAGAAAACCTCAAAAATATTATAATATAATATACATACTAATTGTAGTATTCAAATAATATAATTCTAATTAATAAATTAGAATTTGTTTAAGGAAAATATGTTTCTAGTACTAGCATACTCAAAGATTTCGGATCTCTTAAGGGTTGTCTTGGTGCATCTTAGAGGAGGTGTTCTTGTTGAATACTTGGAAGATCATCCTAGCATTCCATTCGGACCGTGTGTAAGGGTTCGAATCTCTCCTATTCCGCATATATTTAGCATGCATAAGATCATACAAGTAAGATAATTAAAATGTTAATTATAATTTGTTTAGCATGACTAAAATTATTAGCTTATGAGATAACTAAACCCAACAATTATTACCTTGATTCGGTGAACGGATGATGACGGAATTTGGAAAAGAAGATGAAGATTTAAGGAGGTTTTTGAGAATATGAAATGTCAGTGTTCTTATTTTGGGAGGGTGATTATGTCGACATATAGGGGTTTATGAGGGTTTATATGTGTCCTTTCCCGTTTCAAGGAAAACGGGTTTGAATGAACGGGTTTTAAGTTAAGAGTTCAAGTTGCCAAGTTTGTATTCGTCTTAAGGACTTAAGGTTCTTAAGACGGATCTTACTATTTATTTAAAACACTTTCCCAATAAATTATTAAAATATTATTTTATTACTTAAAATAATTAAAAACCCTTAAAATATATTTTATGAAAATACGGGATGTTACAACGAGGGTAGAATGTAACATTGCGGGTTTTAAACTACTTTTATTAGTTTGGATGTTATACGGTGTCACATTTTATGTGCCTAGGGAACATGTTTATTGACTATGGGTTGGTGAACTTCGGGACGAAGTTCATTTTAAGGAGGGAAGACTGTAATACCCCGTATATCGTTATGTTTTATTTTACTATTTAATATTTATTTGGGAATGTTAATAGTTAATTAAACGTTCGTATTCGATAATTGATTTATCGAATATATTTTTATGATGTTAGTAACGGGTCGAGTATGAAAGCTAGTAGTAAAACCGTGTTTAAGTTTTTTATGATGTGGGCCTCGTTTTGTTGCACATACCACTTATTGAAAACAAAACAAAACTAATACACAAACCCTCCCTCAAACATCCAGCCATCATACATTCATACACCACCGCCATCTTAATTTCTCGTTTTTTTTCTCGCTTAACATTCAATTCCAATTCCCTCAAAGCAATTCTCTAGCTTACCAGATTCACTCACGACACACGCATAAAAGAGTCACCTCACACCGGTTCAGAATTACCTTAAACGACTTAGTTATCTCGACATTCGGTAAGTTCATAGTTTTTCATTTATTTTGGTTTATACATATTTTCTGAGTTGTGTTTAAGGTTTTGAATTAGGAGGGATGTAGGTGACTAGGACCTTAGTTCGGGTGACCCATGGTGGTGGCGGTAACGGTGGTTAAATCGGTTTTCATTGTCGTTATGGGGGCGTACGTGTACCAGCCGTGTAATTAGGGGACCATAGATAGTTAGTCGTCTCTTGCACCCTTGACATGTCTGACTGAACCTGGGGGTGGGTAGGCCTGGTGTTATTGGTTGGGTTAGACTTCGTCGGTGGTCTGTTGGTGGTTCAAGGTGGCGACGCGCGAATTTCTGGCTGGGAACATCAGAAACAGAGGGAAGGGGAAAAACAGAGTATGCGGTACTGTTTGTGTCACAAGGTCGGTGTCTGGGTCTGGTGGCGGCCAAGGAGGGCATACCCTTGGAAACACCGTGGGCCAGTGTGTTGGAGTTAGTGTCCTCCACACTAGTGCGTCTACATAATAAATCTCATAAGAGGAATAAATAAGGGATATATTTATAATAAATTATTGTCAGTTGATAAACGTATATCGGTAACGATCAGCTAGCTAGAGTTAGATGTTACTGTCGTAAGACGGCGGTAATCAACTGATCCCTCTCGGTCACACCTATAGGAGTAAACCTCAATAGAAAAACTAATTATATTGTATAAAGATACATTTTAATTAGTCCCTTGAATATTTTGACTAATGGGTAGTCAAGTGAGTTTTGAGATGAACAAGTTTGGAACTTGGGTCAATTATAAGATAACTGACTGACGAAAATTTATTTAATATGATTAAATAAAAGTGAAATCTAATTATTATATGATAATTATTAAATTTCTTGAGACGGTTATATATATTACGAGGTAATGGTAATTAGCTAATAAATGTTATGAGGAGTTATAAAATTAGCTAAATGGGTGTCCAATCACCTATTATATATTGATATAGTGGTAAAATATTACTTAAAAGTTAAGTGTATATTTTTCTTTAATTATATTATTTAATTGTTGAATAATTTAATTAACTCTTAATTATATTAGATGATTAAGTATTAGACTTATAAGTATTTGTGGGACAAATATTAAAATTTGGAATTGGGCCAAAAACAACAAATGGGCCGTATGACTCATGTTTATTAAACATGAATCATCATTTGACTCATGTTTAATAAACATGAATCATCAATTTTATGAGCCCATTTTAATGCCACATATCATTATCTATTATATATATAAGCATGCAATAAGATCATTTTCCTAATTTTAATTTTTCTTCTACTTGGCCAAAAATAATTAGAGGGAAAAAGGAAGATCTTACTATCTTGTTTAATCATCTTCTTCATTAAAACTCATAAATAAATATATTATACATCTTATATTATTAGTAGTAATAACATATTTGTAGTATAATAAAAAGGGGTTATCCTTATTTTAGCTAGCTAGTAAATTAAGGTTGTTTGTGGTGATCTCTTGGGTGTTTCAAGAGGAGGTTTCTTATTTTAGAAACTTGGGTTTGAACTCCTTTTAGTCTTCGGTCTATACTACAAAGGTATTGTAGTATCGTTTTTCCGTCTTGAAACCGATGTAAGTTTTTTCTTTTCATATAAATCCACATGCATGTACTAGATCATATATAAATTAAATTAAGAGAATTTAATATTTTGTTTAGATAGTCTAAACACATAGTTTTCATAACTAACACAGTGATGACTGGGGTGGCGTCCAGGGGCGGTAGTGTGTGGTGGTTAGGGGTGTACGGGGGTCTAGAGTCGGTTCAAGGGTTATGCGTGTTGCTGGGTTGGAAAAGGGTGGTTGTCGTGGGGTTGTTCGGGCACGACGTTCAAGTCGGTGGCAAGGGTGAGGCTCATACCGGTGGTAAAGATGGTGGGAGGTAGTAGATGCAAGGCTGAAGGAGTGTGTGATGGTGGCTGGGTCATCGGGTTGTATACGGTTGTCGTCGTGTTTTGCATGATGTTAATATTAATACTAACGTCATACTATTACTACTATTATTATATTATTAGTATTATTGTTATTATTATTGGTTGTTATAATTGATATTAGTATTATTCTGGTTATTACTAGTATTAATGTTTTAGTATTTAGTCATAGTTATGTGACATTACTATTTTGGAAATTTCTATTTTTGGGCAACGTTGCTATTTATGGAAAGTTTCTATTTCAGGAAACTTTCCTCTTTTAGAAGTTACGGTATTTAGTATCTTTGCTATTCTAAAATAGGGGTTAGGTAAAGGTTTATTAATCGCTAAATAATACTTCCTCCATTTTTATATAATGTACCCATTTTATTAAAATACTACACTCATATATTCAACAAATGGGAACATTAAATAAAAACGGAGGATAGTATATGTTTAGGTGACGGTATCCGCGGGGAACATTTCTAGCGGCTGTTCGGTTTCATTCTGCAATTTGAGGTAGGGGATATATATCTGTGGTTACACTATGACATGAAGTGTGTGTATTGCTTATTATGAGATTGATATAATTGATTATGAATGTATTTTTGATTGTTGACTATTATCAATTATTGTGGAGAACGGGATTTGTGAAATGGGTCTTGTGATACGGGTCTTGTGATACGGTTCTTGTGATATGGGACTTGTGATATGGCCATGGGAGGTGTGGTGTGGTGTGGTGTGATGGGAGGTGTGGTGTGATGGAGGTGGGGTGGTTGTTTGGATGATATGGGGATGGAGGAAGGTGCAATTCTATTGTTGTTTATGTTTTATCTATTTTATCTACTCAACCTCGTGGTTGACCCTATGTATTCGTGTGACACCTACGATGATCCGGAATGGGGAGTAGATTCTACAGGAAAGAGACAGATGAGCTAGGAGCTGGGACGGGAATGTGAGATGTAGATTTGGGACCGACTTAGTATTAGATCACTTATAGAATAATCACCAGTTGTACTTTTATTCTGTTGCATAGTTTTTTGTAATATCAAAGTTTAAATTTTATCTGTTTTATATAAAGTACTTTGTATTGTTTTACTTTGTTATTCACTTCCTCGGACATTCCGAGATGGTAACAGCTCTATTTATTTGAGAATGTCTTGCTAAAGGCTCTTGAATAAATGGGGGTGTTACAGCAGTGCAGTTTCAGAAATATTTTCGCAAAGCCCACGCACGCTTTAGGTCAAAGAGGAGTCGCTTCTAATATTCTTATATAAGCTTAAGTCGTGTTTAGGGTTAATGATCCAGCTTTATTATCGAATAATTATCAAGTCTTTACCTAATTTCTTAATCTAGTTTTCACTATTCAGTTTTAGCATTAAGTTTCTACAAGTTACTGTTTCTCTAGTTTTAGTATTGTTCTTAGTTTGTATTAAATAATCGTTCCACGCGGATTCAATAAAGTTCTTCCTTCTGCCCTAATTCCGTTTTGCGGTAATTCTCTTTAATTTCAGTTCTTATTGAGATTCCTATAGAATTGCTAGTATCCGGTTAGCGTAGAATCCCGAAACCTTATTGTTTATCGCATGTTTATGTTATTGATCGCTATGAATTCTGTTTTCTCAATTGTTATTATCGTTGTTATGAGTAGCTAAACCCCATGTGAGGATGTAGGTGATTAATTTGCGTAGATGGTATAAAATCAGAATCGACCTATAGCAGACTTCGGTCGACCGACTGGCTTAACTGGTCGGTCGACTGAGGTAGTTGGTCGACCGACTTGGTTAGCTGGTCGGTCGACTGACCTCGCGCATGTTTTCAGACTGTTTTGTTTTGTTAATTATAATACCCTATAATGAGACTGAAAGGAGACTTATAGGATGTTAGTAATGACTTACCCAAGATTGAAAGATACGGGAAGGGCATTGGTTAATGCTTTAAGAAAGCTAGGTTACTAAGACTGAAAGGTATGTGACCTAGAATTTTGGAATCACCCTTATTGTTGACACCCAATATTTGTGAGACCAAGGAACTAATACCATAGGCCGAAAGGAGCTATTAGGTAACAAATATCGAGAGGATTTGTTACACCCCTTAGGCGACTGCAATACATGTTGACTTAGAATTTATACCATCGTAGCTTTTATGACCCGAACATCGTAGCATTCTTTTATCATAAGTTTTATCTCTATCTTGTTTTCGTTTTACCTCGTCTTTATTTTATTAGACCTAGTGACAAAAAATCAAACAAACCCCCAATTCTTGTTACCCTAAGACATCAACTTAGAACAATAAACACCCCTCACCTCCTTGTGGTTCGACCCTGACTTTCACTATCTATAGTTAAAGTTTAGGAACTATAAATTTTATCTTTGGCACCCTCAACGACGGGCATCAGGGGATCACATGAGTGCGTTGGGAGCGATAATGCTCTGATACCAACTGTAAAACCCCTCGTCATAGCGGAAAGATAAAACATACAAACATGCCAAAATTTACGCGGAATTTAAACTTTAACATGCAAGATAAAACGAGGTGAATTAAAACAAACTGTACAAACCGAAATAGATCAATAAATAGATAAATATTAATCTAAGTACGAAAAGTATAAGTACAAAACAGCCTGGGATGACACATCCCTACAGGCACTCAAGTGTATAACCAAAAACTAGGTCTAGCTACACGATAAACGGGTAAGTCAAGGATGATCGTATCATCGCTCGCTAGCCTCTTGTAACCCCCCGTCAACCTGTCATGTACGTACATACATGAAAACATGTGCGCCACAATCAGTGGGGAGTGACTAGAGTTCTCCTAGCCACCTATTGTTAACGACGCGTAACACATAAAGCATCCAACATACTCCAACATTCATAACATGCGAAGTATATATATATAAGTAACTCAACTTTCACAATAACAAGCAATACTATGCAAAGGCTCTTAACTAACTTCGGAAACTATTTGAAATGAGAACCGGTCTCCCTTCCGGTTGCCCGGCCGGGGGGTCTTTCAATCCAAACCATTTACGAAACCAGACTAAGAGTCGTCCAATGCCTTGGACGAACAGTTCTAAGATAAACAACACTCTATATAAACACAATCAATCAGCAACATCTGACACTGTACCCCAACTCAGGTAAGCAGATGCAATCAACAGTATCTAGAACCTACCCCAACTCAAGCAAGAACTAAACACGATCACGAGTGTCAAAGTCACACCCCAACTCAGGTAAACTTGGTACACAAATCAGCAAGCATACACTCGTGAACCCCTGCTCAGGCACGAGTGGATATCAATTAGCTAATAATGGTTCCTTGACCCTGCTAAGTCGTGACCATTACTCTTCATAATAAAATTGGGATCCCAACTCACACCCAACCCACTACGGTCATACAAACTAACTGTAGAACAGAGGTCCCTGCTCAGACATATTCCTACCGCATCATCCATACACGTGACGGTCCAGCGGTCCCTGCTCAGACATGTCCGTCACACCACAAACACTCAAATGTCAAGCTAGAGGATCCCTGGTCAGATCATTACTTGGTATGCATACGAACATCAGACATATCGTACTCTAGCGGTCCTTGCTCAGACATATTCCGATATGTACTATAACCAAATCCTTAGTCCTAAATTTACTGACCTCTAAACAACACTTAATTGACCCCAGGAACTAAGTTAAGGGAGAGTCGGTTTCCCTTTCGGTTACCCGACCGGGGGGTCTCTATCCTCACTCCATTCCCAAACCCAATATAGTGCTGCCCGAACTCCCGGGACCGCAAACACACGTATAAAGCATACGGAACAAGTCTCAAGCAAATCGGACAAGCCGATCAAAAGTTAAAGCGAGTTTATAAGAAGAAGGGTCCTCAGCCGGTTGCAGACAGGCTGCCGGTCAGCCGGCTGACAACCCCCTTCAACAGCCTTAAATCTTAAAAACAACGAATAATGAGATGGGGTTCCCAGCCGGTCGAACGGCCGCCGGCCACCCGGCTGGGAGACCATTCTCCCTAGCCTTCCCCTTCTACGTAAACGCAAACAACAAGGTGTCTCATCTGGTCGACCGGTGGCCGGCCACCCGGTTGAGCACCCCCTTTCAGCAATTTTTCCAAAAAACGAGAAAAACCAAGATGATCTCTCAGTCGGTCGACCGGCTGCCGGTCGGTCGACCGGCTGCCGGTCGGTCGACCGGCACAGAGTCCCTAAGCCTGTTTTTCGCAAATTCGACATTTCATCAAAACTTCAAGGAATCGATTCTAATATTCCAAATTGCAACAACCAATGTTAACCAAACATTTTAAACATACATATGATTCATAAACAAGCATTTAATCCAACAAGAAACACATATTAAGATCATACTTTGTATTCCTCTTAACTTCTCAAAAACTGAAAATGAACATATAAAGCATATGAAACATCACAAACTCTAATTAAATCATATGATAAACATGTAAAATGAAATCCTAGCATATTTCTATATTCATACAACAACATAAACTCATAAAATCAGAAACAACACGACAAACCATCACAAATTGTGCTAATTTAGGAAATTAGGTTGAGGTACTCATAATAGTCACCTTTTTGCGGTTTACGCTCCAAAGTCTTCTTCAATCACGTACGAGTCGACCTCGGGATCCTCTAAACCAACTCCTACAACCATAAAAACGCAAATTAAAGGCCTAGACTCGTTTTAGGGCAAAATAGCCCCAAAATGAAAGTGAACGAAACTGAAATTGAAAGAGATAGAATGATTGCAAATCTCCAGGGGATTCCGAAATATAAAATTTACCTTGATACGAGTTGCGGAAGGGGTCGAGATTGTCTTTTGAAGCTTTTAAGAAAAGAGGAGAAATGGAGTTTCTTTTTACAGTGAAATGAAATAAGGAGGATGAAGATGTCGATGAATGAGGTTTAGGTAGGGTTTTAGGTTGTCCTTTCACATATATACTTGAGTCGGGTTTATTTAAGTGATACGGAACTCAAGTCGGGAATTAAAATGCCAAGTGAACAACATCTTAAGATGAAAATAATCCTAAGACGGAACTTAACGGAAAACTTAAAAATAAAACTTCCGATTTATTATTAAAATATTATTATATTCCAAAAAATACTTGAAAAGTATTAAAATATTATTTACGAAAATACGGGATGTTACACAGATACATTGGTATGGTCGAAGAACTTGACGGAGTTGACGTTTTACTCCTAGAGAGTAACGAACCCGCGACCTATAAAGGTGCCATGACCTGTTCCGACTCAAAGTTATGGCTTAATGCCATGCAATCCGATATAGACTCCATGTATGAGAATAATGTGTGTGAGTTGGTTGATTTGTCTAATAAGGTACGACCTAATCGATAAATAAGACAACACTTACGTCCATTCCATACGGGTGAAGAATAAACGGAACTGATTAATAAAACATAAGTTCTAAAAGCATTTTACATTTCAGCTGTCCTCTGCCGTAAAATTCATAATTAATTCAAATAAAATCTAAATGATACAAGTCCAACTAGGTCAGATTAATAAGACTTTTATCTACAATATTTGTCCAATAAACATTTTCAAAATACGAACTTATTAACAGGGGGTTATTGTCTGATCTTTACAGTGTGTCAGAAATAGTCAAACAAAATGTATTGCTTCATAAAACGAGTTTAACAAATCATTTTGGGGCAAATCAAACTCCTAAAATCATCTAAACTCTTCAAAGTTTAATTTTTGAAAAGGACCAGAATAGTTTCAACGTATAAAAGTGGTTTTCAAAATAATCTTTGAGCTACTGTTCCTTCTGCGAGTAATTCAGCGCAATGCTCGTAAATAATTTAATGTGAACAAACGACATGCAAGAAAATTACGAAATTTTAGAGGTAGATTCTAAACATAAAATAAACAGGGGTCTATTTTCAGCATTTTCAAATAAGGATAATCTAAGATGTCGAAATAAATTGTACAAAACGATGGACAAATTTGTCAAGGTGCTAAAACTTTATCAAATAACCAAAGTAAACAAAACATCATGAACTTGAAAGACTTTCAAACTAATCATTCTCAAAGATCACAACCTCATTTAACAATACAATCCTTAATGAATTTCCAACTAGAATATCATCCAACACAACCATGCAAAATGAAATTCATCCAAACCTATGATTTATGAACTTAATCATGTCACTATTTAACCAAACACAATTCTAGTATACTAAACATTACTAGCATATAGAACAAATGCAAAAATAGACGATAATTCGAGTAACCCATCACCGTTAACTTATAGCTCTTCAATAAGCATGATTTTGACTCAAAGCCACTCCGGTTTGGACAACCGAACTAGATACACATAAATAAACGAGGTTAGCTAAGAGAACCGTGGCTTAAAGGCCACGACCAGAGGATTATAAGGAAGAAATTTAATACTTTTATTTCCTAGAAAGATGGAGGGCGAGGAGAGGAAGAGATAGGCGCAAAAATCGTCGAAAACCGATAAGAAACGAATATTTTATGATCGTTTTAAGGTTGAAGGTAAAGAGTGTAACAATGGTGTTTGTGTTTTGTGTTTGGGTGTGTTTGTGCTGAAAAAAATAAGTAAAGGTTGAAGAAGAAGGAAGGAGGGGGTTGACCTTGGGCAGCAAGGCAAAGTTCTATACTTAGCCAACTGTCCCTAAGGACATGTGGAAAAAATTAAAGAGTAAGCAACGAGCGAGTGTGTCGTTTGCAGATGGTCCGTGACAGCCTTTCGTATTTTCGGCATAATTTCCTCTACAGAACTCGTAATGAGGTGTTCTCGGTGGCGATGGAAAGATAAGAGAAAGAGCTAAAACGTTTATTTTATAAGAAAAAGCTAGATATGCCCTTACAATATCTCAAAATTAGTAACAAGGACTGCGTAGTTGTTTGCGACTTTAAGAAGTATAAGTTTAAGACGGACATATTAATATCATTGTCAAAAACGATAAATTCAAAATGGAATTTTATTTATTACGGATCATTATTATTACTAAAATAATATTTTATTAATATATAATGACTTGGAAATTACGGGGTGTTACAGTAAGCCTTGAAACCATTATCTTGTGCCCCCCCCCCCATGTGTGTTGGTAAGACCAAAAGCATCCTTTGATGCTTTCTAGTGTGAGAAAGCCATAAACAAAACCTCTAATATTATTTCATAATATCTTGATATAATAGGATTATATTAACAATACTACAATTGTTATAGTATTCTCATATTATTTATTCTAATAAGAGATTAGAATATAGTTAAAGGAAAACCGTTTTAAACACCTAGATCGTGTAAATCTCGGTTTAAGGGGTTGTTTTGGGTGCATCACAAAGGAGGTAATCTACCTTGATTACTAGGTTTGGAGGATCATTCTAGCACCGGTTCCGTCGGATTGTAAGCATTCACATCTTATTTCCGCATATTTATTTAGCAAGCATAAGATCTTGAAACCCTAATTAAACGAGTTAATTAGGATAGGATAATTAGTTAGACTAATTATTTGGGGCGTGTAAAACATGAATCCTTCAATTGGTATCAGAGCAATCGGTTGCTTGCATGCTTTTCGTTGTAATTTTTACGAAATTATTTTGATAACAAAAAAAAAATTGAAATTTTAAAACCATATCAGATATGGCCGAAAATTTTAATGCATGAATACCTACTGGTCCTAAAATGTTTTAGGTCATTTGGAATGATTTATGGATAAATATTGTTCATTTGTAAAATTAATTTGGTTATTTATCATTTTAAATCGGTTAAAATGAATTAATTTTGGGAAAAATAGTTATATATACTTTCTGGCCGAGATTTTTTAATATGTTCTCACATGTATTATATATGTTATGAATATGAATTTTCATAATTGTTGTAGTTATAATGCATGGTTTATGATTTTTTAAATGTTAAAATGTCATAAAATGAGAATAAATAGGTTTATATAGTTATATTGCGAATTTAACTACAAACATTTTTGAGAATGTCAAATGCAATATTTAAAATGTACCTTAAATTTTCCAGAAGGTTTTATCTTATATTGCATGATTATTGATTTTTATGCTAAAAATCGGATAATAGTGACATAATTTTGACTTAAATAGTTTGAGTTTGAATTTGGTCATAAATATTTTACACAATGTCATATATATTATTTCCAGCATGTATAAAAATATCGAGATTTTTATTTCATGTTTTGCTCGTGAAACAATTTTAATGGTTAAAATTGTACAATATATGACATAAATTCTTAAATATAGCAAAAGTTGTTAAAATGGCCGAAAAATTTAACCCATGTAAGTCATATTTGATATGTTCATCACCATATTTTTCTTGGGAGCCAAAATTTTCTGCATATTTAATTTTTAGTTGTTAAAGGTTGAAGTTAAAAAATTAATATTGTAAGAGTCATTTTGTGATAATTTCGATTTTGGGCAGTGTGTTCTTTAACTTTTGTTGTCCATATCAGTTCCCTAAGTGTTTTGGAATATGTAAAAATAATATTAGTATTTTATTGCATGCTTTTAAAGTGAATTTTGAATTTACGGTTTAAAAATGCGTGTTTTATGTTTTATTTATGAAATAAATTAATAATTTTTGTAATACTAATATTTTTAAAGTTCTGAAATTTTAAGTAAATTCCAGAATATTCAAAATTTGAATTTTGAATTTTTCGAAATTTTATGACTCTTTTAGAATTTTATATTATTTTTCCCGCAAAACCGATTAAAATACGAACAATATTTGAAAATAAGTTAAGTCATGTTCAAAATTTAAGTACGACTAAATTTTGAAGCCTAAAAGAGTTAGGATGATTAACTTTAATGTGAATATCGATTCACGTGATGCCAAATGATTTTAAACGTTAAAATCACACAATTCCATAAAACCAAGTTATACGATAACAATATTATTTAAATGATGTTAAATAGGACGATTTGGCTTAGGGTTTGCATGTTAGTTAATATACTTAAGCATTTCATATTTTATTATGATTGTCATAATTTTATTTACGTAATTTTGGGATTATGTAATTTACTTAGTATGGCCTTAGTTTTAATCGATAATTCCCGTACTGTAAGGGGTTATTGATTCGGATGTAATTAATGTGATCTCGTATCACTTTATTTATTGTTTTCTATTTTATAATGTATAAAGTAGATAGAAAAATTGTAATTTTTGAAAATTCCGGAGAGCCTTGAAGACGGTGCCTTTCGGAAAGGAGTTCCGACGAAGACGCTGATTGCCATGGGATGCGTGCCTCGTGAAGTTCAAGGGACCAAGGAGTTGGTTTCCGAATTTTTAATTTTATTACTTTCTTTTCTAGGAAGGCCATACTAGGGTTACTTAGGCTTTAAGTTTTATGCCTTTATTTTGCTTTATGTGTTTGCATGCATAGCCAAATCGTCATATCATGTCATGCATTTTCATTCGAGTACATCGATCTAGTCAATTAAATTTGTCCATAATTCACCGACTTAGTTCACTTAAACAGAGATAGATAATGAATTGACTAGATCTCTTACATGATAAATATTGAGACTTAGCCTTACAAAAGAGTAAAGACCCATGACTCCCTTCTTCATATGATTAAACCTTGAAATTTGGTCGATCTCAACGAAGGTATTCGTAACCGTAGTTGCAATAAGTTCGGGCTAAAGACAATTTTAAGTAAAATTGTCGACCGAGAGTTCTAAGGTAGAACCGATTAAAAGAGTTAATCCACCGAATTATATTAATAAGGGATGTATCGGCTACACCGTTCCCGAATTAATATGGATTTGGGTCTCGGAATCGTTTACTTAATTGGGTAAGAGATCATTAAGTAAATGTTAAACTTGTTTCAATATATTTACGAGTTTTAAAAATAAACGATGTTTGTCTTTAATTCCTTCACTTTATTTGTAGTTTATTTTTTCAAACATCATCAATGGCCCCCAACGCTCCACCTCTTACTAACGTATCATGACTTCGATCCTTCATGGATCATTGCTAACTTGACAAACATGGTTCCAATTTTAAGGATTGGGATGCTCAATTACCTTTGACTGCGGAAGGCGACAATAAGATTCGTTTCCTTAACGAAGTCGCTCCTCCCGCTCCCACTCCTCATTCCACGATTGCGACTCCTGAGGCCTATGAGGCCTATATGAAAGAATCATACGCTCATTTTCTCCATGGAGCCGGATCTCCAAAAGAGGATGATTGAGCTAAGCACGGCATATGAAATTTACACCAAGCTTGCGACAATGTTTTCGCAAACTCCGAGGGTAATTCAATATGTGGCGGCCTCCGCCTTCTTCGATTAGTTTGAATGAAGGGCAAAAGTTTAGCCCTCATGTACTCAAGTTGGTTGAGTTTACTGAAACCCTTAAGGTGGAAGGAGTTGATGTTCCCGACTCCCTCATCATAGACCAAGTTCTTCACTTTCTTAATAAGGTGAAATCGTATGCACAGTTCCGGGTGAACTATAACATGCGAAATGAAGAGACCACTTTGGACGAATTGCATAAGATGCTCGTCCAAGCGGAAAGGGAAAGGGGAAATTTAAGAGGAGTGCCTTGAAAGGCAAGGGCAACCAGGCCTCCAAATCCAAACCTTCTAAAAAGAAGACCTTTTCGAAAGGTGCTTCCACCTTATCTTCAAAGGTTGAAGACAAGTGCCTATATTGCACAAGGTTAGGTCATTGGAAACGAAATTGCCCTAAATACTTAACCGATCTCAAAATTTGAAAGGCTCTTGCTGTAGATAATAATTCTCGTTTAAAATTCATGTTGTTTTGTCAACTTTTGTATGTCGATACAAGTTGTTGACTATCATCCTTTTTAATTGTTTTAAAGGGGCACCTTATGATGATAAGGGCAAGGAAAAGGTAGCTTGAAATTCCTTACATGGATTGTGATATGTATGTAAATGAGTTGGTTAACGGTTATGTTAGCTTAAATTGTGATATGATGACGGTTATGTTATCTTAAGAATATTAATCGTTTATAATGATGGATGAGTATTGAAAGGATCTATGAGGTAACCTTGGGATAATTTATTAAAGTTTATGCTTTTGGTTGTTCGAACGGAATTAGTGGTGTAACCTTAGAGGAGTTACCTAAAGATAATGTCTTTGGATGTCTGATTGATGTAGTAAGGTCCAACTTGTGGATTTGTGAGATTTCGAGGTTGCGATATTTAAAGGATGTTTCGATTTGTATATAGAGATGTGAGAAATATCTATAATTGACCTTGGTGTTCATATTTTGAGGTATTAATGAATTATAAGGATTTACGCCTTATGTGGGATTAGAATAGAGTAACTCGATGAGTAATAAAAGTTTTTGGGAATTGAAGGAATTAAAGAGTTAATAATCTATGGAGTATAAATATTGTGATGTAGCAATGGTACATAAATGTTTTATCCTGGAGTATTACTAAAATGTCGTTTGAGGAATTTAAGACTTAGAGATACCCGAAACTTTATGGAATAGTCGAAATTGGGATAATCGTACACCCTTATTTTTGAAAGGACTTATAGTATGGTAAACCATTTGGGATAATTCGTTTTGGAAAATGCTACTTTGGCGTGCTTGAATTCGGAAATTGGAGATAAGAACCTTGTGAAGATTTTGGGAACCCTGAGCCTTGGGAATTGTGTCAGTTCAAATCATATCCTTTCCTCAACACTTCTCTTCTTCTTTCTTCTTCCATGCTAATTCCGTCGAATTATGCTTTCATAACAAAGCTTACTTGACCTCTTTTTACGTCATATATCTTCTTAGCTCTAATACTTATTCTTCTTCTCATGGCTTCGCTATTGTTGGAGTCCATAACCTAGAGTCTCTTAGCCGTCATCTTATGTATCTCTCTCTCAAGTTCCTATATCGCGTTTGTCTTTGAGTTTGTATCATATCTTTAACCGTTGTGAGCCTTGTTGTAAAACCCCTCGCGAAAGCGTAAAAGTAAACATACAAAACATGCCAAAAATGCAGCGGAATTAAAACTTTTGAAGAGATAAATAAAACATGCGAGGTGTCTTAATAATATAAAACATGCGGAAGAAAAAGAAACATAAATAAGTATATAAGTGCGATACAAAACAGCCCGGGATAGCATATCCCTACAGGCACAAGATACTGAAACGTAAGTCTAAAGTCTAGCTAACGAAAGGTAAAAGTCAACGATGAAGGATCATCGCTCGGTAGCCTCAACGTAACCCCCGCAGAACAGCCTCATGTACCTACACACACACAACATGTGTGCCACAGTCAGTGGGGAGTGACTACAGTGCTCCTAGCCACCTATTGTCAGTGACACAAAACACATCAGCATACAATATACTCCAGCATATATAAAACATGTGAAGTATACAAAATCAATATTCGAATCTCAAGTCAACGTGCAAATACTTATACATGGCTCTCAACCAACTTCGGAAACTATTTGGAAGGAGAGCCGGTTTCCCTTCCGGTTGCCCGGCCGGGGGGTCTTTCAATCCAAACCAAGTATCATGAATTCACAATCACAACTAAAACATACTCAACATCCGATTACATCAACAAGAGATAAGTCACCTAGTGACTCGACTCTAACAACTATAGGCCAACCAAGTGACTCTACAAACAAAGATAGGTCATCCAAGTGACTTAACAAACAAGAGATAGGTCAACCAAGCGACTCGACTCTTACTACTCTGAGCAGGCCAACAATCGACTCGTCTATATACCACGACATCCCCAATCTCAGACTATACAACCCCCTGGTAGGACGACATCAAAAAACTGTCCTAGTCTAAATCTGGCCAGACTCTCGGAGCGCAAACGGATTAAGATCCCCGATTCGAAAAGTGCACGGAGCACCCCCAAGACCCGAACTAGCTAGGAACGAGATATGCCCGAAGGCGGGCAGACAATCTAAGACCTGACCGTGAGGACCAAGCCCCTACGGCCAACCAGCTACACAATGCAATCAGGTGAGAACTCGAGTACTATAGCAGCGCACAACAGGTTTACACAAATCACAATATGTCATCTCAAAGATGTACGACAACTCAAACTCGAATGACAATCATTTCTTATATAACTCATCACTAAACATCCATGTAACACTTAGTCAACTTCGGGAACTAATTTGAGGCGAGAGCCGGTCTCCCTTCCGGTTGCCCGGCCGGGGGGTCTTTTATCCTCAAATCCATTACCGAACCCGACATAAGCGCCACCCAATTTCTTGGGACTTCAAACAAGCATACGAAACATACGGAAAAAGAATCAATCAAATCCGACATGCGAAACATAAGTTAACAACAATTTAACATGGTCAGGGGCTCTCAGCCGGTCAGCCATAGGCTGCCGGTTGGCCGGCTGAGGGTCCCAACCTATTATGCCCAAGACAAGCAAAAACAACAATGAGGTACTCCCAGCCGGTCGGCCGGCTGCCGGTCCACCGGTTGGGACTCCTTTTCCCAATTTCTTAAAAGCACAAAAGCAAATAAGAAGGTCTCCCAGCCGGTCAGCCGGCTGCCGGTCCGCCGGCTGGGAACCCTTTTTCCCAATTTTTGCCAAACACGATCAACAAACAACAAAATGCAAATGGGGCTCTCAGCCGGTCCACCGGCCGCCGGCCTCAGACCGGCTGGGAACCCCCTATCCCAGAAATGCGCAATTTCACCATCTTTAAACCTCAATCAAACTTCAAGAATTCTTTTCCATACTTTGCATATACTTATAAAATCATAAATTACAGCATATACCAACACTCATACTACATCTTTAAATCATTTTCATGGATTAAACATTAACTTTCATGATCAACAATAAAACATCCATTTTTCTCATAAACAACATACCCATCATCTTTACTTAGTACATCATGTGAGAAACATATAAACAACAAACCCTAGCATGATACTAACTAATTTACAGCATCACAACCACAATCCACATAACCTAAACATGTTTCTAGTAGTTAAACATACTAAAATCGTGTAAAGTGCTAATATTAGACAAAAGGCCGAGTTTCTCATTATCGTCACCTTAAAGAGCGATTCTTCACTTCTAATCTTGAACAATGTACGAGTCCTTATCCGGGTCTTCCAAATCGACACCTACAAACAACAAAAACGGGTTATTGGAGGGTAATTTCGAGTAAACCTCAAAACAGCCCCGAAATCAACTTTGACGAAACGGAAATTGAAAGAGACAGAAAGAACGGGAATGAAGAGAGGAAAGCGTAGGTGAAAACCTTGCGTCAATCGGAGTTGAGATGAGTAAATGGATGATGATTTTGTGAAGATGAAAAGAGTAAAAATGGAGAAGTAAAGTTACTGTATTATTATTTGGTGAAGGAGGGTGTAACGTGAAATGAGGAAGGAGGTGTCCTTTATATTGACTTTGAGTCGGGTTTCCAAAATGTAAGGAGCGGAAAAACTTAAAACGGGATTTACCAAGTAAATGTGAAATCTTAAATTAAACAACTTAAGACGGAATTTAACGGCATTTCTTAAAATAAAACTTACGAATTATAATTAAAATATTATTAAATTCCGAAAACTACTTTTAAATTATTAAAATTACTTTTATAAAAATACGGGATGTTACACTTGTCCCCTTTCTTCTTGGACTAGTTGCGAGGTTGACTTCGTTTGTTGAATAGTGATATATGCTTCGAGGATCCTTGGTCTTGTTTTATCAGACATATTTAAGAGAGTTCATGTTTGGTGACGTTTGGGTGATATTAGGTAGTGTGCCATCTTGATGATTTTAAGTTAAAGGTTTAAAGGTATGAGTACTTCTTGTGGATTAGTATCAACCGTGAAGCTAATAATTTTGGTGTTACTTATGAGAGTGTTGATGGTTACCTAGAGACGGTTTTGGTGAAAGTTGTTACTTTTATGAGACTTTCTTTTGAGACGATCACTTTACGGTAAGAAGTATGGTAGTCAAGGTTTAAGAGATGTTTTCTTGATTTGGGTCAATGAGATGTGACTAGTTTGTGACTGAATGCTTTGAATATTTCTCATAGTCCTACATAAGAGAGTCAGTACAGTTCCGAGAGTGCCGCTTTCATATTTTTTTTTCCGGTATAGGCGTAACATATTTTGTTTAGAGAACTGGAAGTATGATAGATTTTGGTTTAGGATCCTTGTTTTGGTGTTTTACCATGTTTAGAGATCTATAACATATGCTAGTTGGGTATGAGTGTGACCTTGTTAGTACTTTTGGATCTAGCATTTGTGGAGGTTCTTGGTTATTATATAATGATCGAGAGTGGTGAACTCCCCTTTTGTGGTGAAGTACGTTGCTTTGGTGGTGACCTAGTAGAAAAGTAACGTAAGTAATGTTGAGGAAACCCTTGAGAGTCTCGTAGTTGTATGGCTTGTCTTCTAGGGTGTATAAGGAGTCGTCATGATGATGTTTAACTTATAGATTGAGTGATTAGTGATTTCCGTAATCCGAATAGTTATCTTCCTCCTTAACCTTAACCCTCTTTTGTTCATACTTTTGTTCTTTTGTTGTTTTTGCCTCTTTACTCTTTTGTTGAGCACCGTCCTTAGCCTTGAAGATAGTAGTTTATGGTGCCTTGTTTTGGGTTAGTTTCCATGTTGACCTCTTTGTGCTTTGAGATCCTTGAAGGACCGACCCGACCATCTTTGGTTGATAATATGTAGCTTTCATCCTTGTGTTTTGTTTGAAGTGATATTCAAAATATTTTCCATTTATATATTTTATAACCGCATTTGGGTTACCTAACTTTTGTTGTTGAAAAACATTAATTTCTGTTACAACCTTACTTATTTCACGGTTTCAAAAATGGAAGTTTACTTTCGAAATGACATATTTTTTTTTTAAAAAAAAAGCTTGAAATGGTTTATAATTTTGATTGGTTTTAGCGTTGATTTGATGTAAGACTTGTTATTGGAGACGTCTAATAACTCGTATTACGCTTGTCGACGCATGATATGATTTGGTTTTGGGCTAGTCCTTGATTTGGAATGCGGGACTCTTGAATGCGCAACGAGAATCCTCTTGTTCCATTGATGAGGACTTGTGCCTTTAGAAACTGTTTTCGAAGTCTTTGAAATAAATCTAAGTTTTGTAATATCAAATTTTGGTAAACGCTTTGGTTGTTTACCTTGTCTTTACGACTTACCGTTTTTCTGCTTTCAAGTTTCGAGGACGAAACTTTTTAAAAGGTGGGGTGATTGTAACACCCCGTAATTTCCAAGTCATTATATATTAATAAAATATTATTTTAGTAATAATAATGATCCATAATAAATAAAATTCCATTTAGAATTTATCGTTTTTGACAATGATATTAATATGTCCGTCTTAAACTTATATTTCTTAAAGTCGCAAACAACTACGCAGTCCTTGTTACTAATTTTGAGATATTTTAAGGGCATATCTAGCTTTTTCTTATAAAATAAAGGTTTTATCTCTTTCTCTTAGCTTTCCAACGCCACCGAAAACACCTCATTACGACTTCTGTAGAGGAAAGTATGCCGAAAATACGAAAGGCTGTCACGGACCATCCGCAAACGAGACACTCGCTCGTTGCTTACTCTTTTCCACATGTCCTTAGGGACACTTGGCTAAGTATAGAACTTTGCCTTGATGCGCATGGTTAACCCCCTCCTTCCTTCTTCTTCAATCCTTTACTTATTTTTTTTCATCACAAACACACCCAAACACAAAACAAAAACACCATTGTTACACTCTTTACCTTCAACCTTAAAACGATCATAAAATCTTCGTTTCTTATCGGTTTTCGACGATTTTTGTGCCTATCTCTTCCTCTCAACGCCCTCCATCTTTCTAGGTAATAAAAGTATTAAATTTATTCCTTATAATCCTCTGGTCGTGGCCTTAAAGCCACGGTTCTCTTAGCTAACCTCGTTTATTTATGTGTAGCTAGTTCGGTTGCCCAAACCGGAGTGGCTTTGAGTCAAAATCATGCTTATTCAAGAGCTATAAGGTAACGGTGATGGGTTACTCGAATTATCGTCTATTTTTGCATGTGTTCTATATACTAGTAATGTTTAGTATACTAGAATTGTGTTTGCTTAAATAGTGACATGATTAAGTTCATAAATCATAGGTTTGGATGAATTTCATTTTGCACTGTTGTGTTGGATGATATTCTAGTTGGAAATTCATTAAGGATTTTATTGTTAAATGAGGTTGTGCTCTTTGAGGATGATTAGTTTGATAGTCTTTCAAGTTCATGATGCTTTGTTTACTTTGGTTATTTGATAACGTTTCAGCACCTTGACAAATCTGACCATCGTCTTGTACAATTTATTTCGACATCTTAGAGTATCCGTCTTTGAAAATGTTGAACAGAGACCCTTATTTATTTTAAGTTTAGAGTCTACCACTAAAATTTTGTAATTTTCTTGCATGTCGTTTGTTCACAATAAATTATTTATGAACATTGCGCTGAAATACTCGCAGAACGGACAGTAGCTCAAAGATTGTTTCGAAAACCATTTTTATACTTTGAAACTATTCTGGTCTTTTTCAATAATTAAACTTTGAAGAGTTTATATGATGTTAGGAGTTTGCTTTGCCCCAAAATGATTTTTTAAACCCGTTTTATGAAGCAATACATTTTGTGTGACGATTTATGACACACTGTAAAGATCAGACAATAAACCCCTGTTAAGTTCGTATTTTGAAAATGATTATTTGACAAATATTGTAGATAAAAGTCTTATTAATCTGACCCAGTTGGCCTTGTATCATTTCAATTTTATTTGAATGAATTATGAATTTTACGGCAGAGGACAGCTGAAATGTAAAACGCTTTTAAGACTTATGTTTAATTAATCAGTTCCGTTTATTCTTCTCCCGTATGGAATGGACTTAAGTGTTGTCTTACATATCGATTGTTGGCTCTTGTATGTAAATGAGTTGGTTAACGGTTATGTTAGCTTAAATTGTGTTTTGATGACGGTTAAGTTATTTTAAGATGCGTTTGGTGACGGTTATGTTGCCTTGCTTGTGTTTAAGTGACGGTTATGTCACCCTAAATTGTGTTGGTAACGGTTATGTTGCCCTGGTTGTGAATAGTTAGCGGTGATACGATTTGTTTATCACTGTAATGAACAAACGCCACTCCTGTTATGGGATTTTATCTAACTATGTTCGGGATTGGTCGGTGTCCGTGGTTATGCGATCCGGTTCCCCTGTGTCGTTCGGTGTAGGCTATTACATCGAGAGGTCTGGCCAGGTCTTAGGCATATAGTTGTCGGTTATGCGCTATACATAGTATCCGGATGACGTGGTTATGCGCTCCGGTAGCTAGGGCGCGGTTTTACGCCCTAGCCTGTTAGTGGAGCGGTTATACTCCCTGAGTGTCAGTTGTAGCGGTTATGTTACCTGACGGCGTTCATTCTATTCTTGTTTGTTGTTGTTTGTGTGATTGGACATGCCATCAAGTGTTGGTCTCTGAGTTGATCACCTGGTTGTTTACCTGATTTTGAGTATCATGCTTTGATATTTCTCATATCCACATGTACTACTCCATATACAATATGTTCTTATTGTTATCTATTTGTATTTTGACGTAAAGTGGCTGGGAGAACCCTGAGTTACTCCCCACTGACTGTGGCATTCATGTTTCATGAATGTAGGTTGGTGCTGTTTTGGGAAGACGTGTGGCTAGCGAGCATTGTTGATCATTTGACAATTACCCTTACGCTTAGTTTAGATTTAATTCATATTGTTATCGTGGGATACCTTATCCCTCGTCTATTTAAGTTATTTTGTATAATTTATACTTTCTCATTAGTTTTTAATCTTCCGCAAGTAGTTTTGATATTCCGCGAAAAATTTTTAATAAATATGTCAAAAAGTTTTTAAAAGTATCGTATTTCCGCTGCAACTTGTTTATTTTTATGCTATATCGCGGGGTGTCACACTTACTTAATGATAGTGTCTCCTAGTGCACTTAATACACAAAACACACACACAACAACCTTCCCAAAACCGGTGCCCTATATGATAAAATGGTCATCCATTTTATAAATGCCATTTTGTACAATTGTATATGTGTGACATACATTATGTCACAATTATAAAACAATTATTGTTTTAATTTAAATAAATCATATTTATCAAATTGACTAGTAATTCATAATTACTAATATATAAAATGGTCATTTCAATAATCGTTAATACGATTTACATCACTTGTAATAATAATCAACCCGATTCATTCTAATTTCGATATTTGGTAAATATCGTTTTATGTTTGACAATTGACACGTTTCAATTTCAAACATAAATCTTACATTAAGATTTGACCTCTGATTTCTCGATATTCTATTTTAAGGAATCTGATCAACTCGTATCAATATACACTTTATCAGTTTATCAATTAAGGGAATTGTCCTATAGGTGTGACCTAAAGGGATCAACTGACCAGCACCGTCATACGACAGTAATGTCAAACTCTAGCTAGCCAATCATTACCGATTAATGTTGGTCAGTTGACTATATAATTTTGTATCATCCATTGCGCATTCTCGTCATGAGATTTAATTATGTCAACGCACTATTGTTGAGGACACTTTTCCAACCACATTTAAGTAAGACTCAGGCACCAAAGACGTAGAAAGAGGTCAAGCGCATAAGCCGCATTCTTTATGCATCAGTTATAGGATCGATCATGTATGTCATGATCTGCACACGTCCAGACGTTGCATATGCATTGAGTATGATGACTTGGTACCAAGGCAATCCAGGTGAAACACACTCGATGGCTGTTAAAAACATTCTTAAGTACCTACGGAGGACTAAGGATTGGGTATTGACTTATCGAGGATGTAACAACCCGACCCACCACCGTCATAACACAAACCCAATAAGATGGGTGCACACTTCTGGGCTCATTATTTGTTCTCACTTAAGCCGAAAAGCACAAGGCCTTATTACTAAGTGGTGGGTGGAAGTTATTATAAACATATCACAAACCTCACATTCTACCGATGTGGGACAACTTTCCTCTCATACTCGTGGGGTGTTACAAACTCCCCCACTTAAAGAACACAACGTCCTCGTTGTGCCTGAAACTTGACCACAACCAGGGCTAGAATCCTCCCCCGCCAGGTGTGTGACCCGGGTACTCCCGACCACAGGCTACGGTCGCAGGGTCGCTTAGATACCATTTATAACAACCCGACCCACCACCGTCGCAACACAAACCCAATAAGATGGGTGCACACTTCTGGGCTCATTATTTGTCCTCACTTAAGCGCAAAAGTACAAGGCCTTATTACTAAGTGGTGGGTGGAAGTTATTATAAACATATCACAAACCTCACATTCTACCGATGTGGGACAACTTTCCTTTCATACTCTTGGGGTGTTACAGAGGAGGCACTGAGCTATGCGCAAAAGGTTACGCAGATGCTAGCTTTCAAACGGATCGAGATGACTCGAAATCTCAGTCTGGATTCATGTTTAATAGCGCTAATGTTAGTTGGAAAAGCTCCAAGTAGAGTCTTATAGCAGATTTTACAACTGAGTCCGAGTACTATGCCGATTCGGAAGCTGCAAAGGAAGCTATATGGATGCGTCGGTTCTTACAAGGACTAACTGTAGTTCCAAGTTCGAATGACCCGATCACCATCTATTGTGATAATAGAGGTGCCATCTTTGTAACATCCCTTAATTTCGTAAACCGTATTTTGTTTAATTGAAGTAATTTTCGGAAATTTAATATATTTTAATAATTCGTAACATATATTTTAATAAAATATTCCCTGAGTTCCGTCTTTAGTGTTAGTAACCTTAAGAGGTCAACAATTCACTTGGCAACTCTCGTTCTCAAATAGATCCCGTTTCATTAAGTGAAACCCGTCTCACTTAAGTTGTGAAATAAAATAAGTAAGCTTCCTTACTCCTTATTTCTCCTTCACCTTCATAACATCTCAAAACAAGTTACAGTGACTTGTTTTCCTCCATTTTTACCCTCCTTCAATTCACAAAAAGTTCATCTAAATCTTCATCTCTTCTCCGTTTGACGTAAGATTTCCACCGTTGCATTCCTCTCGTGATTTCCTTTCAATCTATCAGTTTAGTTTTCCAATATATTGCTTTCGAAAAAGGGGTTACTTTGCCCTAGTTCGAATTTCGAGTCTTTAATGGTGTTTTTATGCGTTTAGGTGGTACTTGTGATAACCCGGAGGAAGACTTGGTGATTGTTGAAGAAGAGCTCGAAGATTTTGCTAAGTAAAGGTGACTATATGAGTAACTCGGCCTTTTTATCTAAATTAGGACTAAATGTGATTTTGTTATGTTTCCATGAAGGTTAGTATAGATTATGATTCTTAATAACTCTATTGTGGTTTACAAACTAATTCTTATGAGGATTTTATAATGAATTTGATAGGGTTTATGATTATTGAGTATACATAAAAGATCGGTTTAATTTGAGAATTTGATGTTAAATCACATGATGGATGTTTGTTAATGTGTTCATATGCTTAAATGATATGATATTCATGGTGGGACTATTGAGTTGTTGCTTAGAAACATGTATATGATGAATTATTGAAGGATTGGAATGAATTGGAAATGGCGAAAATGGCGTTTTCGCGTTACAGTGACTCCCAGCCGGTCGTTCGACCGGCAGCAGGTCAACCGGCTGAGAGCCCGTCTAGTGAATTGTGAACTTTGCGGAATTGGGTGAGAGGACTCCCAGCCGGTCGACCGGCTGGGAGCCCCTTCGCCGTTGGTTGTTTGTTGAGTTGGTAGGCATGAGAGATTGGGACTCTCAGCCGGCCGACCGGCCGCCTGTGGCCGACCGGCTGAGAGCGCTAATCGGTTGAAATTGTTTCGTAACTTTGTGTAATCAAGTCGGATTTCATTGATTCATTTTCCGTATCGTTTGTATGCGTGTTTGTAGTCTAAGAGCCTTGGACGACACTTATGTCGGGTTCGGAAATTGATTTGAGGAGTAAGACCCACCGGGCGGGAAACCGGAAGGCAGACCGACTCTCGCTTCGAAATAGTTTCTGAAGTTGGCTAGGTGTTGAACAGATGTTTAGAATTGATATATACATACATGTATATAGTTTTATCATATATTCGAGAATGATGTTGTGTTATATGTGGAGCCTATACTATGAGCTGTTATATGACTCTTGTTCTCACCTAGACTGTGTGTCTGGGTATGACCGTTGATAGGTGTTCCGGTCAGGTTTCAGATTGTCCGCCCTAAGTCGGGGATATTTCGTTCCTAGCTAGTTCGATTCTTGGAGGTATCCTGAGTCGGGGATACTTGTCGAATCAGGGATGGATTGTACCTCGAGAGTCTGGCCACATTTAGACTATAACCTTATATCGGATTGTCGTCCTACCAGGGGATTGTATTTGCTGAGACTAAGTAGACTTGTTGTTGTCGTATAATTGAGTCGTCATATGTAATCTCCCAAGTTGTGATAATTTGTGTCTAGCTTGCCTAAGTCGGGGTACAGTGCTAGATGTTGTAGATTGTTTTGTGTTTAGCTTGCCTGAGTCGGGGTATAGTGCTAGACATTCCTGAATGATTTGTACATACTTTCTTGAGCGGGTGTATGGTGTTATATACTATGGATATATGTTTTAGATATGCCTGAGTTGCAGTATTTATCAATTTACATGATTGTGTTAAGAAGAGGACTTATGATTGATTACTTCACATGACTGTATTTATGTTGGAGTATGATGGTTGTTTATCAGTGATTGCATGTTATGTGTTATTGACAACAAGTGGCTATGAGAACTCTAGTCACTCCCCACTGACTGTGGCGCACATGTTGTATGTGGGTAGGTTGGTGAAGATGTGTAACACCCCGGCCTACCAAGGACCGTAAATGTTAGCCACAGTAGCTCGCCAGGCTATATACTGGCCCCACAGACCAACACGAGTCCTTTCCAGCGCATCTTGTCCTCACTCATGCGCATCCCGGGAACCTTCCCAGGAGGTCACCCATCCTAAGACTACTCCCAGCCAAGCACGCTTAACTTTGGAGTTCTTTCGCATGGATAACCAAGAAAAGAAAGTGCACTTTGTTGATATGAGTAGTACTTTCAAACCCTTTAAGCACTAGTCATATAAGCGTATCAAGGGACCTCTTCAAGGGGTTACCCCACCCGAATATCCTATTCGGTTCAATGGCGTATTACACACCCCCACTTGAAGAACGCAACGTCCTCATTGCGCCTGGAAGCATCCGACCGCAGCCGAGCCAAACCAGGGATCCTGCTCCGCTTGGTTGGTGCCCCTGGTACTCCAGACCACAGACGCTCACCATACGGTCGCAGGGTTGCTCTAATACCACTTGTAATACCTCGGCCCACTAAGGACCGGAAATGTTAGCCACAGTAGCTCGCCAGGCTATGTACTGGCCCCACAGACCAACACGAGTCCTTTCCAGCGCATTTTGTCCTCACTCATGCGCATCCCGGGAACCTTCCCAGGAGGTCACCCATCCTAAGACTACTCCCAGCCAAGCACGCTTAACTTTGGAGTTTTTTCGCATGGATAACCAGAAAAAGAAAGAGCACTTTGTTGATATGAGTAGTACTTTCAATCCCTTTAAGCAATAGTCATATAAGCCTATCAAGGGACCTCTTCAAGGGGTTACCCCACCCGAATATCCTATTCGGTTCAATGGCGTATTACATGTTTTATATATGTTGGAGTATATTGTATGTTGGTTGAGAGCCTTGCATAGTAATTGCATGATGGTATGAGATTGAGATAATGAGATTTGTATGCTTCACATGTTTTATATATGTTGGAGTATATTGTATGTTTATGTGTTACGTGTCGTTACAAAAGGTGGCTAGGAGAACTCTAGTCACTCCCCACTGATTGTGGCGTACATGTTTACATGTATGTAGGTACATGACAGGTGGTTGGCAGAGGGTTGCATGGAGCTAGCGAGCGATAATCCTAGTCATCGATTGACTTACACGTTTACGTTAGCTAGACTTTAGTTCACATTTCAGTTTTTGAGTGCCTGTAGAGATTTGCCATCCCAGGCTGTTTGTATATATATTTCACTTTCAGTTTCAGTTTTAATTCGCCTCGTTTTTATGCATGTTAGAGTTTAAATTCCGCGTAAAATTTAGCATGTTGTATGTTTTATTTTTCCGCTGCGACGAGGGGTTTTACAGTTGGTATCAGAGCGTTATCGCTCCCGACGCACTCATGTAACCCCCAACCTTAACTTGACCATATAATCAAATAATGAATGAGAGATGGGGTAGATTGAGGACTTAAATTGTAGTCTGTTTTGTGATTGCTTTTATTAGGTTCTAACGTGTTTGTTGATTGTCATTTATAATACTTTATTGCCTTCCAATCGACGAACCGTGGACGTATCCATACTGAAGATAGAAGATTTGTGCTACTGTGGGAGAATACTTCTGAGCGTTGAAGATACTCCTCTTTCTTTGTGCACCACCTCCTATGATAACTCCGGTTGCACATCCATCTTTAGAATAATTGTCTATCTTACTTGAACAAATCTTCATATCTTTTCAACTTAACCTTGTTGCTTGTTTTCTCAAGGTGCCCTGTAGGTAATCTTCCCTTTTATTGGGTTTGGAGGAACTAGTTTTAGGATAACCGTGAGCGGTGTTCTGAGAAACGTTGGTATTTGAGGAATAACTTAAGAGGTATCGAGAGACATGTTTTGGGTGATCCAAGTGTCTAGTGGTCTATCCAATTGGGAGAGAGAAAGTGAGTGATAGGGTACTTGCTTGAAGGTTGAGTTGTATACTTAGTATTCGGTGGAACTTAGTCTTGAGAACCATGCTTAGATTGTAAAAAATTGTGGATTGAAGAGTACTGTTTAAGAAGTTAGATAAGATACTTGAGGATATAGAGCGACCTAGAAGAAAAGATGGGTAAAGTGAGTTAGTATCACTTGACTTAGGTGAGTGATTGAGTTGAGAAAGGTCCGTTGTTAAGGAATGTGAATCATTGGCTGTAATGGTTGAATACATGAAGAGTTTTGACTTAAGCCTAGGAGAAGTGAATGATTATTTGACCCTAGGTTGCATAATGGATCTTAGTGTTTATTTATTGAAAAACTTAAGAGAAGTTTGAGGATGCACCACTGTTCTGTGGATAGAATAAAGTAATATATTGGGAGATGAAAGCTCCGAAAACTTGCTGGTTTAGGAATTGTTACCTGGTGGACAGTAAGGTAAGTAAAGTGGATATAGCATATATGGGTGATGACCTGAAAATGTTAGTGAATTGTCATTTGAGGAACTAGCAGAGATGTGTCATCTCAAACTTTTGGGAATAGGTGGCTGTAATGATGATATTTTCTAAAAGTTTGGTAGATTTGGGTGTATAAATCATTCGAGGAATTTTTTGTGAGAACCGACAATTGGATGGCTTGATTTGGGAAGTAAGAAGTGAGAACCCCGTGAGAATAGTGAGAGACCCGCACCTTGGGAGATGTCCGTAATCGTTTCTTTCATATCGCTTCTCTCCTTTCCTCTCCTTTGCTTCTCCTCCTGATCATGGCTTCAATTTTATTGGAGTCCATAGGCTA
>CM055311.2:24888202-25055702 GCA_029255685.2 Silene conica | reverse complement strand
GAAGTATAAATATTATGTGAATAATATTTTAGAGGTTTTGTATTTTAATTTCTTACACTAGAAATAATATTTGCATTAGGCTAGAATATGAATATGTGAGAGTGTCACATATATAGAGGGTTGGGGTTGGGGTGTGGTGAGTGTGGCGTGTGAACCTTGCTTGGCAAGGCCAATTTAGATGCCTTTTGTCTTTACATAAGGTTAGGGTTGCATGCCTACTATTAGGCATCTTACCTCTCTAATGATTGTGTTTTTTGTCCACTAATTTAAATAAATTAGTCTTTCTTACATACAAAATCACACGCCACTTTAGGGTGTAAAATGGTCTTTCCTTTTACAATTTGTAATTTGTACAATTGTGTAATATGTAACATCTTATGTGTCATAATTAAATTGTATTAATTTAAAATATATTTATCATATAAATATTATTTCTAAATTAATTAAATCATATTTAATAAATTAATCTAGTAATTCGTAATTACCATCCCAATATATGGTTATTATAATAATCGTCAATACGATATACAACATTTGTTATAACCACGAACCATTCATATTCTAATTTCGATATTTCAAAAATATCGATTAGTATTTGACAATTGACACATTTCAATTTCAAATATAAATCTTACATTAAGATTCAACCTCTGATTTCTCGATATTCGATTTTAAGGAATTTGATCAATTCATATCGTATATAATTAATCAATGTATACGTTAAGGAGATTATCCTATAGGTGTGACCTAAAGGGATCAACTGACCACTACCGTCATACGACAGTAATGTCAAACTCTAGTCAGCCAATCATTACCGATTAATGTTGGTCAGTTGACTATATATATAATATCGGATCAGCCCTTCCATATTCATTTCATAAGATTTTGACAATGATTATTATCATTGACGTGATCGCAATATTGTTGAGGACACATTTCCCAACAATCTCCCACTTATCCTCGACAAGTGTGCGTCACCGATTCTCTTGTCTTATTACATCATCTCCCACTCAATGCAAGGTGTCTTCCAGGTCGTACTTGCATTTGGTCATATCTTGAGCGGTTTTCTCGATTTGGAGATTTAACTGCTTTGACCGGAATTATCTACCATAGATACCTTCCGAACGTGGCCACGCATTTTCAGTTAAACTTCTCCTCGAGTGGCCCTGAGATTTAAGATAACCCTGACGAGGGACTGGACAATTCCTATCCTACCGTTCCCTTCGACTAACACAGTCAATCATGACCCAAAGATGCCCATTTGACCCCCTTTAACAGATGATCGTAGAGCAAAAATCAAAGTCAATCTGAAAACTGTGCCACCTTGGGCGAACAGTCTCTAGTCTAAGAATCGACTCATGTGAATAATATAGTAGCTCTCGCCACGACTAGGCTAATTATAAAATTTCCAGAACTCTATAAGCGGTCACGGGTTGCCCGACAGAGTGTTTCCGCAGTCTGCCTCTGTGATCGACTAGTCATCCCATATGACTCTATGACATCTGAACTAGCCATCAATCGCCTCACACTCTAGTCGCTTCGAGACGTCACCTCATACAAGCGACCATGGGCTATACTAAGTTAATCCATTTCACTTATGGGGTTCAAAATTGTCTCTTACAACCCATTTGGATTTGACAAAGTATATATATAAATTGTGAGTTAATAATAACTCAAACGATAAGAGTGATCGTTATGTGCGAACAGTCAATACGATATTACTGTTCCACATAAATAATCTTTGATGCTCATACATCAATTTGTATTAATGGTTTTCTATGTGAATATACCATTTATTCACATCTTTTAAACCAACAAATTTCGGTTTTCTTCTGACTCATATTATCTCATATAATATGATCTTATTCAAGTACATTTCTAGTCCTCATACTAGACTCGAGTCTCCTTACCTGAAGGAAGCTCCCACTATTTTCTCAAAACACGTGACATGTTGTTCTTACGAACACAGTCACATTTGTACTAGAATTTATATTGTAGTTTACCTAGATTCGATCCACTAGTTCTCCTCGAGAACTTATATCGAAATAAGGTTTTGTTTCAACATCTTGGCATTTTAATCAAGGTCATATGAATTAACATTTTCATATATTGGAGATTCAATATTCATCGATATGAACAATTATCCTAACCTTGTAAATCAACAAGTGACGTTCCATTATCATATAATAAACTCACTTATGATTGTCCATCATCCTATGATGTTCTTAGACATTTATTTATCTAGAATTGAAAACCTCCTATTCTTTACATTTAAAGAATCACCATTCTCTTTAAATGGTAGGTTCAATTTTCTTAATAACTTTTCTCCCACTGTATATCGTATCACTATCTTTATAGTTAAGTAACTCCCACTATCTTCATAGTGTTTAAGTAACTACTCAAACATCTTCTCAACTCATTATGAACATTTCCTTTTCCATACTCGTTCCCATGGAAAGAACTACTATTATCAAGAGAACGGGAGACGATTTCTCCTCTATTATCTTATAAAATCAGAAACATTAACATCACAGAAACAATTTCCTTCCGTTAATACACGCGGTTCCCTTGGTCCTCTCTAGGAACTAATGGCATAAGGAACATTTCCTTTTGTGTCCTCCCGTAGTTTCTTCTGTGTCATCTCGTAGTTTCTTCTATCCAATCTCTTAGGGTTCTTCTTAAGAACTCCTTATAGGACTCTTCTCTAAGATCCTATATTTATCTCATTGGTTTGCGGGCGTAGAGTTTCTCCCACTCTATCCTTTAAAATAACCATTATTTTAAGAAGGATAGCATTTTCCCCCGTTAACAATGTTTTTTTTGGACAAAGGATTATATGAGGAGTGAGACATTAGTACTCTCATTCATTTAAGGTGATCGTCTTATAATGAACTAATGTTCTCATATTTGATTTTGAAGTATTTCACGGGGTGTAATTCTCATTTTAAGTAAATCGAATTACTTTATTATGATCCTATCATGTCTAGCGTACGGTGAACTATTCAATGTATTTTATTACGATCTATGAAGATCGTATCAACTCATGTCATGTACCACATCATGCATTTTAAAAAACAACATCTTGATTAAGAGCAAAATAGATGACTTGGGTTGAAAACCATGTCACCAATATTCAAATTACAACCATTGTTTGAAATAACCGAATCCTTGTCATACAAGAAATACAACGTTCTTGAATTTAAAATGCAAAATGAAAGAAGACATCAAAATGAAAATTAGAGCCAAGCTCTTCATGTCTTCAATCTTCGGATGCTACCCTAGCCATCCATGGAAGGAACTTCAAGCTTTCTTCTCCTTCTCCTTGCCTTTATCTTTGGTAAGAGCCCCTTTAAAACAATTTATAAATGGGTAAGAATCAATAACTTGTATGAACATACAAAAATTGATTAAATAACATGAATTTGTCGAGAATTAATACCTACTGCAAGAACCCTTCCGGCTTTGAGGTCGTTGAGATACTTTGCGCAATTGCGCTTCCAATGCCCCATCTTAGTGCAATAATGACACTTGTCTTCAACCTTTGTAGACGACGAAGAAGCATCTTTTGAAAAGGTCTTCTCCTTTGGAGGTGAGGGCTTGAAGGCTTTATCATTTTTGCTCTTGTTAGCCTTTCGCTTAAACTTTCCTTTGCTCTTCTTCTCGATGTTGAGCACATCCTTCGTGGAACTCTCATTAAGTCCCATATCCCTTTCCGCCTGGACGAGCATCTTATGCAATTCGTCCAAAGAGGTTTCTTGATTACGCATGTTAAAGTTCACCCGGAACTGAATAAACGATTTCACTTTGTTTAGGGAGTGAAGAATTTTGTCAACAATAAGAGAGTCAGGAACATTTACCCCCTCTAGCTTCAAGGTTTCGGCTAGCTCAACCATTTTGAGCACATGAGGACTAATCCTTTGACCTTCCTTTAAGGTCAAATCAAAGAAGGCGGAGGCCGCCTCATATTGGATTACCCTAGGAGCTTGCGAAAACATGGTCGCAACTCTAGTATAAATCTCATTAGCCGTGGCTAGCTTAATCATTCTCCTTTGCAGATCCGACTCTATTGAGAATATTAGCACGTTCTTAAGAGCATGCGACTCTTTCATGTAGGTCTCATAGGCCTCACGAGTCGCCTCCGATGCACCAGCGGCGGGAGTGGGAGGAGCGGCGATGGTAAGGTAACGAGTCTTATCGTCAGCTTCCGCTACCAAAACCAATTGAGCGTCCCAATCCTTAAAATTGGCGCCATGCTTCTCAAGCTTGCATCGATCCTTGAAGGATCGAAGCCATGATACGTTTGTGAGTGGTGAAGCGTTATTAGCCATTGATGATTGATAGTTGAAAAGAACTACAAATGAAAAATAAAGGAATTAAAACACAATTATCGTTTTAATAATTAATTTAAACTTGTAAATTTTAATCAAGTTAAGCATCTACTTAATGATCTCTTACCTAATTAAGTAAATGATTCCGAGACCCAAATATATACTAAGTTGGGCACGGTGTAGCCGATACATCCCTTATTAATATAATTCGGTGGATTAACCCTTTAATCGATTCTACTTTTAGAACTCCCGGTCGATAAAATTACATTAATTCTTATCTTAGCCCGAACTTATTAACACTACGGTGGCTTGAATACCTTCGTCGAGATCGACCAAATTTCGAGAGTGTAATCATATTACCCCACTTCTCCAACGTAATAAGGTAGCACCCCGATATAGCCGAGCCCACTCCCTTATGAAGAAGGTGCTTCGTGGGTTCTTAACTTCTTGGTAAGGCTATGTCTCGATTTAGAATAACGTAAGAGATCTTGTCAATTTATTATCTATCTCCTATAAGTGAACTAAGTCGATGAATTATCGATAAATTAATCGATACGGTCGATAAAATCGATGAAATGCATGAGATTGAATGACGATTTGGCTATGCATTCAAACATGTTAAGCATAAATAAAAGAATAACAACTTAAAAGCATAAATAAATCCTAGTATGGCCTTCCTAAAATAGAAAAATTTAAATGTAAAATACAAATTCGGAAACCAACTCCTTGGTCCCTTGAACTTCACACGCGGCACGCATCCCACGGCAAACTCCGCCTTGGTCGGAACTCCTTTCCGAAAGGCACCGTCTTCAAGGATCTCCGGAATTACAAATAATTACAAATTTTCTATCTATTTTATACATTATAAAATAAAACAATAAAATAAAGTGATACGAGATCACATTAAACTAAAACCGAATCGATAACCCCTTACATTACGGGAAATATCGATTAAAATCTAAGGTCATAGTAAGCAAAATACATAATTCCAAATTACGTAAATATAAATTATCACATTCATAAATATATAAACAAATATGAAATGCTTATTACTATGCAAATCCTAAGCCAAATCATCCTATTTAAGCTCAATTTAAATATCGTTATTCATAATAACACGGTTTTATGGAATAACGTGATTTTAACATTTTAAAATCACTAAATACTTTGTGAATCACTATTCACGTTTTAGTTAAGTATCCTAATACATTTTAGGATTAAAAACTTAGTCTTACTCAAATTTCCAAAATAACTTAACTTATTATAATATTGTTCGGGTTTAATCGGTTTTACGGAAATAGCATTAAAATAATCCAATAAACCATAAAATATTTCGAAAATTCAAAATTCAAATTTTGAACATTCTGAAATTTTCTTAAAATTTCAGATCCTAAAAACATTAATATTTCTGAAATAAACTATTTATCTCGTAATAATACGTGTAACATGCAAAATTAGACGGAAATTCAAAATTACCTCCAAAATAATGCAATAAAATACCAATAAAATTTTTACATATTCCAAGACACTCAAAGTGACTGAAAAGTATAGAAAAATCAGGTAAAACACTTTTCAAGGGCTGAAAAATCATTTCATGACTCGTACAATTCTTTATTTTTAACTTTAACCTTTTAAAAATTAAAAATAAAAATCCAGAAACTTTTGGCACCCAAGAAAAATATGATGAACATATCAAATATGACTAATATGGGTTAATTTTTCCTGCCATTTATGTAACACCCCCATTTATTTAAAGACCTGTACTAGGACTCCTTAGATAAATAAGGGTGTCACCATCTCGGTTTCCCGAGGTAGTAGATACATAGGGAAGATAAACAGTACTTTAATTAAAATTTAAACTCATAACATGTTCTTAACAACTGAATTCAAACTGTCTGTCTTATAAAATGAAAATACAACTCATGCTAAACTGACTAAGGTTATCTAGACTCTAGTCTGGTCCGGATCCGAGCTCTTTCTTCCCATAGCTCCCCTTAGTCTCAGCCACCTGTCAATCTGCTCCCCAATAAATTGGTTCATCACAGGTGATCACGAATACAAAGGGTCAACCACGAGGTTGAGTAGGGGAAAAATAAATAAACAAACTTATAATATATATATATATATATATATATAAATATTGGGATCAATCATCCCTTAACTCCGCACCGATCCAACACCAAATAAACTCCGCACCGATCCAACGCCAAATAAACTCCGCACCGATCCAACGCCAAATAAACTCCGCACCGATCCAACGCCAAATAAACTCCGCACCGTATCACAAGACCCATTATATCAATTTCAGTATCATAAGAATATATGGTCAATAAATAATATCACAACATTATTCACTCAACAAGGTATATATATAATTCACAACAGTTAATAATCATGTTTCACATCATAAACGAGTGCACAGTTAAACCCCTACCTCAAATAGCAGGTATGCAGGTAAGTCCAAGGCTTGCTAGAAATATTCCACGCGAAACCCGCTACCTAAACACATATACGTAATGAATAAATAATCTTCCCGAACCCCGTAACAACCAATACTTACTATAATTAGAAACCTTCTATAAATGGAAAGTTTCCAAAAATAGAAACCCACTATAAATCGAAAGTTTCCATAAATAGAAACTTCCCTAACTTAATCATTTTTTTTTCCCGACTCATAAACTTCAACTATCCAATAACGAATAATATAGCAATAACGAATATACGACTATTATTAAATTAGTAGTAAAATAATAACACCAAAATAATATTAATAATAATAATAATAATAAATCAAAATAAACATTCAGCCACCACAACCGACGCCAAACACCTCTCCACCGTGCACAGACCACACGACCACCAGCCACCACCCTATCCCGACACCACTGGCAACCTGCCACCACTACGACACCATGAAACCTAACGCCGATCGCCGGTGAAGGGTCGGAGCCCTCACCAATGGCAGTCCCTCACCCCAGCCGCTGCTACACCCCTTGCTCCATATCCAACGAAATCTCCTGCAACCCCAACTACCACTACCGACACCATCCGTGACCACCAACAAACCTTTCTCTGACACGCGACCTACCAACCATGGTGGTACCACCGCATCGACCTCCCCCGAGTCAACGGTGGTACCACCCCCAACTCATCTCTAAAAACCACATAAACGACAACCCTTCTGACCAGACCCCACGAATCCGACCATTGACACCTACTTGACCACCTATGCCCGCCGTGACCACCTCCCTGACACTCCCCCAACAACCCATAACAACAGACGACCACCGTAGGGTAATTGTGACACCCTCCAACCCTTCGATTTAAGGACACATACCCTAACACAGAGAGGCAAGGACTCACGTTTAAGCATTACAAACGTACCTGGTTCAGGGTGGTTTCGAAAGGTGCTAGGCACGACTGGCCTCACTGTGATGGCTCTGTCTCTCGTCTGGGTGGTGGCGGCAGAGGGATTAGGGTGTGAGTTATGTTGATAGTTGATACGTGCCTATTTTATGCATTTTATTTATTCTTTTGGCACGTATTTTCTTACATTTTCGTGACTTTTAGTTGCTATTTCTCCCGAAACGGTTTACTTTGCATTTCTATGTTTTATATGTAGGAATACGCGGAAGTGAGCAAAACTGAACCTTATTTGCCTTTTCGGAAGCTATTTTGAGTACTAATGCGGAGCAAGGATCCGAGTTGCACATCCAAGTGTTGTTATTGGGCCAGATTAAAGCTGGAACGAACAAGAAGCGGTCGACCGACCCGCGTCAGAGGTCGACCGACCGAAGCCCAGTTCGCGTAAAAGTCCAGCAGCGCTTAAAGTGGTCGACCGACCCGTATCAGAGGTCGACCGACCAGAAGCTGACCCGGGGACTTTTGTTTCGTGTTTCTGCTTTCCTAATCTTGTAATTATTCTTATTTAAGAAGACCTAAACTCTAAAATTAGGTCAAGCAATTTATGTTAGACAAGCCTTTTATGAACAAGTAATTTTCTATTGTCAAGCACTTTATGTTAGAAGAATTCCATAGTTTAGAAAGGGATTTTATTCCAAGTTTGCATCTTTTGTTCTTAGTTCCATTAAAGTTGTAAGTTTGCTACAATTAATCTTTCCTTTTAATTCAATCTTGTTGTTCATCTTATTGTTGTTCTTTAATTCATGTTCTCCCTTTTATTGTCATCTTTATTTATGTTAGTTCCTTTAATGTTCTTAGTTCTTGTTATTGTTACTTTCATAATTAAGAGTATGCATAGCTAATTCTTGTGATTAGGAATTAGGAGAACCATGGTAAAGATTTGATTTTGATAAGTTTAATGATTGAATTACCAATCCCCCATTGTTGTTGGTGAACTAATCCTTAAGATTGAAAGATTATTAGGATTAGTTTAACAACAACTTTGGGATTGTCATATGAACGAAAGTTTAGTGCTTTTCTAGGAACCCTAAGACAGTAAGGATTGGGTAGAATATTGACCTAAAGGTTTATTCTTTGTTCCTTCGGATTGTGTTATTTGATTATTTTACCCTTCATTGACTTGTTTTAACCATGGGGAACTAAAGTTCCTAATCTCCTTTTATCTTATTTTATTTCTCTTGTTTATTTTGTCCTTTTAGTATTAATTTAAATCTCATATCAACCCCCCCTTTTTGGTTACTTGCAATAGACTTTAAATTCACAAACACAATTAACCTTGTCTCTCTGTGGTTCGACCCTTGACTTATCCTATCTAAGTTTAAGCTGAGGTTTTATAAATCTTATCTTTGGCACCCCTCAACGACGGGTGTCAAATTTTGGCGCCGTTGCCGGGGAGGCGGTATAATTTTGTTTGTTAATTTTTTGTTTATTTTTCTTGTGGTTCCTTAAGATCGTTTCTCACCTTTTCTTCTAGTTTTGTTTAGAAGACAGGTTTTTGAGAGGAAGGCTTGAGTACTCTCTTGTTTGGATATGGATTCTATTTATGACCATCTACAGCCAAAGGCTCAAGATTTACCGAAGGGATTCGCCTTGCCTACCCCCACCACTGGCTCCTTTGTGCTCCACCCAAATAACATCTTTTTGGTGGAACGGAGTCAGTTTTCTGGTCTACCCGACGAAGATCCAATGAAGCATGTTACAACCTTCACGGATTATTGTTGTGCCATACCCATACCTGACGGGGTGACTAGAGATGAGGTGCTGGCAATGATGTTCCTGTTCTCATTAAAAGATGCCGCGCGAGATTGGTACCGCTACCTTGATAGGACAGCTGAGAAGGTTACGGATTGGACTTCCTTGGCATTGGCTTTTTACAAGAAATACTTCCCTCTTGCAAAAGCCGAAGACTTGAGAAGCCAAATCCGTAACTTTCAACAGGGACCTGATGAAGGATTTTGTGAAGCATGGGATCGGTTCAAGAATTTGGTCCGTTATATCCCTCACCATAACTTTCAACAATGGGACCTGTGTAACCGATTTTACAACGCCCTTTACGATGATTATAAGATGATTCTTGATGCGGCCGCCAATGGGAGATTTCAGAATAACACCGACCATATGAAGGGTTGGGAGACTATTGAAGACATGGCGGTGCAAAGGGCTGCCTTTAAGAGTTCACGTGGGAATTCACGGAGGCTGAATATGGAGATGAATAGAGTGATGGCTCTTGAGACAACAGTTGAAGCCCGTTTTGAAAAGCTCACTAGTAGAAAAAAGGCTTTTTGCGGCGTCAAAATAGTGGCCATTTGCGGCGTTTTTGGTGTAGCAGCAAATAAGGGGGCCGCAAATAGAAAATGCTATTTGCGGCGGAAAAAAACGCCGCAAATAACAGATCTATTAGAGGCGTTTTTTTAAAAAAATCGCCGCAAATAGTATCGCTATTTGAGGCGTTTTTAGGAAAAACGCCGCAAATAGGTATAAAAAATTTTTTTTTTTTTTTTTTTTTTTTTTATGTTTTTCACAATTTAAATAATGCAAACAAATTATGTAAATAAAATAACTCTCAATATATTTTTCCATAAAAGAATCTTACATGATTTTTGTAATTATTCTACATAACAAATACAAAAGTATACAATGCTAGATTAAAACCAAAGTCAAATTACAAGGGAAAGCTAGATTAAATAAAATTCTAAGCTCGGCCTTGTGTATCCGCAAAGTCGCTTTCCTGACTCCATGCTTGCTCAATTCCACATTCATTATCACCATTCCATCAGCTACACAAGGCTGCTACTCTGCTTCTATTTCCTACACAACTGCCAGCCTCATAGAGCCGAGTCTGTACAACCAACCAACTTTGCAGACTCAAATGAGCACTGCCTGAACACGCCTCACAGCTATCCCACATCAGACCTCGTCCCTGCAGCACAAATACTTCAGTATCAGACCCAGCAACTAACTACCAGACTCCTGCAGATTAGTCTCAACTTCTATTCCAGACTAACAAAATAGCAGCCGCAGACTGAACTACTATCAGAACTGAAACAGATCTGCCAACAACATTATTTGCCAACCAAATTCGTAAGAGGATATATCATCGTTGTACATTGAAACTTTGAACTCCAAGGTCTTCATCCCAAAGAAATATACTAGTATTCTGATACTATATCGGGATGTAAAAACCGCTTTGCAAACCACCTGAAGAATAATACCCAAATAAGTTCATACGTACTTTAACAACACCTAGACATAATTGTTACCCAGCCTCAGGTACAGCCGTACAGGTGTTAGACACATCATACTGTTACAACTTACATGTATTTCTGGTAGTAAAGACGATGAGTCGGAAATATGATAATCAAAAGTATTAATCAATATGAATCATTTACCATTTGGTTTGCTTGGAAGCGGCAATGTGTAGAACATGGGAACTCCAGTCAAACTCTCCCCAGTCATCCACATTGCCATCATAATGGAAAAGCATCACAACAAAATTATTTCCTATAAACTACAGACGACAACAAAATATAATATCTAATTAATATTGATTCAAAGTGCATTCTGTTCACCAACAAATAAATCGAGGCAACCATGAAATTTAATTTTCTCACCTTCTTCACGATGTTGTCGACACTTTCTTTCTGCTTCATGCCGACAGCCATGGCCAATAGGTTCATTGTACTTAGTTTCTACAAAACAGTAAAGAAATAAATTATTTCAAAACTCAGACGACACAATAAAATTGGTGCCTCTGCCAGTCCCCTGCAGAAGCTTACAATTGAATTTAGAACTTTACAAGGAGCTGAGTATCAAAACAATGTCATACTCCATTCTTGTCCAAACAATAGGTGGAACAATGTAATCCATTCAAAAATCAAGTACTGACGAACAGTTGGTAGACCCCGACCCGTCTTCAAATCATACCTATAACAATACAGACATACAGTTCAATCGCACTACTGCAAACATCTCCAAAATCTACAGTTGAATCACACAATGATTCTAAACATCACCAAAAAAACCACTGGTTTTCAAAATTCCAGTTAACTGAGTTCATAATTACTCAAAACTACGCGATGCACCAAGTCGTACATCACGTATTTCAACACCTATCCCACAGTTCCATCGCGAATCGACAAGGCAAAAAACAGGGTACTTGTAGTTACAAGCTTAGATTTGCCTTGTACTTACCTAGCTGTCTATCTACCAGGAAATTTCCAATACGAATACAGATACACACTTGTACCAGATTTACAGGCGTAACTCAAAGTACAGTACAAAAGCGTACCCAAGTTACTTGGCCACTATGATAGCGCTAGATTATCAAATAAAGCCAATTTGGAAAGGATCTTTGCCTTCTGAACGAGGGATCTCAATCCTTTGTCAAGAACAGACCTAAAATGTGTATATGATAAAGAATCACTTAGTTCATCCAATAAACACATAACAGAAAAGGATAGATACAGAACCAAGTAATATATAAGTACTAGTATACCTAAGTAGTCATAAAGAAGTTCAGTTTATTCGATAGCAAATATCCATATGAACAGAAAAAGGGAAAGCGACTGGAGAAATAATGACTAATTTTGTGATGCCTTCTGCTAGGCTGTGCATTACTCCGAGGAGAAGCAGAATCTGAATACAATGACATTTATCAGCAGCAGCAGGTGCTAGCACTCGTTATACGGACACAGTACACTATCAGCTACCTTGTATTGCAATATTGAGTTTGAGTTTGAAGCACTGCAACCACAGTGCAGTTTCTGCATTACCAAGTCAAATCAACAAACAAATACTGGCTGCTGGCTGCTGCAAATGTCATTTGACTCACTCCTAACATACCAATTTAACAGATGACAATCAAAGAAGACATTGTTTTACCTTAAATCTAGTCCAAAATGGCTAATTGAATCATCGAAAAACCTGCACTTGATAAAAATAATAAGATCAAAATCAAACAAACTCAAAACTTCTAATAATCAATCGAATTAAACCCTAAAACTGAAATTGAAAATACAAAGTTGGGGATTAATACTCACAAAAGGAGAAAATTAATTGTGCAATGAAATTGAAGAAGTCACTAGAAATTTCACAAATTGACAGAAATTTCACAGCCATTAGAAATTTCACAAATTGATAAAAATCTGAAGAAAACTTTATAACGAATAAAAACCCAAATTCATAATAGCTTAAACCCAAAATCACCAATAAATTCACCCAAGGATCAACAATAATAGAAAAAAAAACATAAGTGTCAAATGTTGTTTTAAACCCTAGACGAAACGAACACCAAAACGAACCCAAACGAACCCAGATTTAGTTGTGGGATAAAACCAGAAAATCAATCAACTGTACCCAACGATTCAGAGGCAGGAATAATTTTTAGGGCTTATTTCCAGAACGTTCATCATTTTTATGCCAAACTAATTGATTGAAAACAATAATAAAAATGGAAAACAAATCGTAATAATAATAACAAATAAAAAGGAAAGAAAATCACCAGTGTTGGATAGGGTTGACGAATGTCGATTTGAAGGTAGAGGAATTCGACGGGAAAGATCTAGGGCGTTGAAGAAGGTTGGACTTTTAACAGAGATGAGAGAAAGATAGAGTATGCGTATTGTGACCTGTGATGCCAGTGTCATTTTCTCTAAATTATTATTGTTTCACTATTTGAGGCGTTTATGACAAGAAACGCCGCATATGTATTATTTGAGGCGGTTTTTTGAAAAAACGCCTCAAATAAGTTTTTGTTCTTTAAATAAAAATAAAAATTAATTTTCCATTTGCTGCGGTTTGTCAAAAACGCCGCAAATAAGGAGCCGCAAATGAATGATTTTCTACTAGTGGCTTGAGGCAACTCAGCTGAAGCTTGAAAGTGCGAACCTAGTTACTACGGTTGACAGCACGGGTGAGATTGAGAACTTGAGAGCTCTTGTTGTTGTTTTAACAAGGCAGGTTATAGAGATAGAAAGGCTCAAATGGCCTCCTCAAAGGTTTTTGAAGAACACTTGATAAACATAGCCAACCGAATAACTAACTCTCCAGCTAGTTGTGAGGGACCCATGGAAACGTTGAACGCCATAAATCTTAGGAGTGGCCGTGTTTGTGAAGGATCACCCCAAAAAGAAGATTCTGCCGAGGTTCAAAACAAAGAATCTGATCCCGTCAACAGATCAGGAGGTCGACCGACCGCTACAGTAGGTCGACCGACCTCGGTTCCTGACGTGAGATCAGATTCTGGAGAAAAGAAAATTTCGGATGTTGCAGATTCTGGTCGACCGACCGCTGCTGTTGGTCGGCCGACCGACGTTCCTGAGCAGAGTGCTGTTTTTGTTGGGGCTGGTGTCCTTGACAATTAAGTACAATGACTTATTAAATCTCTTTAAGGATCACAAGGGCATACTTTTGTATTATTACCAGTTGATCCACGTTTATCAATAACGGTTGGCTTGCTAGATAAGTTTGACGTTATTGTCATACGGATGGCGGTGATCAACTGGTCCCTATACGTCACACCTATAGGACACGTTTGAGAGATGTGAAGGTATGAAAATACAGTCACATTTATGCCGGATATGACTAAACAGTTAGTCAGAGGTGTTGACTAATAAATTAGTCAATAAGATGTTGAGATTATTATTTAATACGGATTAAATAATTTTAGCTAATACGGATTACAAGATTAATTCGTAAATTAAATATAAACGGTTATATTTAATTAAATATAGTATTCGCGTATTAATATAAACAGTTATATTAATTTGGGTAATTATACAATATCGTATTTTGTCAGACCATTATTAATATATCGACTGTATTAATATCTGATAACATGTTACGATTTATAAATAAAACCCGCGAACAACTTAAAGCTAATCGGGTCGAATCACGCAAAGGTATAAGGTAAGAGTGGAAAAAGCCCACCCTTACCCAAGACCCATTCGGCCGACCTAAGTAATACAAAAGGAGAGTCTTTCTCCTTTTGTCACTTACTGGTAATTCATAATTCTCACAATTAGGGTTTTGAGAACATCTTTTTCCCAAAACTCAGATCTCACATCTAAAACCTCTCAAAAGCACTCCCCATATTGCAAGGCAATTGGAGAGTATTTTCTAGCACACGCGGCATCATCTCAATCAAGTCTTGGGTGCAAGTTATAGGAGGGAATTTACTTTAATTCCTGTTCTTAGGCCATAAGCACAAAGGACCAAAGGTTGAATTCTTTTTCTTATCCTTTTTAATCTTATGACTATAAACACAACTGTATTTTTCATTATAATCCTGCAAGTTTAGGGTGAATACATGCTTTATTCCCCACAAGTGGTATCAGAGCCAGGTTAGGCCATGAAAATTTTACTTTTGTGTTTTTCATAAGTTTTTTTAAAGATTTTGAAAAATCTCGTTTCTGCCGCTGCGTCGGTCGGTCGACCAGTATTAGCGGTCGGTCGACCGCCCCTGTGTGAGTTTTCTGTTTTTTTTTAAAAACAGTTTCCTTTATGAGTTTTCGATCTTGTTTTTCGATTCCTGTTTACATATTGTTAATTAATCGATATTCTTAACAATATGTGAACCCTTGTTGATGTTAATTTTGATTTACTTGTTTTAATCAAAGTTTAAAAGGTAAAAACTTGTTTTAATTTCAAAAAGTGCAGCGTTTTGCGTTTTCTGAAATCCGTTTTTACTACTTGTTGGTCGGTCGACCTAATTAATAGGTCGGTCGACCGATTTTACTGTTGCAGATTTTTCCGTTTTTCGGCAGGAGGTCGGTCGACCACAAGTTTAGGTCGGTCGACCTCCCCCCCTGTAACAGACTCGTTTTTTTTATTTTCGAAAATAACATGTTTTATTTTCACATGGCTTAAAATAATATACTATATACGGAAATAGTGTATTATTTAGTGAAACGGTTCACCCTCGTTTGATACATATTGTTTTAAAACAGTTTAAAATAATGGATTATATGTTTGTTAAAATTGGTGATTAAAACGGTATAGTCACTTAATTTTAATCTTAAAAGGTGGTTTGGTATAAATTTATTAATCATAATAACAGTATTATGTCATGTATAAATTGTTTTAGTTGATGCATTTTATTTATCGTCTTGTGAATGCCTTGAATGCTTTCAATAACGTATTTAATTTTTGCAAACGGTTGTAACTTAGTGTGGCTTTAGAAGATTGTGTCACCGTAATGAAGGGACACGATGACACAATCTTGCTTGTAATTTTGAGATCTTGAATCTCCGTTTTGGGTTTTTGCCATGTAATTACTTTTGTATTTAAATTAGAATGTATCTAGGATTACTTTTGTAATTTAAATTAGTAATTTTGTGAAGACCAAAGACAAGACGGAGACCGGATGCTCACTCCCGCTGCAAGGACCAAGATAGAACATCAAGACAAGCTTCTAGGGTCCAACGGTGGATTCCAAGTTGTTTTATGTTTATTTTGGTAGGATAGGCCACACTAGGACTTTTATTTACGTTTATTGCATTTATCTTTACGCTTTCATCGATAATAGCTTGCATCATATTCCGCCTAAAAACCAAACCACCTATATCATGCCTGAAAACTGACTCATGTAGAGGTCACGCTTTAGTTTTCTGTGACAATACAGATGTCACATGTCAATTTAAAAGCCATCACTTTATTTAATTCATTCACGCAAATGCTAGTTTTTAGTTCACTTAAATATGGATAAATAAGAGTTGATGGGGTCTTCCTCGTATAACCAAAAATTGAGATTAGTCTTTATAAATCAGCCTCCCATGAATCCCTTCTTCGTCGGTAGGCATAATATGACCCCTTCTACGTCGGGTAAGTGGGAACAAATGATTTATTTTATCTCAACATCATGGTCACTCCACTACTACAAAATACAGATACGAAGACGGTTAAAAACCGTTCTCCTATGAGTGGCGGAACCGTGCTCCCCCTGGCCGTGCTCTTTACCTAAGAGAACGGTTCATCCGTGCTCTTAGTTTTGCACTTACCAGAACGGTTCCTACATAAACCGTTCTCTTATGTCATGCTCAACCGTTCTCTTTGCCCTGTTTAACCGTTCTCTTAGGCCTTTCTAACCGTTCTCTTAGGCCACTTACCAGAACGGTTCAAAATAGAACCGTTCTCTTTTCTCCTGCCCAACCGTTCTCTTTCCCCTTTTAAACCGTTCTCTTAGGTCACTTACCAGAACTGTTCTTTTTTGAACCGTTCTCTTTGAACCTGTTCAACAATCTCTTTGATCACACTTTCCAGCACGGTTTCCTGATGAACCGTTCTCTTTTGTTCAAACTTCGCGCCATATGTTTGAATAATAGAGCACGCTTGAGAACATAACCGTTCTCTTTGCACCTGCTATTTTTTTTTTAATAATTTGATTTATAATTCATCCGGCCTATAATTTTTCCTGCAAATAAACGTACAATAACATTGCTCCAACAACTACATCATTCATATAACATTGCTCCAACAACTAAGCTACATCATTCATATGACATTGCTCCAACAACTAAGCTACATCATTCATATATACAACATACTTTCCGATCCACAAATTCTAGATACAATACGTATGTACTTAAGCTAAACTTCATCATCGTTCATGGCTGACTTAAACTGGAGCGCAAAGTTAGCCCATATATCCCTCACCTCGTCAATCAGCTCAAGCGGATATGTCAATGGGGCTCTAAGCATGAACTACAAACAAATTTTCAAAAATTGGTTAGAAATTTTTTATCCAAGACTCCTATATATATAAGTAAAATGAACTAAAAAACCAATAACATACGTACATTTGGAGTAATAGTAACATATCTTCCTTTGATGACGTCCAACATGTATCGACAAATATAATATCCACATAAAACGGAACCACAAGGCTGCAAAGGGGCCTGAAATTAAGGGTAGCTCATATTATAAATAAATACTTCACGCACATGTACTATACTTAATAAGAGAAACAATATTTATGTTAATATATATATAGATAGATATATACTATATATACAAGAAGTACCTTAATCTTTTTCCAAACAACGCCATTGGCCTCATATTTTGCAAGTGGATCGATAGAGTTCCTTTTCTCAAAGGCCCTGTATATATAGATAGCCAGGTTTATATATTTATTCAGTTTTAGTTGATAATGAAGCGTTAATTTAAAGTATAATAGAAATAAGTTAGACATACTTGGTAATTGTATCCATGAAAAATTGACGAGGCTCTGTATGTCCGGCAGGATCACACCAATACACTGTACTTTGAGCCGGATTGATCACGCCCAACATCCAATGCTTACTACAAGTTATAGAAAAATACAACGAAGATATCAACTTAAATATTGACAAAAAATAATAAAATAATTAACCAAGTCATCAATAATAATACTATGAAAAGAAATTTATAATTACGTACCCCTGGGCATATGGAGCAAATATAAGTTTCCGACCTTTTCCACAATCGGTACATGTCATTGCCCTAGCAACATAATCGGATCGATAATTTTCATCCGGAGCAACAGATTCTGAGGACAATGTCTCTGGGCACAAGAATCCATAGTGACTACTAATTTGCATGGTATCGGCAAGATCACTCAAATACCTACAACAATAAGAATCCATAGTAACTATCTAGTACTAGTTTGCATATTATCAGATATATATATACTAATGGGATTGCAAAGGGGAAGCTTAAACAAAGAGACCGAACCTCATAAAGAGTGTGATGTGAGAGGCACCAATCATTTGTTCATCTAACAAATGAACAACCTCCTCATAACTAAGGTAGCAAGTTTGTTCATTGTGTAACACATGTTCGTCAATGGGAACACTGATCATTGTCCCACTTGCCTTTAAAACCCGAGCCTCAGTTGCTAATAACTTTAAATCCATGGTCCTCTGCTTTTGCTTAAAATTGGGACTAACTTCAATTCCAAGGAAAGATGGCGAAATCGAGGGCGAACACTTCTGAGGCTTGGACTTCTTTGCTGCTGCTGCTTTATTTTTTCCTTGATCATTCTTTTTCATGGTTATCTAAAAGTTGGCATAAATAAGTTGATAAATGGTATAACTCTCAGTGTATCTTATATCATTATATATACTAGCTATACTAGAAATCTTAGTTACCTTCTCAACAGGACTATGTATATGACTTTGCGGCCACTGAATAAATGAACCCTTAGCATGAGTCAATGTTATCATATCACCAACAGGCATTGGTAAATCAACATTTTCCGACCCAGAATAGATTTCCTTGATTGACACTTTGCTAAAACCATCACGAAGGGCACTGCCATGAATGGAAACAAATTCGTCCTTACTTGATAGGTATACCATTCCTGAAGCCACTATCTTCGATGATTTGTTTGGCAGTGATAGCTCACAATCTTTCCAAGCCTGAAAATTTAAGTTATAGTAGAATTTCAAACTTTTTTCATTTACTATAAAGTAGCGTCTTTAATGAAAAGCTTACATATATACCTGTTGTGTTACTGGGCCAGGAGTCTTCAAAACATTGGTCACGGGTGGATCCTCAGTCACTTGTAGTGATTGCACTCCTTTTAGTGAGAGTGATTGCATGTGAGACCCCTGCATAGATAGATTAGTGTTTTAAAACTTTTTTCATCGACTTTGAACTAGATAGTGTTTTAAATGCAAAGCTTACAGATCCTTCTTAATGAAAACCTTTTTACAACCTGCCGTGGTGATATGGTAGGAATCTTCAAAACATTGGTCTTGGGTGTTTGATAATCCTCCTCTCGGGGTGTCTCCTCTCGGGGTGTCTCCTCTGGGCGTGGCTCTTCACTCACGTGTAGTGATGCAGAATTTGTCGATCCCTCGGTACTCATAGATGCTCCTCCGTGCATTAAATCGTCTAATACTTTAGTACTTGGCTTCTCACCAGTTAGCCAAAACTGCATCATCACTGATTTCAGCTTTTCCAAGTCATCAATTTGGTGTTGCATGTAATTGATCTTCTCGCACAACTCTTCTCTTGTCGGTTTTTTTGGTCCCTTCCCAAAATACTCTGTTATGGAAATACCGTTAGGAATTCCTCGCACACGGCCCGGATGCTCAGGCTTGCCTATCGCCTTAGCGAGTATGTCTTCCCGTCCTTCGGGCACAAATAATCCAGCCTCAACATCCTTTTCAAGGGATTCCTGCAAATCACCAATATTAATTAAGTTTTTAGCAGCCAAAAAAAATGAATAAATAGCACTAATAAATTAAACAACTGAACTAAACCGAGTTAAATTACAAAAATGTTCAACTTACGATTTTCAAAGCAACTTCCTTATCATAATCAGTCATGTCCCCTTTCGCTGACTTGTGAGCCCTTAGCCAAGTTAAATATCGATCAACTTTTTCCACTTGTTTTCCCTTGGCAGCTAAATCTTCTTTCTATCAAAAAAGAAGAGAGTTCATGAAAATTCATGCCAACTTTTGACCTGGAAGTTAGCTAAAAAATGAAACCAATACATAGAACTTACGACTTTAACTTGAATCCCTCGATATCCTGCTCGTGAGCCAAAGTATTTCCCCTTTTTTTTAGAGGCATTCTCCTTGTTCTTATCACTGATCGCCTAATAACATAAATCATATAGAGTGAAAAATAGTACGAGATACTATATACATATATATATTATCATGAAATAATTTGCGTGTCTACAAAAATAGAAATATTACCTTGAATTTTTCACTAGTGTGAGATGCCAGAAACTTGTTCCAATCATCTTGTGTAATCTGCTTATACAAGGGTGGTGGTGTCTTCTGGATAGCTCCCGTCTCATCATACATCCACTCACGAACCAAAGTGCATTTCCATTTTCTCCATAATTCAGCCATCTTTTGGAGACACCAATCGTGACGCTCTTCAATAACATGGAAAGCACCCTGAAATATGAACAAACTTTTTATTAGTTTAGACAACCTTACACATTATTTAACGAGACTAGTTGCAAGTCTCGAAATTCATTTTCTCAATGGAACAACAGGCTTTGAGAAAAATCAAAGAAAAATGAGACTTGCAACGTATCGAGACCAAGAAGAAAGTCTTCATTTGCATTTCAAAGTATGTTAAAAGCTATGATCATGCTTTCGGCTTTGAGTAGTTTATGGATGAAGTAGTTCAATTAACTTCTAATAAGTTCTACCTGTTGGCAGCATAGCAGTATAAAATTTGCAATTCTTAAGAAAAAATCAATGCAGTATAAATTCAAGTTCGGAATAGACTTTATGTGTAAGGTTAACAATGTATAAATGTCTTTAGTCAAACAATCTGAATTACTAATCACAATGCTCGACTCAATGTGCAAAATGTAAGCAAATTTGTAACTTTGTAAGCAAAACTAGAACTGAAGAGCATATACATCATTCATGAAGTAACGCGACTTTGATTAAGTCTCGGATTCTTCGTTATAGAACACGAATAAGTATCTATTTACTGTTTTGAAAACATATATAAGTAGAGTCGATGCATATGAATGGTGGAAAGACGAGTATAGCTGTTTTACTAGCAAGTCAGCCCCACATTCTTATTAGACATGTGTTAAGTCACTACCCATACAAACTTATTAGCAGTGCCCTTGGACCAACCAAAACAAGTGATTGAGAACCATACTACACGGGTTTATTTCGCCCATGAAATGGCAGAACTCACAATTCCCTTTCTCTGCTAATATATGCTGCTATACTGAGGAGCAGTGGGCTAGTCTGGTATGGCAGACCAGGCCAGTGGAGTTCAATAGTAGCATATAACGGACATTAATGGAGTAGTGCACAGTGGTAAGTAATGACATTAACAATAGCATATCAGTATGAAATGGTACAACCGTAGCAGTGGTATCATATAGTCGTGTGCAGTGGCAACAATAGAGCAGTAGGGTAGTACTAGCAGTAGAGTAGATACAGACTGGTAGTGTAGTAGAGTGTTAACAGTAGGTTTAGCAGCTATGAAATAGTAACAACAGTTGCAGTGAGTGAAAGCAACCCACAATGATAGAGGCAGAAGAGGCTACCAACAGCCTCGAAAAAAACAACAAAGGCAACCGATGGACAGGCTAATACTAAAGACAGTGGTGTTGATAATTCAAAGAATCAATTGCAAACTTTGCTTGCTAGAGCAGGGCATGGAAATCCTGTATATACGACCAGATCGCTGAAAAATAACCAATTTCGTTCCACTGTAACGTTCAATGATTTGGAATTTGTGGGACAATCTTGTAATAACAAGAAGCAGGCAGAAAAAGATGCAGCAGGGGAAGCATTACAATGGCTGATGGGCGATATCACTTCATTCCAGAGTGACATTGGTCATCTATCCATGTGCATGAAGAAAAGCAAGAAACAACGTGGTAGGGGTACATAATCGTATACTATGCTTGTATACTAGATTCTACCATCTTCTGCAAGGGCATTGTTATTAGCTTGGTTTGCAGGAGTCTTATCCTTCCTACCAAGGGTTGTCTTGTGCACGTTACAATGCATATATGAAACAAATTCGACATACATATTCAGGGTCTCTTTGAGTACTATGGCTTGTTCACGTTACAATGCATATATGAAACAATAACTTAGAACATGAAGCAAAAAAAACTTAGAACATGGTTAAAATAACATACCGTCAGTTCACTCAGCATAAGGTTCAACGTCGGTTGATCCACATTCTCCCAACTCTCCAGTGCGGGACTAACATTCCCCCGAACAGTCACGCCTATCCATGAACTAAACTTAGATGCATATTTTCCTGTCGGCAATTTATCTTCTTCGTCCCACTCAAGTTGTATGGGTTGTTTTTCTTTAATAGCTCTTGCAGCCATATCTAAAACAGTTCGGCCCCTGTGAGAAGATATCCCCTTCTTTCCGCTTGCGTCCTCAACAGAGTTGTTCTTTCGACTTCTTTTACGTTTTTGCGGGCCCATTGTTCAACTGTACAAAAAAAAACAGGGATAGCAAGTCAGAACAGGGAAAGCAAGTCACAACAGGGAAAGCAAGTCACTGGAACATGCAAGATAGGAAAGCATATAAGAAATGTAGATGAGGAATGCTTCTGATGAAAAGCGGTAAAATGTGAGAAATTATATTAAAACATCAATAATGGAGCCAATTACAAGAAGTCTCATACTGCCACTAAGCAAAAATAAACAACCAAGAAAACTAAATGATTCTATATGATAATAATAATAATAATAATAATAATAATAATAATGGGACTGGAGCGTTGCTTGGACTGAAGCGTTGCTTGGACTGAAGTCAGGTCGTTGCTGCCCATAGTAAAAAAAAGGAAAAGCATTTAATAATAATAATAATAATTTAATAATAATAATATTAATAATAATAATAATAAAAATAATAAATCGTACCTAATCATGCGTCAAAACCGCGAGGGCGTTTTTTAGAAGAAGACTCGGTATTGGTCCATATCCCTTCGTCATGGTCATCACGAACATATAAACTAAAAGGCTCGAATATATCCGTATCATCTAAATGTGGTACACGAGGATCAAAGCCCTCAAATACCACATCGTCATCGCAACTATCCATTGTGGTCTTACTTCTTACAGATAGCACAACTGACCACTTTTTATCCGATGGATCGGTGACATAAAATACTTGTTTCGCTTGTGTCCCTATAATAAAAGGATCCTCCTTATGACCAAATTTATTAAGATTTACTAAGGTGAATCCTAGTTCATCCTTGCGAACTCCACTAGTAGTTTCAATCCACTTGCATCCAAATATAGGTATTAGAAAATCTGTGTAATCTAACTCCCAAATCTCTTCAATGAATCCATAATAATGCATTTGACTTAAAACTGGTTTCTTATCTTTCGAACTAGCAAAATGCATGCCTTCTGCCTCTACACTAACACCACTATTTTGCATCGTGCTCATGTCATCTTGCCCACGAGTGTAAAAGGTGGATCCATTAACGGCATAACCAGTATAAGACGATGCAAAAGTCTTAGGCCCAAAACAAAGCCTCTGTAATCTAGAAGAAATATACTCAGGATATTGTTGCAAGTCTTCTATAACTCGACCCTTGAACCAAACTCTAAAAGTCTTATTGTGCTCACTTGCGATCCACATCTCTGATTTATTTCGATGCTTCGCCTTCAACAATGCCTTGTGTTCCTCAATGTACGGCTGTACCTCATCCTCGTTATGAAGAACATATGTATGTGCTATATGCCATTTCTCAGTTGCCATATCTAGACGAACATGACCCCTAAGACCTTTGCCCATCATCCACTCACTGTGCCTATTCTTAGGAATCCCAGGTAGCTCAGAATCTGACAAGTGTGCATAGCAATAAAAAAGTGCTTCATCCGTGATTGCACGCTCAGCAATAGACCCTTCAGGACGATATCTATTAGATGTATAATCCTTATACACTTTCATCAATCTCTCAAAAGGATATTGATACCTTAGATAAACTGGACCAAGGTATTTGATTTCTCTAACCAAGTGTACAGTTAAATGCACCATTATTGTGAAAAATGAAGGAGGAAAGTACATTTCCAATTGACAAAGAGAAGTGACAATTAGTTTTTGCAAAGACTCCAACTCCTTGGGATCTAACACTTTATTGGATATGGCATTGAAGAAAAAGCAAAACCTACTTATGGCGAATCGAACTTTTTTAGGTAAAATCGAACGTATAGCCACTGGTAGTAGTTGTTGCATCAAAGTATGACAATCATGAGACTTTAAACCAACAAGCTTAAGATCTGTCATTGATACTAGGCTGTTGATATTGGAAGAATATCCCTCCGGCACTTTAACACTACTTAAGCACTCACAAAACTCTGTTTTCTCCTTTCTTGAAAGTGTATGAGCAGCCGGAGGCAAATAATATCGTGTTCCTTTCTTTTCTGGTGCCAACTCAGGTCTGATTTTCATATCCACCATGTCCATCCTAGCTGATGTGTTGTCTTTTGACTTATTCGGAACATTCAGAAGAGTGTTGATTATATTGTCACACACATTTTTCTCAATATGCATAACATCTAAGCAATATCTTATAGAAAGGTCACGCCAATATGGAAGTTTTTCAAAAAGAGGAGACATCTTCTTATATCCCCGAGACGCTAATTTAGAACCCTTCTTCCCATAAGTTATCTCAATTTTTTTCACTCTTTCATATACTTCATGACCGGTTAATATCTTAGGAGGAGATTGATGTTCAGGTTTTCCATTGAATGGTTTTTGTAGCTTACGATATGAATGATCAGGGTCCAAGAACCTACGGTATCCCAAGTACGCTTGCTTACGAGAAAACTTCAAATAACAAGAATCGACATCTTCTCCACACAAGGGGCAAGCCTCTTTCCCGTGCACAGTGTGTCCAGATAGATTACCATACGCAGGAAAGTCAGAAATAGTACATAGTAACATTGCTTTCAAATTGAAATAACTATTCTGGTAGGCATCAAACACTCGTATCCCTTCATCCCACAACAATCTCAAATCGTCAAGAAGAGGCTCTAAGTAGACATCTATATCATTACCAGGTTCTTTAGGACCAGAAATCAATAAAGACAACATCAAATATTTTCGTTTCATGCAAAGATATGGAGGCAAATTGTAAATAGCTAAAAACACCGGCTAAGTACTATGTTGACTACTCAAATTTCCAAAGGGATTCATCCCATCAGTGGAGAGTGCAAGGCGGAGATTTCTGGGTTCTTTGCCAAACTCGGGATATTTTGCATCAATAAACTTCCAGTCTTTCCCATAGGCCGGGTGTCTCAACTTCCCATCATTTGCTTTCGATGTACTATGCCACGTGAGTAATTTGGCATCATCTTTATTCGCAAATAATCGTATCAACCTAGGAATTATTGGAAAGTACCACAAAACTTTAGCTGGGATCCCCTCCTTCTTTTGATATCGCCATTCCTTACACACTGGACAACTAGTGAGATTAGCATATCCTTTGCGATATAATATGCAATCATTGGGACATGCGTGTATTTTTTCATATTTCATACCAATTCCCCTAAGTAGCTTCTTTGCCTCATATGTACGATCGGGAAGTACATTATTTTCGGGGAGCATGTCCTTTAATAATTTCAGGAGGTCTGTGAAACTCTTGTCACTCCACCCATTTGTTGCTTTTAAATTATATAACTTAACAAGAGCTGCCAATTTAGTGTGCTTACAACTACTATAAAGAGGCACTTCGGAATCTTTCAATTTCTCCAATACAACACTGGTATCCTCCAAATCATTTTCATCAAGATCCTCATCAGTTTCATCTACAATACCTTCTTGCTCATCACCTCCAAACATATCTCCCCATGATTTATCCAACATATCGTCACACCCATCTCCTGCCTCAGTATTCATATTACAACCCGGATCTTCTAGTGAATTAGACTCATCGGGCTCTTCATCGTCACTCAAGCATGTTTCTCTCTCAATCTCCCCAAATTGGACATCTATTCCATCTAAATTTTGTGATTCTCCATGGAAAATCCAACAAGTGTATTTTGGATTAAAATTTGTCTTATTTAAATGTATTCTTACATCTCCAAAGCTCATATACCTAATATTCCAGCACATATCACAAGGGCACGCCCTACTAGATTTGTCTTTCACGTTCTTTATTACGAAGTCATAAAATTCAGCTAACCCGGCATCATATTCTACTTCGCCCTTTTTCCCATTAATCATCCAAGTACGAGCCATATTCGGCTACATAATTACAACATAATTCAATTATTAAACTTATAATTCAATTATTAACGATAATAATACTAATAGCAATAATAATACTAATAGTAATAATATAACTAATGTTAAAAACAACAATAAAAGGACGATATTAATATCAACAATACTCAAATAATAATACCGTAATGATAATAATAATAATATCATAAATAAACATAAATAACAAACATCCCCCTACCCTTTGATCCAGGGATCAAACCCCACGACCAACAACCTAACCTAACCATGACCCGACACCACCCTAGACACTACGCAACACCCACGACTCCCTGGTGGAAAGCACCATCCTTCGAAACCACCCAAACACCACGAAAAGCCGTGTAAACAGGCTGACCAGAATGTCCCTGTTTTATAACTGTTTCTGCCGCCCCTAAACAACCAGGCCTCTGGTTGGCTCCGGCCACCAATTACCACACTACCACCACCGTTATATCCTATGAACACCCTACAACGAGAACCCAGGTACTCGTATCTAGATAAAATCAGAAAGCAGTTCGAACGACAATTAAAACAATGCAATAGAATAACACAAAACAACACAAAATAACACAAAACGAATAAAACAAAGGCAATTAACAACAGAATTCAGGATTAGCATACTTACATATACTAATTTACACAATGGTATTGACAATTACATCTTAGGTTGATCTCAAACACAAAAATTCAACAAATTTTCGAAACCCATTACTAAATTTCGAAATACCAATATAATTTTCGAACCCATTACTAAATAATTACTAAGTTTCGAACCCCATTACTAAATTTCGAAACCCATTCCCAACCACAACAACTCATATCACGGCCAAATCAAATTGGTAATTCGAATAATTGAGTAAAAAAAAGAAAACAAGAGTAAAGGAGAAAGAGGGCGTACGAATTATCGATGCTTGCTTCAGTTCCTTCGAAAATTGTCGTAGTACTGTATTATTACTTCAGTTGCTTCGTCTTTGTGTTTGAGAGGAGAAGCAATGGCTGCTATGGCTGCTATGGCTGCTGCTGGGTTGTATCGTCTTCGTGTTTGAGAGGTTTTCAAAAACTGACGTTTAAGTTGTATACTGTTCTTTTGTGATTCTGTTTCGAATTATGAAAAAAAAAAGAGAACGGTTGATAGCGGAACCGTGCTCTTTGCTAATGTAAGAGAACGGTTTCCAAGGGAACCGTGCTCTTTGTTAATAACAAAGAGAACGGTTGGAAACAGAACCGTGCTGGTTGATTATGAAGAATAACAAAGAGAACGGTTGTGATTTGAACCGTCTTGGTTGTTAATAACAAAGAGAAATCTTGTTAATAACAAAGAGAACGGTTGTTAACTGAACCGTCTTGGATGTTAATGTCTGAATAACAAAGAGGACGGTTAAGAGTTTTAACCGTTCTCGTTGGTTTTATTTTAAACTATAAAGACGGGCATTTTATAGAACCGTCTTCTATTGCTATATTAAAAACTCGCGCCCAGTTTTTGTGACAAATTAAGACGGTTCCGCAAAATTTCGTTCCTTAATCCCCGTCTCCTAAACCTATATTTGCAGTAGTGCTCGATAATATTCCAGTGACTGAGATGGACTAATAGATAGGATTTACGGAAATCTATCGACCAAGAGTTCCAACGATTGGAATTAGCCAAACTGTGGGCTTATCAATATACGTAAATTGAGTCTTGGGATCGTTTATATAATTCTTGAGGGAGATCAATTATATAAATGCATGAGTCTACGAGTTTAAATTCAATTTAATATAGACTTAAATCACAACAATAAGTTGCTTATATGGTTTTGTTTTATCTTATTTCAGTGTAGAACACGTTCATTAAAACTGCTGTAAAACTAAAATGGCTGGTGAAGACCCAATGCCAAGTGCCAAGCTAGCACGTGAATCCTGGCTAAAAGCCTTCATGGACTCCATGAATCAGTCAACTAGACTGAGGAATGATGGGTCAAACTTCTCTGACTGGGAGGCTGCACTACGGAATGCTGCCATTGCTGACGGAAAGCTTAAGTTTTTAACTGAGCCCATTCCGGCACACCCAGGAACTGGAGCTAGAGCCAACGATGTTCGCGCTCATAGCGACTTCGTCATGGAAGTGGGTGCGATAAAGAACGTACTCATCTATGCAATGGAATCTAATTTGCAAAGACGCTTCATAACCCATGGTGCAAACAAGATTTTCACCACGCTCACTAACGAATTCTCCAAGGCTCCGAGAATCGTTTCTTATGAGCATACCTGTCGCTTCTTTGAGGCGAAACTCCAGAAGGGCCAAGCTGTTAGCCCACATATTCTCAACATGATTGAGAATATCGAGAAACTGGAGACCCTAAACTGCAAGATCAGTGAGAACATCATCGTTGATCACATGCTTCATTCGCTTCATGATGGGTTCGCCCTCTTTAGGGCCAACTACTACATGAACGACATGAAGAAGACTCCCCATGAGCTCCACTCCCTTCTCGTACAGACTGAGAAGGATCTAAAGTTGAGTGGGAGTCTAAAGCAGGATGTTCTCATAATCTCAAGTAAGGGAAAAGGTAAAGGGAAGGCTAAAGCTCAGGGCGACCTAGCAGTAGGTAGGCCCAGGTTCAAGAAACCAGGATTTGCTAAGAGTGGGCCAGGTGAGTCGAGTAACTCACAAGGCAAGACAAAGAGCAAGGATACAAGCATGGAATGTCACCATTGCCACAAGACTGGGCATTGGAGGCGCTCATGCCCCGTGTATCGCGAGGACATTAAAGCAGGCCGTGTTACTCCTGTTGGTATGTCTTCTTCTTCTTTTATTCACATGATTGAGATTAACCATGCAAGTTGCGGAACTTGGGTACTTGATACTGGTTGTGGTTCTCATCTATGTAATCATGTGCAGGGCCTCCGAAACTAAGAACCCCTAATCAAGGGTGAGGTGGACCTGCGTGTCGGGAATGGAGCACGTGTGGCTGCAGTCTCGAAGGGAACATACGTAATCCAGTTTCCAAGTGGATTCGAGTTATTTTTATATAACTGTTATTATGTTCCTAGTTTGTCCAAAAACATTATTTCAGTTTCTGCACTTGACAAACTCGGCTTTTCATTTGTAATAGAGAATAATAGCTGTATTTTCTCCTTACACAATATGATTTATGGCAAGGCAGTTTCCATGAATGGAATTTATGTTTTAGATCAAACCACCGAGATATTACATGTGAATAATAAAAGAATAAAGGTAGGTGACAAAGATCAAACTTACCTATGGCATTGTCGTATGGGACACATAAATGAGAAACGCGTAAAACAGCTCATACAGAATGGAGCTATTTCGCCCTTTGATTTCGAATCATATGGCACGTGTGAATCATGTCTCATCGCAAAATGACTCGTATTTCCTTCAAAGGTGTTGGAATGCGCGCTGCCGACCTATTAGGACTCATACATACGGACGTATGTGGCCCTATGTCGATCAACGCACGAGAAGGCTATAGGTATTTCATCACTTTCACGGATGATTTGAGTAGATATGGCTATGTCTATTTGATGAAACATAAAAGTGAATCCTTTGACAAGTTCAAAGAATACCAGAATCGGGTACAGAACCAGCTGGGTAGAAAGATTAAAGCACTACGCTCGGATCGTGGTGGTGAGTATCTTTCACGCGAGTTTGATCAACACCTAAAAGACTGTGGGATCGTGCTACAGTTGACTCCACCTGGAACACCACAATTAAATGGTGTGTCCGAACGGAGAAATCGAACTTTACTTGATATGGTTCGATCCATGATGAGTCACACCGTTGTACCTGATTCATTGTGGGGCTATGTTCTTTTGTCGGCCGCTCTAATACTTAACCGAAGTCCGTCTAAAGCTGTTGACAAGACTCCATTCGAGTTATGGAAGGGAACGGTCCCTAACTTGTCCTTTATTCGGGTTTGGGGCTGCGAGGCTTATGTCAAGTGGAGACACGAGGATAAGCTCGGCCCGCGATCGGTCAAGACATACTTTATAGGCTATCCAAAGGTAACGTTTGGTCATTACTTCTACTCGCCTACCGAACAACGTGTTTTTGTTGCGGCTAGTGCGACGTTCTTAGAGAAAGAATTTCTCGAGAACAAGTCGAGTAATAGAACCTTCGAGTTATCGGAGGTTCAAGAACCAACTACCGAGCAACCATTGGAGGAAACAGTACTTTCAACCGAGGCTGCGGTAGATATCCCTGAGGAACCTAGGAGGTCAGGAAGAGTCTCTATTCCACCGGACAGATACATTGGTATGGTCGAGGAACACGATACAGATGACGTCTTACTCCTAGAGGGTAATGAACCCACAACCTATAAAGGTGCCATGACCAGTTCTGACTCAAAGCTATGGCTAGAAGCCATGCAATCCGAGATGGACTCCATGTATGAGAACAACGTGTGGGATCTTGTGGACCTACCTGCAAAGGTACGTCCCCTTCAATGCAAATGGCTTTACAAGATAAAGCATGCCGTGGAAGGACAACAAGATATCCACAAGGCTAGACTAGTTGCTAAAGGTTTCACTCAAGTGCCAGGCTTGCATTATGATGAGATCTTTGCACCCGTAGACATGCTACGTTCCATTCGGATTATCTTAGCGATCGCCGCATTTCATGATTATGAAATATGGCAAATGGACGTTAAAACCGCCTTATTAAACGGTTATTTGGAGGAAGAGTTGTACATGGTACAACCCGAGGGTTTTATCGATCCAGCACATCCTAAGAAAGTTTGCAAGCTTAAGCGTTCCATCTATGGACTTAAGCAAGCATCGCGGAGTTGGAATCATCGCTTCGACCAAGTGATAAAAGAGAATGGGTTCATTCGATCAGTCGAGGAACCATGTCTCTATATCAAGTCGAGTGGGAGTAAGATTGTATTCCTAGTACTGTATGTCGATGACATACTCTTGATTGGGAATGACATACCTCTCTTATCTTCGGTTAAAGCATGGTTGAAAAACCATTTCCAGATGAAAGATCTGGGAGAGGCACAAAGAATTTTGGGCATCCGTATCTACAGGGATAGATCACGACGGATGTTGTCTCTCAGTCAGGAATCTTATATAGAGAAGATTCTGGAGAGATTCAGCATGACGAACTCCAAGAAGGGGTTCCTTCCTATGACTCCTGGGCTTCACTTGAGCAAGACTCAAGAAGCTAAGTCAGTGGAAGAGAAAGAGCGCATGAGTCGGATTCCTTATGCTTCGGCAATAGGATCGATCATGTATGCCATGATATGCACACGTCCTGACGTTGCATATGCATTGAGTATGACAAGTCGATTCCAAGCTCATCCAGGTGAACAACACTGGATGGCCGTGAAAAACATTCTTAAGTACCTACGGAGGACTAAAGATTGGGGATTGAGTTATGGAGGCGACTCAACGCTCTGCGCCACGGGTTACGCAGATGCTAGCTTCCAAACAGATCGAGATGACTCGAAATCTCAGTCTGGATTTGTCTTTACTCTTAATGGCGCTGCTGTCAGCTGGAAAAGTTCTAAACAGAGTGTTACAGCAGATTCTACGACTGAGTCCGAGTACTATGCCGCCTCAGAAGCAGCTAAGGAAGCAATATGGATGCGTCAATTCTTACAAGGACTATCAGTAGTGCCTAGTTCGAATGACCCAATCACCGTCTATTGTGACAATAGCGGTGCCATCTTCCAAGCTAAGGAGCATAAGTCTAGCAGCAAGGCTAGGCATGTACAACGGAAAGCTCATCTAATCAGAGATTACGTGGAGCAAAAGGAGATTTTTATTGAAAAGATCGCTACGGATGACAACATAGCCGATCCTCTCACTAAAGCATTACCACGTGATAAGCATGAAGGACACATTCATTCCATGGGAATTAGATGTGTTCCTAAGTTGTAGTACTCTTTTATGAATTCATGTAATAATTCATTTTCTCGTGTACTCTATTCAACCTTATTGTTATGATATAAAATGTTTTGTTTTTCATGTGGAATTGTACGCCAATTTTGAACACCACAAAGTGAACTGATTAACATTACATCGTTTTGGTCCTTGATTACCCACTTGAGCTGATAACTCAGGTAATCATTTTGTGACGTTGGTTGATGGTGGGTTCAACGAGCCATAAGTCACGTGGATGACTGACCAATCACAAAGGCGAGTTATACGGATATCTCGTAGGACACCCCGTGACAACGTTATGGAGTCCTAAATGTTTTATAACATTGGGTGCCAGGTCGTGGATAGGACCTCCATAGTGTTCCTTAGAGTCGAGTCTTTTGACTTTCAACTGTTTCTTGAGATTAAGACAGATTTTGGGTAACTTTGGTTTCTTTCCCACGGTCACCGTAACAGGGGCCAAGAGGATTTTTTCTGGGTTATTTCATGTTGGGCGATATCGGCAGGATTCGAGTTGAGGGAAATATCCAAACCCTTATCAGGATTTTATCATTTCTCAGGGCCACTCGAGGAGTAGTAACTGAAATGCATGGCCATGCTCGAATACAGATTCGTTTTATCAGTTAAGTTACTCTCTAGTCGGGGAAACCACTCTTGATACAGATCGCTTGTGAGATACGACCTTTGCGAATGCGGATTTGCAAATTGTCTTGCATTGAGTGGGAGAAATTTTAAAAGGATATGAGATTCGGTTATCGCACCTACACTTGTACGGACAAGTGGGAGTTTGTTGGAGATTGTGTCCTCCACATGTAGTGTGATAACGTCATTGCACATACCCTTGTACGGACAAGTGGGAGATTGTTGGGGCTGGTGTCCTTGACAATTAAGTACAATGACTTATTAAATCTCTTTAAGGATCACAAGGGCATACTTTTGTATTATTACCAGTTGATCCACGTTTATCAATAACGGTTGGCTTGCTAGATAAGTTTGACGTTATTGTCATACGGATGGCGGTGATCAACTGGTCCCTATACGTCACACCTATAGGACACGTTTGAGAGATGTGAAGGTATGAAAATACAGTCACATTTATGCCGGATATGACTAAACAGTTAGTCAGAGGTGTTGACTAATAAATTAGTCAATAAGATGTTGAGATTATTATTTAATACGGATTAAATAATTTTAGCTAATACGGATTACAAGATTAATTCGTAAATTAAATATAAACGGTTATATTTAATTAAATATAGTATTCGCGTATTAATATAAACAGTTATATTAATTTGGGTAATTATACAATATCGTATTTTGTCAGACCATTATTAATATATCGACTGTATTAATATCTGATAACATGTTACGATTTATAAATAAAACCCGCGAACAACTTAAAGCTAATCGGGTCGAATCACGCAAAGGTATAAGGTAAGAGTGGAAAAAGCCCACCCTTACCCAAGACCCATTCGGCCGACCTAAGTAATACAAAAGGAGAGTCTTTCTCCTTTTGTCACTTACTGGTAATTCATAATTCTCACAATTAGGGTTTTGAGAACATCTTTTTCCCAAAACTCAGATCTCACATCTAAAACCTCTCAAAAGCTCTCCCCATATTGCAAGGCAATTGGAGAGTATTTTCTAGCACACGCGGCATCATCTCAATCAAGTCTTGGGTGCAAGTTATAGGAGGGAATTTACTTTAATTCCTGTTCTTAGGCCATAAGCACAAAGGACCAAAGGTTGAATTCTTTTTCTTATCCTTTTTAATCTTATGACTAACACAACTGTATTTTTCATTATAATCCTGCAAGTTTAGGGTGAATACATGCTTTATTCCCCACAGTTTTGACTCCGGAATCGCTGGATTCCTCCTTCATTCAAGGCCTCATCGAAATTTTACAGCTGAAAAAGTCAAAGGTTGCTGATCCTATGGCTAATGTCACCGTTCCTTATCCCGAAAGACTGAAAAATTCAAAAGAGGATCGGAAATTTGGTAAGTTTTTGGAGACGGTGAAGAATCTTGAGGTAACCATCCCTTTTACTGATTTAATTTCCCAGGTACCTTCTTATGCTAAATTCATGAAAGATATTTTGAGTCGTAAGAGGAATTTTCAGGACGACGGTGTTGTTGCTTTTGTGGAAGAATGTTATGTTCTTTCACAAGATAATATAACACCCAAGTTAAAAGACCCAGGTAGCTTTTCCATCCCTTGTACCATAGGTAATCATGTTATAGGGAAAGCCCTTAGTGATCTAGGGGCTAGTGTCAGTGTTATACCTTATTCTGTATGTGAAAGACTTGGTTTAGGTAGACTTAAAGTCACCAATATTACCCTACAGATGGCTGATAGATCAACCCAAAGACCATTAGGGGTCTTGGAGGATGTCCCAGTAAGAGTGGGAAAGTTCTTTATTCCTGTGGATTTCGTTGTTTTAGACATTGCTGAGGATAGTCAAATACCTATTATTCTAGGTAGACCATTTTTACACACAGCTGGGGCTGTAATAGATGTCAAACGCGGGACCATTACTTTAGAAATTGGAGATGACAATATCGAGTTTAGTCTTGCCCATGAGGCAACTATTCCTACTGATGATACTTGTTGCTCCATCGATATTATAGACAGGAATGTTATCCTTAATTGGAGGGAATCCTTGACCAAGGATCCCTTAGATGATCTGACAGTTTTGGATAAGTGTGCAGATAAAACTGAAGATGCTGAAGAGCTGGATATGATAGAAGAAGAGGAAGAGGAGTATGAGTTCACTGAAGAAGAGAATGAGAAGCTCATAAGCCTAGCCAATGCAAATCTGGTAAACATGTGCTATTCCATCAGTACTGATTCTGTTCAGGCAGTTGAGGTAAAGGTACCAGAGCGTAAGCCACTTCCTCCTAATCTTAAGTATGTTTTCTTAGATGATACTGAACAGTACCCTGCGATTGTTAGTTCTAAACATAGTCCTGACCAACTTTCTGCCTTAATGACTGTTCTTAAAAAGAATAGGAAAGCTCTAGGTTATTCTTTGGATGATATTAGGGGCATAAGCCCTGATGTTTGTATGCATAGAATAGAGTTAGAGGAAGGGCATAAGCCTTATAGACTGGGACAGCTTAAGTTGAATCCTAAGATGCAGGATGTGGTTATGGCTGAAGTAATGAAACTTCTTGATGCAGGTATTATCTATTCAGTTGGCAACTCTAAGTGGGTTAGCCCAGTTCAGGTGGTTCCTAAGAAAGGAGGAACCACAGTGGTTAAGAATGATAAAATGAGTTAATACCAACTAGAGTTTTAACTGGGTGGCGGATGTGCATTGATTATAGACAGTTAAATGCCGCCACCAAGAAAGACCATTTCCCCCTTCCTTTTGTTGACCAAATGACTGAAAGACTGGCTTCTAATAAATTCTTCTATTTTCTAGATGGTTATTCAGGCTTTTTCCAGATTCCCATCCATCCTGATGATCAGAGTAAGACTACTTTTACATGTCCACAGGGTGTTTTTGCTTATCGCAGGATGCCTTTTGGGTTATGCAATGCTTCTGCTACCTTTCAAAGGTGTATGATGGGTATCTTTTCTGACTTTATAGAAAATATGATGGAGGTATTTATGGATGATTTCTCCGTTTATGGTAATGCTTTTGATCAATGCTTAGCTAATCTTGATAAAGTCTTGCAGCGATGTATTGATGTAAACCTTGTCCTAAACTGGGAAAAATGTCATTTTATGGTTACTGAAGGGGTAGTGTTAGGGCATCTAATTTCTGATAAAGGCATACATGTATATAAAGCAAAAGTGCAGGTGATTGAGCAATTACCCCCTCCTATTAATGTTAAGGGGGTGAGAAGTTTCTTAGGACACGCAAGTTTCTACAGGCATTTCATTAAGGACTTCTCTAAAATTGCTAAACCACTTACACAATTGCTTCTTAAAGATGCCATCTTTGATTTTACTGATGAGTGCCTTTCAGCTTTTAACAGGTTGAAGGAAGCTTTGATCTCAGCACCAATCATCAAGCCACCAGATTGGGATCTCCCCTTTGAGATCATGTGCGATGCTAGTGACTACGCTGTTGGTGCTGTGCTAGGTCAAAGGAAGAACAAGGCTCTTAATGCTATATACTATGCGAGCCGCACCCTAGATGAGACTCAAGTCAACTATTTCACTACTGAGAAGGAGATGCTAGCTGTCATATTTGCCTTAGAAAAATTCAGGTCCTATTTAGTAGGTAATAAGGTAATTGTTTACACTGACCATGCAGCTTTGAAAGGTCTTTTTCAAAAGAAGGATTCAAAGCCAAGGCTTTTAAGGTGGATACTCCTTCTCCAAGAGTTTGACATTGAGATTAGGGACAAGAAAGGCGCGGAAAACGTGGTAGCTGACCACCTATCTCGCCTACAGTTGACTGATGGGGAAGATTCTTTACCTATTGATGATTCATTTCCTGATGAGAGTTTATTTATCATTAATAGTTCAGGTTCTTATCCCCCTCCTTGGTATGCTGATTTTGCTATCTTTGCTGTCACAGGTAAAATCCTCCCTGAGTTGTCATGGCAACAAAAGAAGAGATTTATGTTCGATGCAAAACAGTATTTTTGGGATGACCCTTATGTTTTTAAAGAATGCGGAGATGGACTTATCCGGAGATGCGTCCCCCAATGGGAGGTGAAGGACATTCTGGAAGCATGTCACTCTTCTGCATATGGTGGTCACCATGGTCCATCTAGGACCGTGGCCAAGGTATTACAGTCAGGTTTTTATTGGCCTACTTTGCATGCTGACTGTAGGAATTTTGTAGGAAATTGTGATGCTTGTCAAAGAACTGGGAATGTCTCAAAAAGACATGAGATGCCACAAGTTGGTATTTTGGAGGTAGAGATTTTTGATGTCTGGGGCATTGATTATCAAGGACCTTTTCCTAGTAGTCAAGGTAACAGGTATATTCTTGTGGCTGTTGATTATGTGTCTAAGTGGGTAGAAGCTATTGCTACTCCCCATTGTGATGCAAAGGCTGTTATTAAGATGTTTAAAAAAATCATATTTCCTCGTTTTGGTGTCCCTAGGGTTGTCATAAGTGACGGAGGTATGCATTTTAAGCAGAAACGCTTAGGTGACTTGTTAAATAAATTCGGTGTCCAACACCGTAGGGGTTTAGCTTATCACCCTCAGACTAGTGGTCAAGTTGAGATCTCTAATAGAGAACTCAAGGAGACCCTAGCCAAAGTAGTTTCTAAGTCTAGGAAAGATTGGAGCCTAAAACTTGATGGTGTTTAATGGGCCTATAGAACCGCGTTCAAAACCCCAATAGGAATATCACCATTCCGATTGATTTATGGTAAGACTTGTCATTTACCAGTAGAGTTAGAACGTAAGTCTTGGTGGGCTATATGTAATCTTAATTTAGACCCTAATCTTTCCCGTGAGAAACGTTTGTTGCAGCTCAATGAGTTAGAAGAATTCAGATTGTTAGCCTATGACAATGCCAGGATTTACAAAGAGAAAACAAAGCGCTGGCATGACAAGAGAATCATTAGGCGTGATTTTCAGGTAGGTGATAGGGTGTTACTTTTTAATGCTCGTATTCGTCTTTTTCCTGGTAGGCTGAAATCCAGGTGGAGTGGACCCTACACCATCACAGCTGTCTCAAAATTCGGGTCAATCGAATTAGAAACCTCATCTGGTGAGAGGTTCAAAGTCAACGGCCAATATGTGAAGCACTTCAGAGGAGAGAACGAATTTGTCGGAAAGGTCGAAGTTTATTACTTTGACCCCTTTTAGGATGCTCCTCAATAGGTAAAAAGGTCTTGCGGGACCTCTTAAACCAGCGCTACACGGGAGGCAACCCGTGCTCTAGCTTAAGTTTACGTTTTTTTTTTTTTTTTTTTTTTTTTTGTTTTATCCTTGATGAAATTTGAAATTTCTGCAGAAAAAATAAAAGAATTCGTCAGTACAAGCGGTCGACCGACCCAACAACTAGGTCGACCGACCAACTGGTAGCTTTAAATATATTCTGACAGGTTAAGTAAATTTTGCAGAACAGGTAAAAAGGACGGAGGTCGACCGACCGAGTATTGCGGTCGACCGACCGCGCGTGTTTTTTTTTTCCGGTTTTTTTAGAGTCAAAGTCACGGGTGTATGGTGTTTTGAAAACACAATTTTTGCTTCCTTTTGCTCACACTTCCTGCATCCCTTTGTCTCTCTTAAAACCCTAAAAAAAACACCCACCTTCTTCATCCTTCACTGATTTACTTGCTTTCTTTCAATTTCCTCCTTCAAGGTATGATTTTCTTAGTTTTCTTTCTCTCTTTTTCGTTTTATATCATCTTAATTCCGTTCTAGGTAGAATTAGTCTATCTTTTTGAGTTTAATTTTGCTCTTCATTTCGTTTCCATGCTTGTTTGTGTGTTTTTCTCTTAGTTTTCTTCTTCCTTTTGATTTTCTATGCTTAGATCTGTAATTTGTGTGTGATTTCGTGCTGTTAGGGTTAGTTTAATTCTTCTTTTAAATTTTTATGCCCTTTTTCGCGCGAGTTCAGTCAAGAAAATCCGACTCTGACACTGTTCACGGTCGACCGACCCAAAACGGAGGTCGGCCGACCTAAATTTGAATTTTCTGGGTTTCGTAATTTACAGATCTGCATTTTTCTTTTGATAGTCGGTCGACCGACCCGAAACTGAGGTCAGCCGACCAGAACCGTGTTTTCCTGAGTTTATAGTTTTGCAGTTTCTGATTTTTTTTCGATAATTGGTCGACCGACCTAGGTATACGGTCGACCGACCGGTTGTGCTGCAGAAATTATGTGTTTTCTCGCGAATTTGGTCAACCGACTTATCTGTGAAGTCGACCGACTTATCCGAAAAGTTTCTGTTTTTGCTACTTTTGTTCCTAATTTGTTAAAGAAATGTTTTCATATTCACACAAGACTTATATTTTTATTGAACTTTTCAGATTTACAATGTCTAGCCGTGATCAAGGTGGAAAGCGCGCCCGCACTTCCGGTGCAAGCACCTCCAGAGGTCGTGTTCCTAGAGCGAGGGGGTTGACGGTGCAGGACACGGATAGTCTACCCAACTATCCACAAATCATTTTCAGCACACCGGCTCAAAAGGCCCGATTCCTCCATCTCACCGCCTATTGCTTGGTAGTGGCGACCCGGTTCCTTTGTGTCCCAGCTTTGCAAGCCTTGGGATGTCATGATGAGGTGGTGTCCTTGCTCGATGGGACGGGATTCTCCGAACTTGTCACTATGGATGAGTTCACCTATTCCCTTCTCACTCATGAGTTCTTTTCTTCCTTTACTTTTGATTTTAGAGCATATCACCCCGGCTATGATAATGTTTGCATTTATTTTCGTTTGTTCAATGAAACTTTTTCTTTAACTTTAAAACAATTTGCTCAGTTTTTAGGCTTATCTTCTACGGGTCTTACTGATGACCCCACGGGGTCGTATGCTGATTTGTGGTCCTGTCTTTCTGATTCCAGCGATGGGAAAAAGAAAAACAGTACCGTTCACCTTCCCGCCCCCCGTTATTATTTACGTTTGTTGGCCAACACTGTTTTCGGCCGCAGAGAGTCTCAAAATGTTAACAACATTGAGCTCTCCATTTTGTCTGGTTATCTTAACATCAGACGTACGGGTCAGCAGTTTTATAACACTGCATTTTTGGTCGCCTCTCATTTCATGTCGGTGGGCGAGGGAACTTCCTTGTCTACTATTGTTTGTGGTGGGATAGTCACTAGATTCGCCCGCTCCCTTGTCCCCCAGTTCCCTCGCTTTGAGGATGCGATTGACACTACCTCCCGGTTCATGGACATGGCTTATGTCAGGTCCGTGCATTGGGTGGACAGGAGAGATTATTGGAAGGTAGACACCTACCTCAGTGATCGCATCCCCATCACCATGGCTCCCCCTATGCTACCCCTTTTTACTGTTGTAGGGGAGCCCAGACCACTACTCCCGTCTTACCGCCTCCCCCTTAGATGAGGCAACTTTAGAGGTCATAGGGTCCCTGCTCCCGGTGGCCACCATACCACATCTGGGACGGGGTACCCACCTGATTTTACTGCTGCTCCTAATGTTTATGTTCCTCCTTATGTTGATGACAGATCTCTGCCACAAATGATGGCAGGCCTTTGCAGACAGTTCAACCAAAAACAGTTGAACGATAGTCTTTGCAAATATCTGGTTTACAGGGAGTATGCCACTCAGGGTAGGCTCCCTACCGGCCCATGGACTCACCCCACCTGGTACACACCTCTCGCAGCTGGTCGTGTCCACGGTGAAGCTTCAGGCTCTGCTTCAGGAAGAGGCGTAGGTCCTGAAGAGGAGGACGAGGAGGAGGAAGGAGGAGAGGACTCTGAGCCGGACTTCGACTCAGAATCCTAGGGACGTGCTTAACTTTACCCTCTTTGGGGTTCGGTTTGGGGAGGTCCCCTTTCTTTGGTTCGGTTTGGGGAGGTCCCCATTTCTTTTGTAAGTTTTTTTTCCCTTTAGATTTCCAGTTTTTCCCTTAGATTTCCAGTTTTTCCCTCTAGATTTCCAGTTTTCCTCTCCTTTCTCCCTAGACTCTTTTTGTAGTTTCTAGTCTTTTTCCTTTTCCTTTCTTTGTTTATTTCTTTTCTGCCTACCCCCATCCCTTTGCTGTGGTTGTATGCTGATGAGCACAATGGGGGCATTGTGCGTTTTGGTTTGGGGAGGGTGTTTGCATACTCCTTTGTGAGTATGCAATTGTCTTTGTGTCTTTTGTTTTTCATTCCTTTAGGTGTTTTCCTTGTTTTCATCCTCTCTTGTCGCGTTCTCTTCCCTGTCGCGCGTTCTTCTCTATCTTAAGTTTTTAGGTCGAGTCGGAACGGACGGATACAATTTATGCCTCACATATCACATATTGCCTTGCCTTGCATTTTTCAAAATTTTACAAGCTAGTCTTTTGCATTATCTACGAGTTTTTGTTGATTTCATGCTAAACGATTAGACTTGACTCTCTTCTTGGCAAGCTACAACATATTCTAAGGATTAGAGCTTAATAAATCGGTGACATCTATGACCGATTTCATGTAGGTTTGTGAGTAGTTTCTCCTCTTGAGGCATGTCACATCAATGTGCATAAACATGATTTTGTCTACTTAATACCTGTATGCAATCGGATTTGTGGTTTGTTGACACATGTGGTAGAGGTCCCCCTTTCTCATTATTCCCATAATCCTCACATAGCCAAATTGAATCCTTTTTACCCATTTGCTACATCCAAAATTTGCCTACCCTAGCCGAGCTAGTAATATAGTAATGGGACTGTTTTGGCCATCCTTTGGTTTGTGCTTTATTGTTAAATATTGATTTTGTGAGAATGGTAGAAAAGGAGAAAAAGAAAAGAGAAGGATATGAAAAAAAAATGAAATGAGAAATGAAAAAAAAAGCGAGAACAGGCTGTTTTCAAGGCTGGTCGGTCCACCTACATTCTGGGTCGGTCGACCAGGACCATTGGACAGAATTTTTCTGAAAAAAAAAAGAGGAAAGGAAGAAAGAAAGAAAGAAAAGGAGAAAATTGGAGAAATTGTGATTTTCGCTCCAAAACTTAAAGCATTGGCATGTATGGAAAAATAATAAGAAGTGATCCTATAGTATGGATAGACGGTTGTTAGCTCGGTTTAACCCCTCTTCCCATAACTTATTTCAACCCCTTCTTACCCTTAGCCTCACAATCCCAAAATTGCCTCGGCATGTGTTATGGTTATCTAGTGTGGGAATGCATATGTACGGTTGTAGAGATTCTATTCATGTTAGATTGCAGGCATGTTCTTAAGGGTCGCAGATAGGTGAGAGTCTTTACTTTTATTTATCTTCTTATCTTTCACATATACATTTGACCCTTTGCTTTCATGAGTGTCTCGAGCGTACCGCGAGAGTCCAATTAGAATAAGTCTTGCAAGGTTGAAATTTTAGCATGCTATTCCAACATGTCCAATTCGTTTTGCTCTTGACATTATGCTTGATTATATTTGAAGGTTGCATTAAAATTGGTTAAGCATAGTGTTGTGTTTGGTTATAAAAAGTGTGAAATCCGTTCCATTAGAAGTTTTTCTTTCTTTTGAGTCTTAGTGCTTGCTTGAGGACAAGCAAGGTTTGGTTTGGGGAGTTTGATACGTGCCTATTTTATGCATTTTATTTATTCTTTTGGCACGTATTTTCTTACATTTTCGTGACTTTTAGTTGCTATTTCTCCCGAAACGGTTTACTTTGCATTTCTATGTTTTATATGTAGGAATACGCGGAAGTGAGCAAAACTGAACCTTATTTGCCTTTTCGGAAGCTATTTTGAGTACTAATGCGGAGCAAGGATCCGAGTTGCACATCCAAGTGTTGTTATTGGGCCAGATTAAAGCTGGAACGAACAAGAAGCGGTCGACCGACCCGCGTCAGAGGTCGACCGACCGAAGCCCAGTTCGCGTAAAAGTCCAGCAGCGCTTAAAGTGGTCGACCGACCCGCATCAGAGGTCGACCGACCAGAAGCTGACCCGGGGACTTTTGTTTCGTGTTTCTGCTTTCCTAATCTTGTAATTATTCTTATTTAAGAAGACCTAAACTCTAAAATTAGGTCAAGCAATTTATGTTAGACAAGCCTTTTATGAACAAGTAATTTTCTATTGTCAAGCACTTTATGTTAGAAGAATTCCATAGTTTAGAAAGGGATTTTATTCCAAGTTTGCATCTTTTGTTCTTAGTTCCATTAAAGTTGTAAGTTTGCTACAATTAATCTTTCCTTTTAATTCAATCTTGTTGTTCATCTTATTGTTGTTCTTTAATTCATGTTCTCCCTTTTATTGTCATCTTTATTTATGTTAGTTCCTTTAATGTTCTTAGTTCTTGTTATTGTTAGTTTCATAATTAAGAGTATGCATAGCTAATTCTTGTGATTAGGAATTAGGGGAACCATGGTAAAGATTTGATTTTGATAAGTTTAATGATTGAATTATCAATCCCCCATTGTTGTTGGTGAACTAATCCTTAAGATTGAAAGATTATTAGGACTAGTTTAACAACAACTTTGGGATTGCCATATGAACGAAAGTTTAGTGCTTTTCTAGGAACCCTAAGACCGTAAGGATTGGGTAGAATATTGACCTAAAGGTTTATTCTTTGTTCCTTGGGATTGTGTTATTCGATTATTTTACCCTTCATTGACTTGTTTTAACCATGGGGAACTAAAGTTCCCAATCTCCTTTTACCTTATTTTATTTCTCTTGTTTATTTTGTCCTTTTAGTATTAGTTTAAATCTCATATCAACCCCCCCTTTTTGGTTACTTGTAATAGACTTTAAATTCACAAACAAAATTAACCTTGTCTCTCTGTGGTTCGACCCTTGACTTATCCTATCTAAGTTTAAGCTGAGGTTTTATAAATCTTATCTTTGGCACCCCTCAACGACGGGTGTCAATAGTAGGTCAGAAAGTAGAGTGGTAGCCTACTTGTGTGGCGGCATGGATAGGAGGACGTGAGGTGAGTGTTGTGAGGTTTGGTAGGGTTTTTCGATTATCATTACAATTTTAGAAGCCCAAATCCCTACCCTGGGGATCCCTAGTTCGAACCCCATGAGAAACCCAAAACACCACTCTAGAGATCCCTAGTTCGAACCCCATGAGAAGCATAACACAACATAACAACTTATAAACGAAACAAGTACCATAACTGTATTTTAACATCGTATCAAATAGGAACCCTTAAACTAATCATAAAACCGTTTAAACCACCATAACCAATCATGATAATATCGAGGTATTACAGTCTTTCCCCCTTAAAATGAACTTCGTCCCGAAGTTCAACCACAACCAGGTCATCCTACTTAAACGAAATTGAAACGCAAACATTAACAAAATGTAACCAAAATGCTGGGTATTACAGTCTTCCTTTCTTAAAATGAACTTCGTCCCGAAGTTCACATCCCGCAGTCAACAAACCGTTCACTAGGAACATGACGAATTCAAAGTGTGACACCGCATCACATCGAAACTGATCAAAATACTTTAATCATGAAATAAAACACGAAATGTTACATTCTACCCTCGTTAAGAAAACTTTGTCCCCAAAGTTTAACGTATACCAAAGTAAAGGATGCTTCACGAATCACAATAAATATATACCCTAAGTAATCAGGTTATCAAACGTATTCAAACAATCACGACATACCAAAAAAGCCATGTCATAAAAATTAGCCATACCATAAAATCATTAAGATTTTACAATGCTATCCTCCTTAAAACATGGTTACGTCCCCGTAACCTCATTATAGAGTTTCTAGCCCCTTTCACCGTCTTACTCATTACTCTATCTCATAAACCGCAGGTCAATATTTCCGTCTCGATATCAATCTCAACTGAGAATATAACTCAACAACCAAGGTCATACTGGACCGTAGACACAATGTGGCACCACGGCCTAATAACTCATAACTCAAAATCCTCATCTCAGTTTCAATATCAATATCAATATCGTCAAAGGTTCAAAGAACCGTGCTCCACACATAAAGTATGAACTTTAAGCTACTCGCCCACGTGCCAAGGTCAACGAATACGACAACTCCCTAAAACATTGAACTACAACCTCAACACAAGTCAATCAGGGTCTTCGGTCTGGACTCTATCCATTCAAACTCTATCCCATCCGTACTTACTTTCCAAATTCATTGACATGCTTTTATGTACACTTACAATACCACAGTTCATAAAAAGAAATTGGACGCTATACCAAATCAACCTAATGCAGAACCATTATGCATAAATCAATTTAATCATTTACCAGAAGTTTGTGCATCTCACAACTTAACCCATCTCACAACAAATTAATTATCTTACCAAAAGGAGATATTAACTATTGAAATGGAGCAACTACTAATATTCAACTCAATAAGCACTCTTAAGAGACTCATATCAACTATCATGGAACATATAACCTCAAACAATAATGAGAGTAATAGGATCGGTAGAATCGTGTTACGCCGTAAACAGAATCGGAATAGATAATACTTACATACTCTTGAAATTTATCACAAATTTAATATATTACCAATAATGTAAACAACCAAGAAGCTTATAGTTCGTACTTGTCAACTTAAAATGTTTCATGCTCATAAACATATTATAGAAGCAAATCATCATTAGGAAAAGACATAGTGCAGAATTAATTAACGTAATTAAACATGGAACATTGACATATTTCACAAGACATACATAACTCATAGACTCACAAGAACGTTTAACATTCCCAGATATCAATTAGTTAACAAAATCACTTAGGTACATTTCCCGTCCACTCATATTGCATCATTTATCATGAAGCTATTATTATATTTGACTTGCACAATAAGGGTTTATACAATGCGCAGCAATTAAATATTCAAGCAGGATTTCATCTACACATAGCTACATGACTGTCATTTTGCAAACAATCACCATAATTATCAAACATCAAGCTTAAACCTGGTTTATCATTATGAAAATATTTTGAAATGTTTGAAACATTGAAAACGTAGCTTGTGACAATTTATAAACACGAATCAAAGACAAATTTTTACAAGTTATAGATCGAATCAAGACTACACAGAGACATTCTGACTCTCCTTTACTAAAACATTGGTCTTTTAGTTCATGAATTATGGAAACAAAATTAACGATAAAAGTAAACGAATTCACCAGACTGGTACTTCCATAAACCATATTTCAACAATTGATAATTCAACACATCGTGATCAGGTCGTAATATACAATATGCAATTCACTATATGGTATAATAATATGCTTGAAAAGTTATAAAGATTATAATCACAGGAAACTAGACAGAGATAGACTATCAATATACGAAAGAACATCAACAAGATTTACATTGTTCAAATAATCACAATCACATATAACCATTAAATTACTATATCATACTAATAGGCTTAACAGTTAAGTTTCATTCTGCCACTTGACAAGACTCTCCTCAGGTAATCATACTTTTGACATCACATACGAGCAACACATAATTATTTTGAGGTCGTAATACTAGACGCATAATTGGAAACGATTCTATAATAAAAAAGAAATAAACAAGGTTACGCTATCATATAATGAGGATTCATACTCATACCATACGCCTACTGTTCATGTTATTAAGGCCATATCAGGATGTCACGTGGTCAGATCACATAATTCACATTTGATTAAACTTTTATATGAAACTTCCATACCTCACAGCTTTACCAACTAAACATTCTGCAGCTACTTACAAGAATCATAAATAAATAACAGTTAATTAACGTGCGAGCGTTTTTTCTTTTCTTTTTTTTTTTGAAAAAAAGATGTAAGAATTAACTAATCGTAGGAAAAGAATTAAAAGCATATCTCAAGAGAATTATTTAATACCATATTCATAACTCAATCGGTCTGAACAAGAACTTCACAGCAATTTAACAGAAAATTAGGACACTCGCAGGAATCACAATTAACACTACTACAAAACCTCATAACTACATCAGTGAATGCACATGGGTTTTTTAAAAAGCCTATGTAGTAAATAATGCACATAGGTTTTTTCAAAAATCCGATGTCCTAATTTAGTTATTTACATCGGTTGTTTTTTACAACCCATGTCCATGACTGACGGTATTAATGGACATCTGTTGTTTTGTAAATCCCATGTCCATTAGCTGTTTATTTACATCGGCTTTATGACTAATCCCATGTCCATTCCGTTACTTCTTTTAATACATTGATTCTTTTTATTCATAGCAACACCCCTCCTTCATACATTCATTTTTTCATACTTTCATCTCTTTCAATTTTTTCTTCAAATTTCGACATTTCAAGAACTGAGTGAATAATGATCTGAGCAAATTAAACAAAAGCCCTCTACTTTCGTCCTCAAATTTCAAGATCTGAGTGAATAATGATCTAGGGTTTGCGAAAAAATCATTTTTTTGTCAAAAATTCCTTAATTCGAGAGTCCTTCATTTGAAACTTATCTCCGCCTTCCCATCACCAAGTAAGTTCGTTTCTTTTTAATCTTTAATTTGCTAGTTTTATCTTTTATTTTCGAAATTAGGGTTCATCTTTTTCGAATTTGAGGGTTTTCTGTTTGCGATTTTCTGAGTTGCTTTCGAATTCTATAAAGTATATGCATCCTATAAAGTATAAAGGTAGAAATTGTACGAGTTTATAATGTAAGGAGCTACATGTTAGTCGTATTGTGAATTGTTTTTAAGATGGAATCTCTTGTGTTTATGAAATTGAGGCGGTACTCATAAGCTGAAGGGTCCAGACTGTATCTCGTGAAGCTTATTTCACTGTTGTTAAAGGTATATTCTTCATAAACTGAAGGGTCCAGTCGTATATATTGTGAATTGTTTTTCCTAACTTACCATATTATTGGCTGGCTGCTTCCCGAACTTGTAATCTCAAATTTTTGATGGCAGAACTCGAAGATTGCTACTGGTAGCTATGGTGAAAGTAGCCGCTATAGTGAAAGTAACTTGTTTATAGTTTTAGTTCAATTCTTAAACCCTCATATTTGACTGTTTCAGTTTTTCATGTGCTTCAAAGTGAATTATATTTTCCATGTGCTTCCACGTTCACTATATTGTTAATTGTTAATTGGGACGCCATAGGCGCAGGACTTGATTCAAGAGTTACAGATACAAGTGGTGCCAAGCGCCGAAGCGGGTTTCCTGATTTTGGAGGTACCCTCTATCCTCTACTCCATTAATAATGGTTAAGTTACTTGACTTGCGAGGAGAAATTGATATAATCTATGATGGATATTTTATTTTTTAGTTGATTGTAAGGTATACATTTTAGGGTAATATTTTATTTTACATGTTTCGAAATGAACTGTAAACTTTGAGCTGGGATACAAGAAGTTTGTTCAAGTTGTTGAATAAGTTGTATTATTACATTCGCTGTCAGGTTTTCTCGGCTGGACCTATCTTCATAAGTATCAAGATGGTCCCTCCTGGTGTTCACTTTGTATTTTACAATGTTGCAACTAGGTATGCGTCTCCGATAACTTATTTGTATGTATATATCAAGACTACAAAAGCTATAGCTTTGGAATGTGGAATCCTAGCTTCGGTCTCAAGACTGCAAAAGCTATGATTGATTTGTTATAGTCCCTCCGTCTCAGTGATATGTTTACACTTTCTTTATTTCCCCCTCAAAGAATAAAAGAAGTGTAAACATCCCACTGTAACAGGGGTAATACTATTTAGATTTTTGGAAAGTTGTAATTTAAAGTAATGTTAGGGAGGGAGGGAGTACTTAATTGTATGGATGATGGATCCAATATTGGTGAACAAAATACATGTAAAAGAAGTGTAGAGTACGTAGTGAAAAGTTGAGCAGAAATGAAGGTTGATACATCTACGAGTCCTAGAGTTAACAATTTTGGTACTTCCAAAACTACAACAATCTTGGACAAGGCTAAAGCTCTGGCTCAAGCCGGTGTACCCATCATTAACCTCTGTGCCGGGGAGCCTGACTTCGACACCCCATCGCTCATTACTCAGGTCTGTTATGTTGTTTTACAATAACAACTCGTCGTTTATGTTTTACTCGTAAATAAAGATTGATATTATATTACACAGGGAGGTGTAAAAGCAATAATGGAAGGTAATACAAGGTACACAGAAAATGCTGGTACTCTACAACTTCGGACTGCTATCTCTCACAAATTCAAAGGTCATTATACTGCCAAATTAATCCTTTGTTCCAATTTTATCAAAAATCAATACTCCTAAATATGCTACTTTTTTTATAAAAAAATTAAGAGATTTCATATAATATGGTTTTGTTGATGCAGAGGAGAATGAACTAGTTTATAGTCCTGAGAAGGTTTTAGTGAGTAACGGGGCAAAACAGTCCATCTTTCAGGCCACGTTAGCTGTCTGTTCCCCTGGCGATGAGGTAAATCATCATATAAGACGGTTTTATGCAACACCTTTTATTGTATGGCTGTTCAATTCCTCTACCGGTTACATGAAGATGATGGGTTGAAATGCATCAGGTCCTGATACCAGCACCATATTGGGTGAGTTATCTGGAAATGGCCAAGTTCGCTGATGCAACTCCTGTTATTCTTCCGTCTCACATGTCCGATAAATTCTTATTAAAACCCAATCTTCTCAAGTCGAAGCTCAGTTCAAAGTCCAGGTTGTTGAATAAGTTGTATTATTACATTCGCTGTCAGGTTTTCTCGGCTTGTTTGTATGACCTGTAATGTGTAATCCTCTTATCAACTTTTCACCCAACCTTCTTCTAATTCAATTCAGCAAATGCAGGTTCACCAATCAGTTCAAATTTCCATTAATAATATTCAGAGTTCATCAGTCTCAACAGGTCTACACATCTGGTGTACTTGAAACCCATGCCAGCTACTCAGTCTGATCCTCATCTCTACACATCACTAAAAGCTCTCTGATCCTCAACACTTTCTGCACCCAACCAGGTCTGTTTGTCCATTTATTTATCCTAATTCCATCTTTTTGAATGAAATCATTAAGTAAAAATGTTAATATTTCAAAATTATTTTCAAATTTTAAGTTACTTTTAATCTTTTCCTACAAAAAGATGGTCTTACAGTAGAATTGCTCATTCCTTAATGATTAATTTGATGGGTGTTTAGGTCTATTGCAACTTATTTTGCTGGTCTTTCTTCTTGTTGCTGGACTTGTTTCACCCACACTAAGTTATTTTATAGATATATCATTAAATCTTAGTCTCATGTCCTAGGGTATCATAGACTAATGGCTCGGAAACATTTAATTGAGTCTAATCAATCTCAAACGCCTGTAAAGCTTGGGTACTCGCTTGATTCTCCTTTCTTTTATACAGCAACCAACAACAAGAGCCTACGACAACGAGCAGTAGCAGCAACAACAGTCAGTAGTAGTAACAACAACAATCAGTACCAGCAGGCAGCAGTTAACAGCAAAATCAACAACGAGTAGCATCAGCAATAGTCAGTAGCAGCAGAAGTAACAACAACCAGTAGCATCAGCAGTAGTTAGTAGCAGCAACAACCAACACTTAATAGCAAGAGCCTACAGCAACGAGCAACAGAAGCAACAACAAACAACATCAGCAACAACAAACAACTGTAGTAGCAGCAACGAGCATCAAGCAGCAGTAGCAACATCAACCTTGTATGTAGTTTGATTTCGAAAACATTGTGCGTCTTCTGCACTTTAACAGTATATATATGTATTATTGTACGTATTATGACGAACGACCTTTAATTTGTTTGGTTCGTTCTTGAAACAATGTATGACGACGAACGACTTTTGTTGTCGTAATTAGTAATGAAAAGGCTCCGTTTTCGTACAATCCCGGATTTTGGCATCATATTGGCAACAGGAATTTTGATTCCAATTTTTTTTAAACAAAACCACATTAAAGGACAGAGGTTGTAAAAAATCTGATGTATACTACCCAATAATAGACATGGGATTTTGGAAAAAACTGATGTATATAAGAGCAATAGACATGGGATTTAAACGAAAGTCTGATGTAAAAATCAACAATAGACATAGGATTATTTTTAAGGAAAAACTGATGTAAATAACATTAATGGACATAGGATTTTTACATATTAGACATGGGATTTTAAGAAAGTCCGTTGTCCATTATAAGCAATAGACATAGGATTTTTGAAACATCCGATGTCCATTAGAGTAATGCACATCAGTTGTACAACCTATGTCTATTACAAACTAAAGGACATAACTGAACTCTACATCGGTTCAAAAACCTATGTCTATTAGTCAAAAAATCCTATGTAGTAAGCAACTTTTGTAGTAGTGTAATTAACGACTCATTAAGATTTTACATGGCCTATCATCTTGAAAACGTAAGGGCATATTCTGAACAGTAGAGGTGGAATTATGCATAAACAATAACCAAGTTTTAAATGATTTCTTTTACAACATGATGGTCAAAACGAGACTGTGCAGTAACAATCTAACCACTGTCAACTAAAAGATTTATTTCACTCAAAATATAACTCCTATTAACATGAAACCAACAGCATTGTAACACCAACTCAGGAGGTTGTCATACATAAACTTTTCATACTCAAATATAGAACACATTTAAGATGGCATCCTGTACAAACAAGGTAACATCCAGGAAACTTATTAAAACAATTTGGTTCTTTTACAACTTCACATTGCTTGTACAGTATTAACATTCATTTCTTAATACCACGATACTCGTTATCTGGGTCACGGTAACGATTTCAAAACTGAAAGTAGGATCAACTAAACAACTTGATTGTTATACATGTGTATCTAAAGGAATTAGTTCCAACTAAGGCATAATCATAACTTATCCAGGTACGGAATTATAAACTAGAAGCTACTATGAGGTCCCATATTGATTACGAACTTCACATCAACTTTAAATGCGTATAGTAGACATAAAATCTTAAGTACGATATATGCAACACATATCTATATACATTCATAACTTGGGCAACACATTCCGCATATCACTAAATATGGATCACTATAGCACATGCTAATAAGATCAACATAATTACTCATCCTTACAAGAAGTTAAACCTCAAAATCATGTAATAACGATAGTCATTTAAATAACAGATAATCGTATGAACACTTCCAAAATATCAAAATCATATGATCACGTCACTCTAATCATGGCCCAACCAATACAACTTCGAACTCTGATAATTTCAATTCACTTATCCATATCAATCCACAGTTCATATCACACATATCCTTAATCAGAACTCACATATGACTTACCTCATTCTTCTCCTGCAAGGACGTTAGCACAATTTAACCAGGTCATTACATAGCCTACCCCACTCTTCAATTACTCTTTTTGGGTTCCCGAGACAGAACAGAAAGGGCCCAGGTTTGGTGTGAGGGGGCCCCTAACTCATCCCGTTCCTTTTTGGGGCTCCTATCAGTCCCATCTCGGGGTTCATTTTATTTGACTCTTCCTATGTTCATTATTATTCATTTGGTTTAGGCCTGAGGATCGTTCGCTCTGATACCACTTTGTAACACCCCCATTTATTTAAAGGCATGTACTATGACTCCTTAGATAAATAAGGGTGTCACCATCTTGGTTTCCCGAAGTAGTAGATACATAGGGAAGATAAACAGTACTTTAATTAAAATTTAAACTCATAACATGTTCTTAACAACTGAATTCAAACTGTCTTATAAAATGAAAATACAACTCATGCTAAACTGACTAAGGTGATCTAGACTCTAGTCTGGTCCGGATCCGAGCTCTTTCTTCCCATAGCTCCCCTTAGTCTCAGCCACCTGTCAATCTGCTCCCCAATAAATTGGTTCATCACAGGTGATCACGAATACACAGGGTCAACCACGAGGTTGAGTAGGGGAAAAATAAATAAACAAACTTATAATATATATATATATATAAATATTGGGATTAATCATCCCTTAACTCCGCACCGATCCAACACCAAATAAACTCCGCACCGATCCAACGCCAAATAAACTCCACACCGATCCAACGCCAAATAAACTCCGCACCGATCCAACGCCAAATAAACTCCGTGTTAGGTTCTTGTACCTACTTAGTCATACTAATATATATATTATCTTATAATAAGTTGATCTTATGCATGCTTAACTAGTGATTATGTCGATATTAAGGAGGAAAAATGAGCTCCCTTACATTGTTATTCTCGGCAAGTATAGGGCACAAATGAAGTCACCTACTTCACTTGTTCTTGAGCTTATTCACACGGATGATCCTCCTTGAACCTTCAAAGAGATGATGGCCTCCAAAAGATGAACACCAAGACACACTACTCTCAACTATTTGTATGTTATTGTGCTAGAATCAACACACAAAATCTCTAGATAGTGTAAGGAGGCACACGGTTTTTAGGGTTAGAAAATATGAATTTTATTTTCTTTCTTTTGTTCTCTCTAAACAACCAAAAACCTAAGTGTAGTATGAATGAATGAGATAGTGTGTAGAACCAAAGAATAAAACCCTCTTTTGCTCTCTCATTTGGTTCGGCCGTGAGCCATGGGTAGAGTGCCCAATGGTTGGCACCTCTACATCATACAATGTTTCCCATGCTTGCCTTCACATTTATTCTCTTGTCTTTATAATGTTCCTATAACAAAATGTGTATGTTTGTTTGTGTATGTGAGATCACACGGTCCATGTCACACAATGGACCCATACGAACATTAGTTAGAATAACATAATTTACGTAGTTTGTAGTTTAACATTTAAACTCTTTATCCTAAATTATAAGTAGTTATAAGTAATTAACTAATTACTTATAATATATTTAGTTACTACAACAATTGTAGCTTTAAATAATTCATTCAACAAACTTTACGTTTCATAAACATATAAATGATAGTGATGACATTTCAATCACTAAAACAATTTATAATCCTATTATAAATTATCTCCTTATTTTATTCATAATCTAGAAATGAATTAACTCGTATCATATACAGTTATTTCATTTATTATTGAGAGAGTTGTCCTTAAGGTGTGACCTAAAGGGATCAACTGGTCACCACCGTCATTACGACAGTAATGTTAAACTCTAGCAAGCCAATCATTACCGATTAATGTTGACCAGTTGACTTATGATAAAGAATCATCCCATGAATATTCTTTTATAGAGATTTGTCAATTTAATATATAATTGACGTGATCACATTATTGTCGAGGACACTTACTCCAACAATCTCACAAGTGTGGATCACCGATTCTCTTGTTCAATTACATCATCTCCCACTCAATTCAAGGTGTCTTACAGGTCGTACTTGCACGTGATCAAATCAATAGTGGTTTTTCTCGATATGGAGCGTAACTGTTGGACCGGAATTATCTACCATAGATAGTCTCCGAGCGTGGCCACGCATTTCCAGTTCACTACTCCTCGAGTGGTCTTGAGATTTAAGATAACCCTGACAAGGGGCAGAACAATTCCTTTCCAACTGTCCTCCTTGGCCAACATCATCCATTGTGACCCAAAATATATCCATTTGACCCCTTTTACGGAAGATCGTAAAATATAAATTAAAGTCATTCTGAATAATGTCACCTCTAGAGCAACCAGTCTCTAGTCAAAGAATCGACTCATAAGAATATATATAGCAGCTCTTGCCACGACCAAGCTCCATTGAATTCTAAAGAACTCTATAAGCGGTCACTGCCCGACACAAGTGTACCTTACAGTTTGTCTATATGATCGACTAGTCATCCCTTATGACTCTATGGTGTCAGAACTCACAATCAATCGCATCATAATCTAGTCACTTCGAGACGTCACCTCATATAAGTGACTAGGGCAATACTAAGTTAATCCAATTCACTTCTACAGGGTTCAGCAATTGTCTTACAATCCTGTTTGGATTTAACAAAGTATATATAAAATAAACAAGTTGTATAAAACTTTAAATGATGAACGAGATTATCTTTTTTTTTTTTTGCTAAAATGTAAGAATTTCATTTCATCAAACCACAATATACAACTCCAATTTTTAGAGTATCTCAGGGGTACAGTTTACTGCCTCAACACATAACTCACTTTTTTGCCTACTGAAACTCAATTTTTGCTAACCAAACCATATCTGTTCTGGTGATTCTACTTGAGGTAATTTGCTTAAACCTCATTCTCAGGACCTCTTTAATCTGCTTGGCAATAATTTCTGGTCGCACGACTCTCTGATGTACCCTCGCATTGTTTCTCTGCAGCCAAATGCAATACCAATTAGCTAAAATTGTTGCTATAGTGATCAACTTTCGCTGTGTCCCCCATCTTCTAGTAGCCACTGATAGAATGCTTAACTCACAGCTTATATCAGCACTGAGCCATTCACCCATCATCTTCAAAAGCTTCATACTAAACTGGCAATCCACAAATAAGTGTCTATGATTTTCTGATTGCCTCTGACAAATGCAATAACTATCATCTGCACTAACATTAAAGCCAAACAACCTATCTTTCAGCAGTAACCTTTCCTGAACAACCATACATCCAATAAAACAGTGTTTAGGAAGAGCCATAGAGCACCAAATGGCCTTATGCCACGCCACTGGATCTCTCCTAACTCGTATCCACTCATAGCATGTTTTAACTGTATAACCCCCTACTCCTATGCTCCACCTACCATCAACAAAACCCTCCTGAATATGCTCTTTGACAGAGCAGATCTTCCTCCAGTACCACGAAGACTCTGGCAAAGGTTTATAATCACTCCATCTTGTTTGCTTCATATACACATGAGTCACCCACTGAACCCATAACTTCTCAGGATGTTCAAAAATCCACCAAACTAGCTTTCCAACCAAAGCCTTATTCCACACAATTCCTTGTTTTATTTCCAACCCTCCTTCCTTCTTAGGCACACAGATCTTATGCCAGCCTATAGGAGGCACCTTGTTATACTCCACATGACCTTCCCACAAAAAATTCCTACAGATATTTTCCACTCTTTGAATGACCCCTTTAGGTAACACAAACATCGAAGCCCAATAATTATGCATCGTAGATAACACAGAAATAACCAGTGTAACCCTTCCTGCATATGTCAAATGTTTCGAGCCCAAACCATAAATTCTATAAGTGATCTTATCTATCAAGCCACTGCAATCTCTTTTTTTTAATCTCCTTGCAGTTATTGGCACCCCCAGGTATTTAAATGGTAACATACCTTCAGTGAAACCGGACACCTTCATTATATCCTCCCTCAATTCTCTGTGAACACCATTAAAGTAGCAGCATGATTTCTGGGAATTCATCTTCAATCCAGAAGCAATTGAGAATGCTGCATATGATCTTAATAAGACCATTATTGACTGAGCATTTCCTTTACAAAACATTAACAGATCGTCTGCAAACATTAAATGAGTTAGCTTGAGAGACTTGCAAAGAGGATGATACTGGAATTTCATCTGTTCTGTTGCACACTTCAAAATTCTGCTCAAATACCCCATGCTTAGAGTAAACAACAGAGGTGACATGGGATCACCCTGCCTCAATCCTTTCTTACCATTGAAAAAACCAAAGCATTCCCCATTTAGAGCAATAGTAAAGGATGCATTTGTAACACACTCCATGACTAACTCCACAAACTTTCCTTGGAATCTAAAGGCCACCAGAATCTCCCTCAGAAACTTCCAACTCACAGAGTCATACGCCTTCATCAAATCCATCTTAAACATACATCTTGCTGAACAATTTTGTCTATTATACAATCTGACCAAATCTTGGCATATCAGAATGTTCTCAATGATACTCCTTCCTTTGATAAATCCTCCCTGATTCAAACTAATTAAATCTGGTAACACTAATGACAACCTATTGCAGATCAGTTTAGTAATGCACTTATACAATACATTACAACAAGCAATTGGCCGAAATTGTGTCACATGAGTAGGCATAGCACATTTTGGAATCAGAGTCAATATGGTTGCATTGAGCTGCTTCAATACCTTACCTGATTCAAACACATCCAACACTGCATCACACACCTCATTCCCTATAATACTCCAAGAATCCTTGAAAAATGCACTTGAGTATCCATCTGGGCCAGGGGCCTTATGATCTGGAATGGAAAAAATAACCTCCTTAATTTCTTTTCTAGTTACTCTTTGCATCAAAATGTCTGAATGTCCTTCACTACAAATTTGCCCAGTTCTGATAATTTTTGTATTAACTGGAACTGTCTCCACTGCCACACCAAGCAATTGATTATAATAGTTTAGGAAGGCATCTTGGATAGCTTGAGGTTCATCATGAACTCTTCCCTTAACATCTGTAATTTGAAGAACTTGATTCCTGAGAAAATGCTTCTTAATAACTCCATGGAAATATTTAGTGTTTGAATCACCATCCTTAACCCAATTCACCTTTGCCTTTTGTGTCAAAAATTGAGTGCAGGCAGCTTGTAATTCTCTGTATTCAATAACTGCAGCCTTCTCTTTAGACAACCATTCCTCATCTCCCATATTCAAGACAATCTGGCTCTGAATATACTCCAGATTTTTCAAAGCCACCATTGTACTCTTCTCAATATCACAAAAATACTCTTTATTATACTCTTTAAACTTGTACTTCAGCTGCTTTAGTTTTTGAGTGAGACAATACATCTTCGTGCCATACACATTGCTCCCCCACCAATTACTTAAATGAGACAGATAATGAGGAGCTTTCCCCCACATATTGGAATACTTGAAGGGTTTCTTGTGATGATCTTTTTGCTCCGTACTCTTAATTATACAAGGTGTGTGATCAAAATCACCTTCAGGCATAAAATGAGCAACCATATCTCCCATACTCACACTCCACTCACCATTCACTAGAGCCCTATCCAATCTACTATAGGCTCTTGTTGCAGGATCCTGTTTATTATTCCATGTAAACAAGGAACCAATAGCAGGAATATCCACCAATTCACATTGAGTTACACAACTTTGAAACTCATGAATTTCAATATCTGTACTCATCCCTCCTAATCTTTCAGCATGAGCAAGGACAGTGTTAAAATCCCCACACACTAACCAAGGCCATCCAACCTTCTGATGAAACATAGGTAACTGCTGCCAAAGACTTTGTCTGCCCTGAAGATCATTAAAAGCATACACTATAGACATCCTAAACTTTATACTGGTTGAAATTTCCTCCACCTTCATGTTGATAGATTGAGCAGAATAATCATAGAACTCAATATGAAAAATAGTAGGGTTCCACAAAATCCAAATTCTCCCTCCCTTGTGCCATCTATTATTAGTAGTTAAACTCCATCCGTCCAATAAGATGCCATTCAGATTTTTTAGAGACAAGGCTTTCACCTTTGTCTCAAGGAGTCCAAATAATCCAACTTTGTTCATATGCAAAAACCACTTAACATGTCTCTGTTTAGTTGGATTATTCAGCCCCCTAATGTTCCAAAAACCAATGTTATGCATTCCCCACCCTAGGGTGAGGAACACTACCACTCGTCCCAATTCCTTCCTTGGGTGTACATGATCTATTAAGAGCCTCTAAAAATGTCTGTTGTCCAAAGGTATTCATACTACAAGCACCAGCAGTAGCCTCCTGCCTACTCAGTCTAACTGCAGGTCGCAATGGAGTATTGCCCAGAGAGTATGTCCCATTCTTATTCCAAACAACTGGTGTTTCCATTGGCACCTCAGTAACTGGTATAGTAGTCCTGGGTAAGTCAGTAACTGATGGTGGCAAATCCTCCTGAATAACTTGCTTCTGTCTCCATTCTTGCACAGGTTTCTGCCTCAAAGGACCAACATGCTTCTTCCTCCTACAGTCCTTCTCAGTATGACCTAATCCTTTGCAATGTTGACACATAACAGGTTTCCATTCATATTCTACCTCCACCACCACTACCTCCCCATGTTCATCCAGAAACTTAATCTTATCCAGCAATTCATTACCAAACTCTACCTCAATCATTACCCTAGCATATCCAATTCTAGTTTTGGCATCAGGAGCCTGATCACACCTAATAAACTTTCCCAAAATTCCGGCTATCCTTTCCAACCCTTTCCCCCAAAATTTAAGAGAAAGATGATGAAACTTAACCCATAAAGGAACCGATTTTACAGCATGTTTAACTAGATCAGTATTAGAGGACCATGGCTTAACTATTAACGGTTTATTATCAAACAAATAATGACCCTGCTTCAAAACTGCATCCATAGCCTCTTTAGTTTTAAATCTTACCAGAAACACCCCATTAGGAAGAAAGGATAAAGAGTCCACCTGATGCTGCATCCATAGTCTTCGAATAAAACCCTCAACAATCTCCCATGGTGGATTCGCTCCCAAGATGAAACAATACACAAAGAATTTCTAGTGTTCCATTTCTACTTGTATTTCTTCTTCAGTAAACCGTATCAGTTCAACTTCCTCCTCTATAGTCTCCAAGGAACCCATTCCAGACACCTCCATAGCCACTTCAGGATCATCTAAGATGTGCTCCACTAGAGTCTCCAAAGGTAATGGTGGAATTTCCATAATACTCCCCATAGTTCTCTCATGCCTACGATCTTGACTCGATGGTCCAGTTGTTGTTGGTAAACTTGGAAATGCTTCATTGGTTGTAGAGGAAAGGAGATCAAATTTATTTTGAAATTGATTATTTGATTGATTGTGTTGTTTTTGTTTTTGATTATTTGCAGATCTATGCCCAGAATTTCTTGCGGCCGTCATACTCCTAGGTTGCAGGAATCTCCTAGATTTCAGTAACAAAATCGCCTTCTCTCTCTCTCTCTACCCATGAGATTATTATTATAATTAGTTAGAACGAGATTATCTTATATGAACGTAAAAACAACATTTTTCATTTCATATCGTATAATCGGTTACACATTGGGTAAACTCTTAAGACCCATAGAACGTGCATGAGAATCATGCTTAGCTTGCGACAAGGGTTTGGTTAAAGGATCAGCCACATTATCGTCTGTCCCAACCTTACATATCGCTATTTCCTTCCTATCAATGAAATCCCGAATTACATGATATTTTCTTGGTACATGTCTAGATTTATTACTAGACTTCGGCTCCTTAGCCTGAAAGACAGCACCATTGTTATCACAGTACAGGGTGATAGGATCTTCAGCATTTGGAACTACCCTTAGTCCCTCGATAAATTGCCTTATCCATACTGCCTCCTTAGCAGCTTCTGATGCTGCAATGTACTCTGCTTCCGTTGTAGAATCCGCAACGACTGGTTCTTTGAAGCTCTTCCAACAAATGGCACCACCATTCAGATAAAGACAAATCCAGTCTGGGATTTAAAATCGTCTTTATCTGTTTGGAAGCTTGCATCTGTGTAACCCTTTACACACAAATCTTCTTCCCCTCCAAACACTAAGTATGAATCCTTAGTTCTTCTCAAGTACTTAAGGATGTTCTTTACTGCAATCCTGTGACTTTCTCCTGGATTTGCTTGATATCTACTAGTCATGCTCAAAGCATACGAGACATCAGGACTAGTGCATATCATGGCGTACATGATAGATCCCACGGCGGAAGCATAAGGGATCATTTTCATGCGTTCAACATCCTTGGGCTCTGTGGGAGATTGAGACTTCCTCAATATAATGCCACTTCCCATGGGGATAAACCCTCTCTTGGAATTTCCCATGCTGAACCGTCGAAGAATCTTATCGATATAAGGTTCTTGACTTAGTGCCAATATCCGCTTGGATCTATCTCTATAGATCCGGATACCTAATATGCATTGTGCATTTCCTAGATCTTTCATCTGAAAATGGTTACCTAACCATCCTTTCACTGATGAAAGCATTGGAACATCATTTCCAATGAGAAGTATGTCATCCACATACAAGATTAGGAATACAACATTGCTCCCACTGAATTTCATATATAGACAAGGTTCCTCGACACTTCGAGTGAAACCATTTTCTTTTATGACTTCATTGAAGCGATGATTCCAACTCCTCGATGCTTGCTTAAGACCATAGATGGATCTCTTAAGCTTGCATACCTTGTTAGGATCTTTAGGATCTTCAAAACCCTCAGGTTGTATCATATACACATCATCCTTTAAATGCCCATTTAAGAAGGCGGTTTTGACGTCCATTTGCCACACTTCATAATCATGAAATGCGGCAATCGCTTACATTATCCTAATGGATCTAAGCATAGCTACAGGAGCGAAGGTTTCATCATAATGAAGACCTTGAACTTGGGAAAACCCCTTAGCTACTAGCCTAGCTTTATAGACATCATCATGCCCTTCTATGCCATTCTTCACCTTGAAGATCCACTTGCATTGGAGAGGTCTCATCGCCTTAGTCAAGTCTACCAAGTCCCATACTTGGTTTTGATGCATAGAATCCATCTCGGATACCATAGCCTCTTGCCATTTGGCGGAGTCGGGACTAGAGATTGCAGCTTTGTAAGTGGTAGGCTCATCACTTTCCAAAAGTAATACGTCTAGGCTACCATCTTTCTCAATTAGTCCAACATACCTATCAGGTTGATGTGGGACCCTACTCGACCTCCTGGGTGGAATAGGTACCGCAGTGGATGAAGAAGGAACATCTTCATCTATCTCAGCTTCAGTTTGTGGCTCTTGAACTTCTCGAACTTCATTAAGTTCAAAATTTCTCCCACTCTGTCTCTTAGAAATAAACTCCTTTTCTAAGAAGACAGCCTCAGAAGACACAAACACTTTGTTTTCATGAGGTTTGTAGAAGTGGTAGCCACGTGAGGTGGTTGGATAACCAACAAATATGCATTTTTCGGATCTTGGTGCGATTTTGTCATCGTTTTTAGATTTGACATAAGCATCGCACCCCCATATCTTCATATAGGATAAGTTAGGAATTTTTCCTTTCCACATCTCATATGGAGTCTTATCGGTCGCTTTCGTTGGACTATTGTTCAACGATTTGATGGCTGTGAGGATCGCAAATCCCCAAAATGAATTAGGTAAATCAGTTTGGCTCATCATTGATCGGACCATATCCAATAAGGTTCGTGTGGTGTTCCTGGAGGTGAAAGTTGTGACACAATGCCACACTCCTTTAGATGTGAATCAAATTCATTACTAAGATATTCTCCACCACGATCGGATCGTAATGTTTTAATCTTCCTGTCGAGTTGGTTCTCTACTTCATTCTGAAATTCTTTAAATTTCATAAAAGCTTCACTCTTATATTTCATTAAGTAGATATACCCATACCTACTTAAATCATCGGTGAAGGTGATAAATTAGTCATAATTGCCTCTAGCGGTGATTGATAGTGGTCCGCATACATCCGTATGTATTAGTCCCAATAACTCACTGGCTCGTGTCCCTTTACCACTAAAAGGGTTACGAGTCATCTTTCATAGAAGGCAAGCTTCGCATGTACCATAAGATTCATATTCGAATGGTTTAATTATGTTGGTCTTTACCAATCTTTTAATGCGATTCTCATTTATGTGACCAAGTCGACAATGCCAAACATATGATTCATTTGGATCACTTGTTTTAATTCTTTTGTTATTAACGTTGTAGACATTATTAGACGAGTCGGAAGTTTCCAAAACATAGATTCCATTAATTGAATTGACACGGCCAACTACCATGTCATTCTTAGAAATTACACAACAATTGTCTTTAATGGAAAAATTATATCCCTTAATGTCCAACATTGCAACAGAAATAATGTTTTTGGAAAGAGACGGTACAAAATAACAATTATTAAGTTTGAGCTCGTATCCACTCGTCAAGGCAAGAGTGCAAGTTCCTTTTGAAGTGGCCGCTACCCGAGCTCCATTTCCAAGTCGGAGATCTATATCACCCTTGTCCACTTTCTCCACTTCTCTTAAACCCTGCAAACAATTACAAAGGTGAGAACCACATCCGGTATCCAATACCCATGATGTGTTGGATGTAAAATTTATGTCAATAACAAAAATTTCAGATTTGGAATTACCTAACGGAATCACAAGACCTTCTTGGATATGACGTAAGTACTTGGGGCAATTCCTCCTCCAATGGCCCATGACACTACAATAGTGGCATCGCCCTTTTTCTAACTTTCTCTTCTTCTTCTTATTCTTTGCAAGACATTTCTTGCTAGAACTCCCACTGGCTTCATCATAAGCCCTTTCTTTCAAGTACAAGGCATCCAATTCTTCATTTAGCTCATCTATATAAGCCGTGTCAAGAAGTGGTCCCCTTTTGGGAGGTGGGAAAGAAGTAATAAAGTTAACACTGCCATCCGGACCCGTTCCGAAATGAACTTCTCTACTAGTATCAATGTTGTTTTGGTTGCAAATATCATCGAAAACATTGTGACAAGAATCAATAGTGATAGGGTTGAATGAATCCATTGCGATAAAATAACTACAAAAACGGAAACGAAGGAAAATTAACGTTCATCATTTTGATACTTGTTAAACATTTTAAACAAGTTAAGTATTTACTTAACGATCTCTTACACAATTAAGTAAATAAACCCGAGACCCAAACCCATACTAATCCGGGCACGGTGTAGCCGATTCAACCCGTATTGGTATAATTTGGTGGATTAACCCTTTAATCGGTTCTACTCTTAGAACTCTCGGTCGACAATTTTCTTAAAATTATCTTTAGCCCGAACTTATTGCAACTACGGTTACGAATACTTTCGTTGAGATCGACCAAATTTCAAGGTGTAATCCTCATTACCCCACTTACCCAACGTGACAATTTTAGTACCCCGGTTTAGCCGAGCCTACATGTTTGTGAGGAAGGGATTCATGGGTCCATACTCTTTGGTAAGGCTAAGTCTCAATATTGTAAATGTAAGAGATCTTATCAATTATTATCTATCTCCTTTTAAGTGAACTAATTAGGTGAATTATCGATAATAAAATGATACGTTGAAGACCCGATACTCGATATGCATGACATGTTAATGGCAATTTGGCTATGCATGCAACATATTAAAACAAAATAAAGCAAACGATAAATTCCTAGTATGGCCTTATCCTAGAAAAGAAATAACAAGAGTACAAATTCGGAAACTAACTCCTTTGGTCCCTTGAACTTGACGAGGCACTTGATTGGAACTCCTTTCCGAATGACACCGTCTTCAAGGTTCTCCGGAAATTACAAGAATTACAACTTTTCTAGTCTACTTTATACATTATAAAATAGAAATAAATTACAATTGGGTGATACGAGATCACAAAATTACAACCGAATCGGTAACCCCTTACATTACGGGAAATACCAATTTAAAAACTAAGGTCATACTAGAATAATTACAAGATTCAAAATAATGTAATATAATATGACATTCATAAGAAAAACGCAGCAATATATATATGTTATGAATATGTTCATTTTAATGCCAAATCGCCCTAATAACTTATTATGTCGAAATTAACCCGGTTTTATGAGATTTTAGCATTTTTAACTCTTTTAAAATGCATAAATTAAAACATAAACAACTTATGTTCTAAATAATATCCTAACACATTTTAGGATTCAAAATTAGTCATAAATAATTTTGATAATAATTAACACTTTAATTATATTAATATTGTTCATAATGCCAAAATCCATAACATTTACGAATTAAATCCAAACAAATATAAAATTTCGAAAATTTTGGATTTTATTTTTCACTAAAATTCTGAAAATATTATTTTAATATTTATAATGTAAAAATTTTGGTCATTTTATTCGAAATTTAACTCGAAATATCATATATTTATGGCCAAAATTACCTCTTAATACGGTTTTAACAATAAAAATCGTAAAACATGCTATACAAAATCATATTGTACCAAATTTTACATACATTAAGTAAAATAAGCATGTGAGGTCGTGTGAAAATTACAAGGCTAGAAACATTTTCTTTCTATTTTAAATCTCATAATTTATCAATATAACCTAAAAAACATTTTAGGACCATATTTAAATTACATGCCAAAATGTCGAGTGATATACATATGAGTCTATAAATATTAGTTTTGTTTTAAGTCTCAAAAACTCGGAAAAACTATAAACCGATTAAGCATGCAACAACAAAGCTCTGATACCAATTGTTAGGTTCTTGTACCTACTTAGTCATACTAATATATATATTATCTTATAATAAGTTGATCTTATGCATGCTTAACTAGTGATTATGTCGAGATTAAGGAGGAAAAATGAGCTCCCTTACATTGTTATTCTCGGCAAGTATAGGGCACAAATGAAGTCACCTACTTCACTTGTTCTTTAGCTTATTCACACGGATGATCCTCCTTGAACCCTCAAAGAGATGATGGCCTCCAAAAAATGAACACCAAGACACACTACTCTCAACTATTTGTATGTTATTGTGCTAGAATCAACACACAAAATCTCTAGATAGTGTAAGGAGGCACACGGTTTTTAGGGTTAGAAAATATGAATTTTATTTTCTTTCTTTTGTTCTCTCTAAACAACCAAAAACCTAAGTGTAGTATGAATGAATGAGATAGTGTGTAGAACCAAAGAACAAAACCCTCTTTTGCTCTCTCATTTGGTTCGGCCGTGAGCCATGGGTAGAGTGCCCAATGGTTGGCACCTCTACATCATACAATGTTTCCCATGCTTGCCTTCACATTTATTCTCTTGTCTTTCTAATGTTCCTATAATAAAATGTGTATGTTTGTTTGTGTATGTGAGATCACACGGTCCATGTCACACAATGGACCCATACGAACATTAGTTAGAATAACATAATTTACGTAGTTTGTAGTTTAACATTTAAACTCTTTATCGTAAATTATAAGTAGTTATAAGTAATTAACTAATTACTTATAATATATTTAGTTACTACAACAATTGTAGCTTTAAATAATTCATTCAACAAACTTTACGTTTCATAAACATATAAATGATAGTGATGACATTTCAATCACTAAAACAATTTATAATCCTATTATAAATTATCTCCTTATTTTATTCATAATCTAGAAATGAATTAACTCGTATCATATACAGTTATTTCATTTATTATTGAGAGAGTTGTCCTTAAGGTGTGACCTAAAGGGATCAACTGGTCACCACCGTCATTACGACAGTAATGCCAAACTCTAGCAAGCTAATCATTACCGATTAATGTTGACCAGTTGACTTATGATAAAGAATCATCCCATGAATACTCTTTTATAAAGATTTGTCAATTTAATATATAATTGACGTGATCACATTATTGTCCAGGACACTTACTCCAACACTCCGCACCGATCCAACGCCAAATAAACTCCGCACCGTATCACAAGACCCATTATATCAATTTCAGTATCATAAGAATATATGGTCAATAAATAATATCACAGCATTATTCACTCAACAAGGTATATATATAATTCACAACAGTTAATAATCATGTTTCACATCATAAACGAGTGCACAGTTAAACCCCTACCTCAAATAGCAGGTATGCAGGTAAGTCTAAGGCTTGCTAGAAATATTCCACGTGAAACCCGCTACCTAAACACATATACGTAATGAATAAATTATCTTCCCGAATCCCGTCACAACCAATACTTACTATAATTAGAAACCTTCCATAAATGGAAAGTTTCCAAAAATAGAAACCCATTATAAATGGAAAGTTTCCATAAATAGAAACTTCCCTAACTTAATCATTTTTTTTCCCTACTCATAAACTTCAACAATCCAATAACGAATAATATAGCAAGAACGAATATACGACTATTATTAAATTAGTAGTAAATTAATAACACCAAAATAATAATAATAATAATAATAATAATAATAAAAAAAATAATAAATCAAAATAAACATTCAGCCACCACAACCGACGCCAAGCACCTCTCCACCGTGCACAGACCACACGACCACCAGCCACCACCCTATCCCGACACCACTGGCAACCTGCCACCACTACGACACCATGAAACCTAACGCCGACCGCCGGTGAAGTGGCTGGAGCCCTCACCGATGGCAGTCCCTCACCCCAGCCGCTGCTACACCCCTTGCTCCATATCCAACGAAATCTCCTGCAACCCCAACTACCACCACCGACACCATCCGTGACCACCAACAAACCTTTCTCTGACACGCGACCTACCAACCATGGTGGTACCACCGCATCGACCTCCCCCGAGTCAACGGTGGTACCACCCCCACCTCATCTCTGAAAACCACATAAACGATAACCCTTCTGACCAGACCCCACGAATCCGACCATCGACACCTACCTGACCACCTCTGCCCGCCGTGACCACCTCCCTGACACTCCCCCAACAACCCATAACAACAGACGACCACCGTAGGGTAATTGTGACACCCTCCAACCCTTCGATTTAAGGACACAGACCCTAACACAGAGAGGCAAGGACTCACGTTTAAGCATTACAAACGTACCTGGTTCAGGGTGGTCTCGAAAGGTGCTAGGCACGACTGGCCTCACCGTGATGGCTCTCTCTCTCGTCTGGGTGGTGGCGGCAGAGGGATTAGGGTGTGAGTTATGTTGATAGTAGGTCAGAAAGTAGAGTGGTAGCCTACGTGTGTGGCGGCATGGGTAGGAGGACGTGAGGTGAGTGTTGTGAGGTTTGCTAGGGTTTTTCGATTATCATTACAATTTTAGAAGCCCAAATCCCTATCCTAGGGATCCCTAGTTCAAACCCCATGATAAACCCAAAACACCACTCTAGAGATCCCTAGTTCGAACCCCATGAGAAGCATAACACAACATAACAACTTATAAACGAAACAAGTACCATAACTGTATTTTAACATCGTATCAAATAGGAACCCTTAAACTAATCATAAAACCGTTTAAACCACCATAACCAATCATGATAATATCGAGGTATTACAGTCTTTCCCCCTTAAAATGAACTTCGTCCCGAAGTTCAACCACAACCAGGTCATCCTACTTAAACGAAATTGAAACGCAAACATTAACAAAATGTAACCAAAATGCTGGGTATTATAGTTTGTAACACCCCCATTTATTTAAAGGCATGTACTATGACTCCTTATATAAATAAGGGTGTCACCATCTCGGTTTCCCGAGGTAGTAGATACATAGGGAAGATAAACAGTACTTTAATTAAAATTTAAACTCATAACATGTTCTTAACAACTGATTTCAAACTGTCTTATAAAATGAAAATACAACTCATGCTAAACTGACTAAGGTGATCTAGACTCTAGTCTGGTCCGGATCCGAGCTCTTTCTTCCCATAGCTCCCCTTAGTCTCAGCCACCTGTCAATCTGCTCCCCAATAAATTGTTTCATCACAGGTGATCACGAATACACAGGGTCAACCACGAGGTTGAGTAGGGGAAAAATAAATAAACAAACTTATAATATATATATATATATATATATATATATATATATATATATATATATATATATATAAATATTGGGATCAATCATCCCTTAACTCCGCACCGATCGAACACCAAATAAACTCCGCACCGATCCAACGCCAAATAAACTCCGCACCGATCCAACGCCAAATAAACTCCGCACCGATCCAACGCCAAATAAACTCCGCACCGATCCAACGCCAAATAAACTCCGCACCGATCCAACGCCAAATAAACTCCGCACCGTATCACGAGACCCATCATATCAATTTCAGTATCATAAGAATATATGGTCAATAAATAATATCACAGCATTATTCACTCAACAAGGTATATATATAATTCACAACAGTTAATAATCATGTTTCACATCATAAACGAGTTCACAGTTAAACCCCTACCTCAAATAGCAGATATGCAGGTAAGTCCAAGGCTTGCTAGAAATATTCCACGCGAAACCCGCTACCTAAACACATATACGTAATGAATAAATAATCTTCCCGAATCCCGTAACAACCAATACTTAATATAATTAGAAACCTTCCATAAATGGAAGTTTCCAAAAATAGAAACCCACTATAAATGGAAAGTTTCCATAAATAGAAACTTCCCTAACTTAATCATTTTTTTTCCGGACTCATAAACTTCAACTATCCAATAACGAATAATATAGCAATAACGAATATATGACTATTATTAAATTAGTAGTAAAATAATAACACCAAAATAATAATAATAATAATAATAATAATAATAATAATAATAAATCAAAATAAACATTCAGCCACCACAACCGACGCCAAGCACCTCTCCACCGTGCACAGACCACACGACCACCAGCCACCACCCTATCCCGACACCACTGGCAACCTGCCACCACTACGACACCATGAAACCTAACGCCGACCGCCGGTGAAGTGGCCGGAGCCCTCACCGATGGCAGTCCCTCACCCCAGCCGCTGCTACACCCCTTGCTCCATATCCAACGAAATCTCCTGCAACCCCAACTACCACCACCGACACCATCCGTGACCACCAACAAACCTTTCTCTGACACGCGACCTACCAACCATGGTGGTACCACCGCATCGACCTCCCCCGAGTCAACGGTGGTACCACCCCCAACTCATCTCTGAAAACCACATAAACGATAACCCTTCTGACCAGACCCCACGAATCCGACCATCGACACCTACCTGACCACCTCTGCCCGCCGTGACCACCTCCCTGACACTCCCCCAACAACCCATAACAACAGACGACCACCGTAGGGTAATTGTGACACCCTCCAACCCTTCGATTTAAGGACACAGACCCTAACACAGAGAGGCAAGGACTCACGTTTAAGCATTACTAACGTACCTGGTTCAGGGTGGTTTCGAAAGGTGCTAGGCACGACTGGCCTCACCGTGATGGCTCTCTCTCTCGTCTGGGTGGTGGCGGCAGAGGGATTAGGGTGTGAGTTATGTTGATAGTAGGTCAGAAAGTAGAGTGGTAGCCTACGTGTGTGGCGGCATGGGTAGGAGGACGTGAGGTGAGTGTTGTGAGGTTTGCTAGGGTTTTTCGATTATCATCACAATTTTAGAAGCCCAAATCCCTACCCTAGGGATCCCTAGTTCGAACCCCACGAGAAACCCAAAACACCACTCTAGAGATCCCTAGTTCGAACCCCATGAGAAGCATAACACAACATAACAACTTATAAACGAAACAAGTACCATAACTGTATTTTAACATCGTATCAAATAGGAACCCTTAAACTAATCATAAAACCGTTTAAACCACCATAACCAATCATGATAATATCGAGGTATTACAATTTAGCAACTTTTACCATTTTTAATAAATCATGCCATATATTGCTCGATTTTAACAATTAAAATCATTTCTCATGCAAAATTCGAAATAAAAAGCTCAAAATTTACATGCATGCTAGAAAAATATATATGACACTGTATAGAATTTTCATGGCCAAATTCAAACCCAAACTATTTAAGTTGAATTTATGTCACTAATATCTGGATTTTTACCATAAAAATCAATATTCATGCAATATAAAAAAAAATTCTGGAACATTTAACATACATTTTAGATATTGCATGTGACATCTTCAAAAAATTTCGTAGCTAAATTCACAATCTAACTATATAAACCCATTTTTCACTCATTTTATGACAATTTAACATTTAAATTTCACAAACCATTCATAAAACTCAAATAATTTCGAAAATTATATATTCATAATATGTTAAATGCATGTGAGTATATAAAAATCTCGGCCAGAAAGTTTATATTACTATTTTTCCATAATAAAAACGATTTTAACCGATTATATAGCATAAATTAACAATTTAATTATAAGTTTGAACAATATTATTCCATAAACGATTCATAATGACTTAAAACATTTTTAAGACCAGAAAGTATACATGCATTGAAAATTTCGTGCATATCATATATGTACTAATTATTTACGTTTTTAATTTTAATCACATTACTCGCAAAAATCGTAAAATCGAGTTGCATGCAAGCAACCAAATGCTCTGACACTACAAAACAATACGCTATTTGCGACGGAATAATCCGTCGCAAAAAGGGTTAAATCCGTCGCAAATGATGATTTTGCGACGGAATTGCGACGGACTGTGTCTGTCCCTTATTTTTGTCGCAAAAAGTTATTTTGCGACGGAATTTGCCGTTGCAAACTTTTTGCGACGGATTGACCTTATTATGCGACGGACTGACTTTGATCAGAAGTCAAGGTCAGTCAAGGTTTGCGACGGAAAGTCCGTCGCAATTAGTCCCTTTTGCGACGGATTTTCCGTCGCAAATCGTGACTGACCTTGACTTTTGGTCAAAGTCAGTCAAGATTGGCGACGGAAAATCCGTCGCAAAAGGGACTATTTGCGACGGACTTTCCGTCGCAAACCTTGACTGACCTTGACTTCTGGTCAAGGTTTGCGACGGAATGTCCGTCGCAAATTGAGACATTTCCGTCGCAAATTCCTGTATGATTTTCCGGTTTCAGCCCTTTCTCCAGCCCCCCATTTCCAATGAAATGGCTCATTTTTCCCTTTTGCAAGCTCTCCAAACCTGCAATTTCAGCAAAAACAACCCAGCAACAAAGAACTTGTCGGAGACAAGGTTTTTAAAACGTCTTTTCATAACTAAAATGAAGGTTTCTACAAATGATCATCCAACTAAAAACTAAACATAATCCGCGGTACAACCTAATAAAATCTATCTAACTGTCGTGTCGGTGGGCTGTGGGGTGGCGAAATGGCTGGCCGACCTAGCATTGTCGCCGCCATCATCATCGAAGTCGCGTCTCGGCTGAGAAAAGCCTCCCGGGTTGCAGCTCTGAGTAGTGAACTCCGCCCCCCGTTGACTTAAGAACTCTTCAATTGCCTTCAGCCTTTGGGATGTCTCGAGATCACGTTCTCTTAGCTGAGCATTCTCTCGAAGAACTCTGCCGATGATACCTGCAATGAATAGTCAAACATGATATTATATTCATTTAATAAACGGTTAACTAATTGGTTAGTCTTAATTTTTAATAAACTATAAAATACAAACCTGGGGTGTATGATGACTGGGTCCGAGCACTTGAGTGACGACGACGCTCGTAAATGACTGGGGCTGCATTTCCCATACCGAGTATCAACCCTTTCTTGTTGAAACCGCCTACTTCTTCGAAGTAGATCTCGTTGTCGTCGATATCTTGCTCCGGGATCCCTTCACTTATCATTTTCGACTTTCTTGAAAAAACTTTTTCCTACAAAACAAAAATAAAGTTTTATTAGTATACGTTAATTAATTAGTAAACCAAATTACTAAAACATAAAGAAAAGTTTCTGTTAACATACAAATAGTGCTTTGGGTTTCGTTGATAGCCAACCCTTCTTGGCATGCTTTTTTGTCTTCTCCAGCAACTTCAAGGCGGATGGTACATCTCTCCCATCTTCTCCAGCCTGCAATTTAAATCCAACGACACTTGTTAAAAAAAACACTCCAGATTGTGAAAGGGTGAAAATTGTTTAAAAATTATTCAAGACAAGAAAAAGTGAAGTAAAAACTAAGAAATTACCATTTCATCCATCAACTGTAGGGTGTTTTTACGACCCATAATGTGAGTACCTAAGGCCTTGCCTTTTTCGGTACTTCCTGACATCCGATTGGTTTTGTTTTTATCGGATTTGTCTTGAAATTTAGGATCATCCTTTCTAGCCTTAAGTTGTTCGAAGATATCGGCCGGTATCCATTGAGGCCTTTGCTCCGTAGGTTTCCTCATAGCGTAGTGGATTTTTTTGCGGAGGCGGTCTTTCATCATGTCTTCCCACGCCGACTTAACCGCTGCTCTATCACGAGGGTGAAAGGTAACATGTTTCTGTTTCAAAAAAAATATATAGTTAAATAAATATGAAACAATAAATAGGTAATAAATAATAAAACGGAAATAGGTAAAAAAAAATATAGTTAAATAAATATGAAACAATAAAACAGTTAATAAATACCTCAAACCAAATCCACCACTCTTCCTTGATGGCATCCGACGCATTTGACCAGTTGGGCGCATACTCCTTGTAGTTGCAAATAATGGTCTGTGTTATAAGAGTAGAAACGTCTTTGTCACTGAACCTCAAAAAGAGTCCAACCTTTCATGCATCCATTTTCTTTCTAATCTCTTCATAGTAAATCTACATATTTTAACAAACAATAACAACAACTAATTAACAACAACAATTAAATAACAACAACTACATATATATATAACAGCAACTAACAAAAAAAACTAGTTAACAACTTATTAACAACAACAACAACAATTAATTAACAACAACAATTAAATAACAACTACATATATATAACAACAACAACAACAACAACAACAACAACAACAACAACAACAACAACTACAACTACCAACACCAACACCAATACCAACACCAACACCAACCAGCAAAAAAAAACAATTTACATATATTGGTCTGGGGTCCTTATCTCTCCAGCCTAAACCCATCTTTGAATCTTTCATACCATTAGTAAACACTCTTATATTTTCTTGATTGTAAAGAGACAAAAATTGGGCAGCACTTCCCTATTGTTCTCCAAATACATTCTATAATGTATTTGGAGAAAAATAAGGAAGTGTTGCCCAATTTTTGTTTCATTACAATCAAGAAAATATAAGAGTGTTTACTACCTAAATGGCATGAAAGATTCAAACACAGTCCCAAAACGGGGACTATTCAACAATTACACCTAATGTGTAATTATTGAACGAGAACTATTCAAGAATATTCTAAACAAATCAACAACACTAACAATCAACAACACTAACAATCAACAACAATGCAAATTTTATATCAAAAATCAATCGTCCTAAACATCTTAACAACAATATGCGACGGATTTGGGACGAAATTAGCTACTAACCTAATATCACTAACCACCTAACAATACTAACTAAACTAATCAAATAACAATTAAACTAAACTAACTATTCCTAATAACAATAAAAAACAATAATACGGAACTTGCGACGGAATTTTGCGACGGATTAAACATAAAAAATTAAGACGGTATATAAATAACGAAAGTTAGTATACATACATAAGGAGAAATGGAGAAAGAAGAAAGAAGTGGCGGCGGCAAGGTGGCGGCGGTGAGGTGGTGGCGGCGGTGAGGTGGCAGGTGGAAGGGAGAAGAAAGGAGAAGGAGGAGGAAGGAGGAGGAAGGAAGGAGAAGGAGGAAGGAGGAAGGAGGAGGGCTGGCAGGCGGCGGCTGAGGCGGCGGCGGCGGCGGCGGCGGCGGCGGGGTTGTAGGGTGGTAGGGTGGTGGGGTGGTGGGGTGGTAAATCGCCGGCAAATCGCTTTTAGGGTTTTCGTTTTTTTAGTTTTGAAATCGATTTGGGGAAAAATAAGACCCCCGGGGTCTGTATAATATAACTTTGCGACGGAATTTTGCGACGGAATTTCCGTCGCAAATCTGGTCAAGTTCAAACTTTGACCAGATTTGCGACGGAAATTCCGTCGCAAATTTTGACTTCTGCGACGGAATTTCCGTCGCAAATCTGGTCAAGGTTTGACCTTGACCAACTTTTGGTCAAGTCTGGTCAATATGTTTGCGACGGAATGTCCGTCGCAAAAGTCAATATTTGCGACGGACTTTCCGTCGCAAACTTTCCCGCCATTTGACTTTCACTTCGCGGGTCTGGGAAATTTAGGTCCATCGCAAATTCCGTCGCAAAAAAAAAATCCGTCGCAAAATCCGTCCCAAAACCAAATTTGCGACGGATTTTCTATCCGTCGCAAATTTTCCGTCGCAAGGGCAGTATTTTTTTGTAGTGTGATACCACTTGATGGAGAATTAGTCATACTAACTTAACCCAATTATTAGTCTTACTAATAATATACATATAATTAACTCAATAATTAACTAGATCTTATGCATGCAACAATGTAAAACCCCTCGCGAAGCGGAAATAAATAAACACACAAAGTACAAAAAAATGCAGCGGAATTAAAACTTTTTAAACATAAACAACATGCGAGGTGAATTAAAACTGAAACTGGAAACTGATATAAACAAAATAGATAAGTATAACAGTTCTTAGTACGGAAACCAAATATATACAAAGCCTGGGATGGAACATCCCTACAGGCACCAAAAGATAAACAGTATTAAAACTAGAGTGTAGCTACTCGAAAGGTGTAAGTCATATAATGACAAGTGGATCATCACTCGCTAGCTCTCCGTAACCCCGGCCAACCTGCATGTACCTACATACATGAAAACATGTACGCCACAATCAGTGGGGAGTGACTAGAGTTCTCCTAGCCACCTTTTGTAACGACACGTAACACAACAAAGCAAACAGAATACTGCAGCATATATAAACATGTGAAGTATATCAATATCTCAATAACTGATCTCATACTATCATGCAATCACTAATGCACGGCTCTTAACCAACTTCGGAAACAATTGGGAAGGAGAGCCGGTTTCCCTACCGGTTGCCCGGTCGGGGGGTCTTTCAGTCCAAACCATTTACGAAACTGAATAAAAAGTCATCCAATGCCTTGGATGAATAGACTATAACCAAAGTAATATAATCATTTACTTCATCATGCATATCTGACACTGTACCAATCTCAAGGCAAGCAGATATAAAATATCAAGTAAAGAGGTTCAGCGGTCAACTCAAGACATAACCTAAATACTAACACACTTTCACAATCAAGGACTCAGAGGCCAACTTAAGGCATAGACCAAGATATCAATAAACACTAGCAATGGGTCCAGAGGTGAACTTAACACATATCCCACTACCAAAACATTGTCGGGTCCAGAGGTGAACTTAACACATATCCCAACATACAATTCAAGTAAAGGGTCCAGAGGTGAACTTAACACATATCCCTAAACATCCACAAGCAAAGGGTCCAGAGGTGAACTTAACACATATCCCAATGCTACAAACAAGTATTGGGTCCAGAGGTGAACTTAACACATATCCCAATACACAGCTATCGCACACCGGGTCCAGAGGTGAACTTAACACATATCCCGTGTACGACAACCGATCACGTGTCAGGTCCAGAGGTGAGCTTAACACATATCCTAACACGCCACAAGCAAAACACGTAATGGGTCCAGAGGTGAACTTTACACATATCCCATCACGCGACATATAACTCACGTGTTAAGCTCAGAGGCCAGCTTAAGGCATACCTTAACACGCATCAACCAATAACATCCAAGGATAGAAACTAACCTATAGTTCTAACTTCTTTAACCACTAAACAACACTTAATTGATCCCGGGAACTAAGATGAGGGAGAGCCGGTTTCCCTTTCGGTTACCCGACCGGGGGGTCTCTATCCTCTCTCCATTCCCGAACCCAATATAGTGTCGCCCATCCTCCGGGGACCTCAAACACACATAAAAGGTACGCGGAACGAATCTCAAACGAAACCGATAAACCGTTTGAAAGTTATAAACAAAACAATGAGAACAGGGGCTCTTAGCCGGTCCGGGACAGGCTGAAGGTCAGCCGGCTGGGAGTCCCTTCCCCTGCCATTGCAAAATCTGAAAAACAATGAGAAAGGGCTCTCAGCCGGTGGACCGTCCGCCGGCCAGCCGGCTGGGAGTCCCTTCCCATAAATCCGACCTTAAAACTTAACAATTAGAAGAGACTCGCAGCCGTGCACCGGCTGCCGGTCTGCCGGCTGGGAGTCCTTTCCTAAGCCTCTGAAGAATTTCCACAAAACACCAAGTAGAATTCTGAGCCGGTCGACCTACCGGCTCAGGACCCTTTTTCCCTAATTTCAGAACATTCAAAATTTTAACACACCGTCTCTGAGCCGGCCGACCGGCTGCCGGTCAGCCTACCGGCTCAGAGTCATCTGTACGCAAAACCGCAATTCTCTACAATACACAAAACTCTTCAAATCGATTCAAGACTTCTAAAATCACGATATACAAAGATTACCCAGCATATATAATCATCAAAAACACTAACTACCAGCAATTAACTCCACAAACAATCCTCAACAAGAATATTATTTGTATCCGTCTTAAGCATAAATTTCTGAAAATCAACAACTAAGCATGTGAAACACCATCAAAGCAAATGAACATCATACACATGTATTCCTAACATGATTTCTAAGTCCATTGAACATAAACCACATGTAAAATCAGAAACTTAAACATCCAAACCAAGAAAAGTGCTAATATTACAAATAAGGCCGAGTTTCTCATTATCGTCACCTTTTTAGCGATTCCGATCAAAGCTCCTCTTCCATAATGAAGCTATCCACGTTAGGGTCCTCTAAGCCTTCACCTACAACCAGAAAAACGGATTTAAGAGACCAAAATGCGGATTCTACAAAAACAGGCCAATTTTCGAATGGAAGGAAACGAAAATCAGAAGTGATAGATGACTTGCAAATTTCATGGGGATTCCGAAAATGTATAAATTACCTCGATTTGGAAAGCGGATGATGACGGAAATTGGATTATAAGATGGAGGTTTTTAAGAGAAAATGAGAAATGAAGAATGCAGTGTTCTTATTTTGAGGTTGATATTATGTCGACATTCCATAAGGGTTTAGGAGGTTTTATGTGTCCTTTCCCGTTTTAATGAAACGGGTTTGGAAATGAACGGGTTTTGTGATACGGATTTAAGTTTGCCAAGTTGCATTCGTCTTAAGGACTTAAGGTTCTTAAGACGAATCTTACGATTTATTAAAAAAACTTCTCAATAAATTATTAAAATATTATTTTATCACTTAAAATAATTTAAAACCTTAAAAATATATTTTATGAAAATACGGGACGTTACAATCACCCCAACTTCAAAAAGTTTCGTCCTCGAAACTCGAACAGAGATAAATTCTAAATAACTATACCTCAGTAAAAAGAGAAGGATGCGCAGCGAGCATCGATGCCTCGGTCTCCCATGTCTGCTCCTCAACATCACCGCAACGCCAAAGAATTTTCACTAAGGGCACCACCTTGCTCCTAAGCTTCCTATCCTGACGGTCAAGAATCTTCACGGGACGCTCCTCAAAAGCAAGACTCGGCTCCAAGTTCTCGATCTCTCTAGGAAGAACATGACTCGGGTCACTAACATACTTACGGAGTTGAGAAACATGAAAGACACTATGAACCTTGCCCAAACTAGGAGGCAAGTCCAAACGGTAAGCAGCAGCACCAATCCTCTTCAGGATCTCAAATGGCCCAATATACTTAGGGTTCCACTTGCCCTTAACGCCAAACCTCTTAACGCCCTTCATCAGTGAAACTCTAAGGAAAACTCTGTCACCCATCTCAAACTCGAGAGGTCTACAAGGACATCTGTAGAGGATTCCTGCCGATCCTGTGCGGCCTTCATCCAACCTCTGATAAGCTGAACCTGGTCAATCGTCGCAGCTAACTGGTCTGGCCCTAGGTCGTGCACGTCGCTCGCCTGATCCCAACAGATCGGACTACGGCACTTCCTACCATAGAGCGCCTCATACGGAGCCATACCAATAGATGAATGGTAACTGTTGTTGTTGGAAAACTCAACTAGCGGTAGACACTGCTCCCAAGAACCCTGGAAATCAAGTGCACAAGCACGGAGCAAGTCCTCCAATGTCTGAATAGTCCTCTTGGACTGTCCATCAGTCGCGGCATGAAATGCGGTACTCATCAGCAAACGGCTACCCATAGCCTCCTGTAGAGCCTTCCAAAATCTGGAACATAAACGAGGATCACGATCAGAAACGATCTCTCTAGGGACACCATGGTAACGGACTATCTCTGCAATATAAGCTCTGGCTAAACGGTCCATATCCCATGTCTCAAGAATAGGCACAAATCTGGCACACTTAGTTAACCTATCCACTACAACCCAAATCGCATCCTTGCCTCCCACTGTCTTAGGCAATGCAGTCACGAAGTCCATCGATATGCACTCCCACTTCCACTGAGGAACGTGGAGCGGCTGCAACAAACCACCTGGCCTCCTATGCTCTATCTTGACTTGTTGGCAAGTCAAGCACCTACTCACGTAATCCAATATCTCTTTCTTCATCCCGGGCCACCAAAATATAAGTCTCAAGTCCTTGTGCATCTTCTCGCCGCCCGGATGAACTAAGTAAGGCGTCAGGTGAGCCTCATCTAAAACTCTCTTTCTCAAATCTGGCACATCTGGAACATACATCCTTCCTCGGAACCGAAGGAAACCATCAGAATCAATCACTAAATATGGTGCATCACCACTCGCAATCTTGGTCTCGAACTTCCCGAAAGCAGCATCTGTAGATAAACTCTGGCGAATCTCCCAATACAATGTCGGCTCGGCAGTCATAGCAGATAACCAATCAAAACCACTACCAACCATCTCTAATCCCAACTTCCGGAACTCGGAACACAACTCATCGAGCAACACACGCATAACACTCATCGAATGAGAAGTCTTGCGGCTAAGCGCATCAGCAACCACATTGGCCTTACCCTCATGATACAATAACTCAAGGTCGTAATCCTTAACCAACTCTAGCCAACGACGCTGTCGCATATTGAGGTCTTTCTGGGTGAAAATGTACTTTAGACTCTTGTGATCCGTGAAAATGCGACAATGAGATCCAATCAAGTAATGACGCCACATCTTCAGGGCGTGAACAACAGCAGCCAACTCAAGGTCATGCGTCGGATAGTTCACCTCGTGAACTCGCAACTGTCTAGATGAGTAAGCTATCACCTTACCACTCTGCATCAACACACATCCAAGCCCTAACATCGAAGCATCGCAATAAACATCGAAGTCAATCCCAATCTCTAGCAAAGCAAGAACTGGAGCAGAAGTCAACCTGGTCTTCAATTCCTGAAATGAGCTCTCACACTTATCGGTCCAAACAAACTTAGCTTCCTTCTTCAATAACTGAGTCATCGGACGAGCCAATCTAGAGAAATCCTTAACAAAACGACGGTAGTAACCCGCTAAACCAAGGAAACTACGGATCTCTCCCACATCTTTGGGACTCTCCCAATCCACAACGGCCTCAATCTTCGCGGGATCAACCATAACTCCCTCACTAGATATCACATGTCCAAGAAATGCAACCTTGGAGAGCCAAAACTCACACTTAGAGAACTTCGCGAACCACTTATGTCGACGTAAAATCCGAAGTATCAATCGAAGATGTTCGGCATGCTCAGCATCAGTCTTCGAATAAATGAGGATATCATCAATAAACACCACAACACAAGTGTCTAAGAACTCACTGAACGTCCTGTTCATCTGATCCATGAAGATGGCAGGAGCATTCGTCAAACCAAAAGGCATGACAACGAACTCAAAGTACCCATATCTGGTACGGAAGGCAGTCTTCGCAATATCAGCCTCTCTCACTGGAATCTGATGATAACCGGAACGAAGGTCAATCTTCGAAAATCTGGAAGCACCCCTCAACTGATCGAACAAATCATCAATTCTCGGCAAAGGATATCTGTTCTTCACAGTCACCCTGTTCAACTCTCTATAGTCAATGCAAAGTCTCATGGAACCATCTTTCTTCTTGACAAATAAAACTGGAGCACCCCACGGAGAAGCACTCGGTCTAATGAATCCTTTCTCAATCATCTCTTCCAACTGTTGCTTCAATTCTTTCAACTCGGGTGGAGCCATACGGTAAGGAGCCTTGAATATAGGTCCGGTACTTGGAACGAGCTCAATGGTAAACTCCACGTCTCTCTCTGGCGGTATCCCTGACAACTCATCTGGGAAAACATCTGGAACTCACGAACAATGGCTACATCCTCAAGCTTCGGTAGCGATGGCTTAGCAGCTGAAACAATACACAGGAAGGCTTGGCAACCATTCCTAAGAAGATGAGATGCTTTCATCGAAGAAATAACACGAACACCCTTTTTAGGGCAAGTTCCCCTATAGGAAGCACGAACTCCTGAAGAACTCCTCAAGCAGATTTTCTGGTTGCGACACTCGAAGCGAGCATGGTATCGCGATAACCAATCCTTTCCGAGGATAATGTCAAATTCCTCGAGAGGAAATCTCAGTAAGTCCGCTGGAAATGTGGCTTGACCAATAATAATCGGAACATCCCTATGGGAAGAAGAGCAAGAAAACACGTCTCCCGAAGGTAAGGAAATGAAAGTCTCCTCAACCAAGGAAGACTCAAGAGCTAAACGGTCTGCGAACTGAGTCGATATAAATGATAGAGAAGCACCAGTATCAAATAGAATAAGGCACTCAGCGCCAAGAACAGAAAAGATACCGGCAACAATGTCTGGATGAGCCTCAGCCTCAGCTCTAGACATCACGAATGTAACACCCCGTAATTTCCAAGTATTTAATATTATTAAAATCTTATTTTAGTAATAATAAATGTTCCACAATAAATAGAATTCCATTTAAAATCTATCGTTTTTTACAATGATATTAATATGTCTGTCTTAAAGTTATACTTCTTAAACTTGTAAAACGTTACTCTGTCCTTGTTGCTACTTTTAAGATATTTTAAAGCATATTTAGCTCTTGCTTATAAAATAAAGGTTTTAGATCTTTTTCTTAGCTTTCCAACTCCACCAAAAACACCTCAATCAGAGTTCTGTGGAGGAAATTATGCCGAAAATACGAAAGGCTGTCACGGACCATCCGCTAACGAGACCCACGCTCGTTGCTTACTCTTTACTCTTTTCCACATGTCCTTTGGGACACTTGGCTAAACATTAAACCTTGCCTTGCTTCCCAAGGTCATCCTCTTCCTTAATTCTTCTTCAAATCCTTCATTTTTTGTTCAGAAAAAACTCACAAAACACAAAAAAATAAGAGCGACACCATTGTTGTGCACCAACCGTAAAACGGTCGTAAAATCTTCGTTTCTTATCGGTTTTCGACGATTTTCGCGCCTATCTCTTCCTCTCCTCGCCCTTCATCTTTATAGGTAATAAAAGTACCAAATTTATTCCTTAATATACTCTGGTCGTGGCCTTTAAGGCCCGGTTCTCATAGCTAACCTCGTTTATTTATGTGTAGCTAGTTCGGTTGTCCAAACCGGAGTGGCTTTAAGTTCATAATCATGCTTATTGAAGATTTAAGGTAACGGTGATGGGTTACTCGAATTTAATCGTCTTTGTTTGCATGTGTTCTATATGCTAGTAATGCATTAGTGATTGTGTGTAGAGATGGCAATGGATCCCGGATCCTACCCAGATCCATCAGACCCTATACCCAAGGGTAGGATATGGATCTCATTATTTTAGATCCTTAGGATCTGGATCGGACCCATATCCTTATACGAGTACGAGGGTCGGATCTGGATCCCACCACTAAGATCCAGATCCTACCCTTGGACCCTCTTTTAATTTTTATAAGGGTAATTTTTGGATAGATTCGACCATTCAGAGGTAGATCATGGAACAAGCAATGAAGTATTAGTGTTTATTTTGTTTGGACAATTTGTTTTATTATGAATTGTTGGAATTATAATTATTTTGTGGTTTGTAAACCTTATTTGTAAGTTGCTATAACTTTTTAATACTTTGTACACTCTTTATTTCTTTTAGACTATGATTTTTAAACCAGTGAAGTTAATAGAGGCTAATTCGACAAAAAACATCGTCTCTAATTGACAAGTAAAAGTGAAATAGTGTATAATAGTGACTTGGTGCGGTTTCATTTGAATGTATCGTTGAATATTGACGGATCTGGATTTTATCCAGATCCTACCCAGATCCTTAGGATGCGGATATGGATCTACAAATTTCGGACCCTGAGGATAAGGGTAGGATCTGGATATACCATTTTAAAATGGATATGGATCTGGATCCTCTATGATCCTGTCCAGATCCTACCCATTGCCATCTCTAATTGTATGGTTAAATCAGTTTGTGATCTTTGAGGGTGATTAGTTTGATAGTCTTTCAAATTCATAATGCTTGGTTTACTTTGGTTATTTGATAAGTTTCAGCACCTTGACAAATCTGTCCATTGTCTTGTATAATTTATTTCGACATCTTAGAGTATCCGTCTTTGAAAATGTTGAAAAGAAATCCCTGTTTATTTTGCGTGTAGAGTCTACCTCTGAAATTTCGTAATTTACTTGCATGTCGTTTGTTCACAATAAATTATTTACCAACATTGCGCTGAAATACTCGCAGAATGGACAGTAGCTCAAAGATTGTTTCGAAAACAATTTTTAGACTTTGAAAATATTCTGGTCCTTTTCAATAATTAAACTTTTAAGAGTTTAGATGATGTTAGGAGTTTGTTTTGCCCCAAAATGATTTGTTAAACCCGTTTTATGAAGCAATACATTTTGTGTGACGATTTCTGACACACTGTAAAGATCAGATAATAACCCCCTGTTAAGTTCATATTTTGAAAATGTTTATTTGACAAATATTGTAGATAAAAGTCTTGTTAATCCGACCCAATTGATCTTGTATCATTTCGATTTTATTTGAATTAATTATGAATTTTACGGCAGAGGACAGCTGTAATGTGAAATGCGTTTAGAACTTTTGTTTCATTATTCAATCCCGTGTGTTCTCTTTTGGCATGGAACGAATATAAGTGTTTTATTATTCATCTTTTATAGGCTCATGTATGTTTAAATGAGTGGGTTAACGGTTTTGTTATCCTAAGCTTGTGTAGGTGACGGTTATGTCATCCTATAATTGCGTTGGCGACGGTTATGTTGCCTTGACATTTGAATAGATAGCGGTGATATGATTTGTGTATCACTGTAATGAACTAACTCCACCCATGCAATGGGAATTTATCTATGTTCGGGATTGGTCGGAGGCAGTGGTTATACGCTCCGGTCCCCGTGTGTCGTTCGGTGTAAGGCATTACATCGAGAGGTCTGGCCAGGTCTTAGGCATATAGGCAGTGTTTATACGCTATACATAGTATTCGGAGGCAGTGTTTATACGCTCCGTAGCTGGAGGCAGTGGTTATACGCTCCAGTAGCCAGAGGCAGTGGTTATACGCTCTGGTACGTCAGAGGCAGTGGTTATACGCTCTGACGGGGTTCATTCTATTCCTGTGTTGTTTGATAGTTGTATGCTTTATAATCGGAGGCAGTGGTTATACGCTCCGTAACTGGAGGCAGTGGTTATACGTTCCAGTAGCCAGAGGCAGTGGTTATACGCTCTGTTATGTCAGAGGCAGTGGTTATACGCTCTGACTATGTGTATTCTTTGCTTGGATGTTTCCTTGATTTTGATAATATCTCATATGTTGGCTTTAATTCTGTTATACATGTTGATTCATGCTGTTTTCACATGTTTTTGACTTATCGCCTACGCATTAATCATGTTGTTCATGTTTGGTAATATATATGATTGTTTATGAAATTATATACATGTTCATATGTATAAGATGTTTAGTATTACTGTTTACATGTTTTCTGACGTAAAGTGGCTGGGAGAACCCTGAGGTACTCCCCACTGACTGTGGCGTTCATGTTTCATGAATGTAGGTTGGTGCTGTTTTGGGAAGACGTGTGGCTAGCGAGCATTGTTGATCATTCGACAATTACCCTTACGCTTAGTTTAGATTTAATTCATGTTGTTATCGTGGGATACCCTATCCCTCGTTTATTTAACTATTCGTGAATAATTTATACTTTCTTATTAGTTTTAGTCTTCCGCTTGTTGTTTTGATATTCCGCGAAAAAGTTTTAATAAACATGTCGAAAAGTTTTTAAAAGTATCGTATTTCCGCTGCAAATTACTTGTTTATTTTTATGCTATATCGTAGGGTGTCACAACGAAGATCTTCCCTTTAGCCTATTCTCCCCTAGTAGCTGCAGCAGCAGTGGCAGCCTTGCCAAGTGCGGTGTTCCTCTCAGGACACTCATAAGATGGATGCCCAAATCGATTACAGGTGAAACAGTTATAGGCATTCTTGAAACAGTCAAAGCCCGGATGAGATGGTTTACCACAACGGTGGCAAACACTAGAAGCTGTGTCGGTGTGAACAATGGTCTAAGCAACCAGAGCAGAAAACCTCTCAAATCGCTTCTTCTGAGAAGAAGCAGAAGAAGTGGATGGAACAAACGGTCTCTTCCCCTGGTAGACAGACCTCTGGTGAGAAGTAACACTGGAAGTAGCAGCTCTGGTCTCGGCATCTATGGCACGAATGGAACTCTCGGCCCAAATAGCGTCATCATAAATCTCCACAAAAGAAGTCGAGTCACGGCGAACCATACTCTCGATGCGCGGCCCTAACTTCCCACGATAGAAGTAAACTCTCTCAGCCTCATCCCTGACAAACTCCTTAAGTCTCCGCGATCTAAGCTCCTTATGATAAAATCTCGTCTCGAGCTTATCCTTAAAAGCCTCCCAATCAAATAAAGGATCAAGAATAAAAGTCGGTCCGGTCAATGCCCACCATCTATCGGCCTCTAGGGTCAAAAAGTGAGTGGCTAGCCGCACTCTATCCTCTCTGCCAACCGAGTACATGGTGAAGCTCTTTTCCATCTCACGGAACCACTCAGTAAGTGCTACCGGATCAACCTCGCCTCCATAAGTCTTCACGTGGCTCCTGGACATCTGTGATGTTATCCAAGAGAAGCTACCAGGCCTATTGGCCTCATTGCCTGGCGGTGGAGGAGGTGGAACAGTCTCTGCCTGCTGTCTCTGGTTCTCAAGCAACTGATGAAGTGCTTGCATTATAGTGTTCTCAGCAGCTGTGGTTCTCACCATCCTTCAAAAGAAAACAAGTGTTAACTTAGCAATTAGCATTCACAATTAGACTACAATATAAATCCTTAAGTCTACCCCATTCTCTCATTCATTATTTGTTTATTTGGTCAAATTAAGGTTGGGGGTCACATGAGTGCGTCGGGAGCAATAATGCTCTGATACCAACTGTAAAACCCCTCGCGAAGCGGAAATAAATAAACACACAAAATACAAAAAAATGCAGCGGAATTAAAACTTTTTAAACATAAACAACATGCGAGGTGAATTAAAACTGAAACTGGAAACTGATATAAACAAAATAGATAAGTATAACAGTTCTAAGTACGGAAACCAAATATATACAAAGCCTGGGATGGAACATCCCTACAGGCACCAAAAGATAAACAGTATCAAAACTAGAGTCTAGCTACTCGAAAGGTGTAAGTCATATGATGACAAGTGGATCATCACTCGCTAGCTCTCCGTAACCCCGGCCAACCTGCATGTACCTACAAACATGAAAACATGTACGCCACAATCAGTGGGGAGTGACTAGAGTTCTCCTAGCCACCTTTTGTAACGTCACGTAACACAACAAAGCAAACAGAATACTCCAGCATATATAAACCTGTGAAGTATATCAATATCTCAATAACTGATCTCATACTATCATGCAATCACTAATGCACGACTCTCAACCAACTTCGGAAACTATTTGGAAGGAGAGCCGGTTTCCCTAGCGGTTGCCCGGTCGGGGGGTCTTTCACTCCAAACCATTTACGAAACTGACTAAAGAGTCATCCAATGCCTTGGATGAACAGACTATAACCAAAGTAATATAATCATTTACTTCATCATGCATGTCTGACACTGTACCAATCTCAAGGCAAGCAGAAATAAAATATCAAGTAAAGAGGTTCAGCGGTCAACTCAAGACATAACCTAAATACTAACACACTTTCACAATCAAGGACTCAGAGGCCAACTTAAGGCATAGACCAAGATATCAATAAACACTAGCAATGGGTCCAGAGGTGAACTTAACACATATCCCACTACCAAAACATTGTCGGGTCCAGAGGTGAACTTAACACATATCCCATCATACAATTCAAGTAAAGGGTCCAGAGGTGAACATAACACATATCCCTAAACATCCACAAGCAAAGGGTCCAGAGGTGAACTTAACACATATCCCAATGCTACAAACAAGTATTGGCTCCAGAGTTGAACTTAACACATATCTCAATACACAGCTATCGCACACCGGGTCCAAAGGTGAACTTAACACATATCACTACAAAAAATGCGCTATTTGCGACGGAATGGTCCGTCGCAAATAGGGTGAAATCCGTCCCAAACACATCATTTGCGACGGATTTGCGACGGACTGTGTCTGTCCCTTATTTTTGTCGCAAAAAGTTATTTTGGGACGGATTTTTCCGTCGCAAAAATTTTGCGACAGATTGTCTTTGACCATCTGGTCAAGGTCAGTCAACATTTGCGGCGGAATTTCCATCGCAAATGTCCTCTTTTGCGACGGATTTTCCGTCGCAAATATTGACTGACCTTGACCAAAAGTCAAAGTCACTCAACATTTGCGACGGAAAATCCGTCGCAAAAGAGGACACTTGCGACGGAATTTCCGTCGCAAATATTGACTGACTTTGACTTTTGGTCAACATTTGCGAAGGATTTCCGTCGCAAATTCCTATATGATTTTCCGGTTTCAGCTGTTTTTTCAGCTCCCCATTTCAATTAAATGACTCATTTTTCCCTTTTGCAAGCTCTCCAAACCTGCATATTTCAGCAAAAACAACCCAGCAACAAAGAACTTGTCGGAGACAAGGTTTTTAAAACGTCTTTTCATAACTAAAATGAAGGTTTTACAAATGATCATCCAACTAAAAACTAAACATAATCCGCGGTACACCAACTAAACAACCTAATAAAACCTATCTAACGGTGGTGTCGGTGGGCTGTGGGGTGGCGAAATGGCTGGCCGCCCTAGCATTGTCGCCGCCATCATCATCGAAGTCGCGTCTCGGCTGAGAAAAGCCTCCCGGGTTGCAGCTTTGAGTAGTGAACTCCCCCCGTTGACTTAAGAACTCTTCAATTGCCTTCAGCCTTTGAGATGTCTCGAGATCACGTTCTCTTAGTTGAGCATTCTCTCGAAGAACTCTGCCGACGATACTTGCAATTAATAGTCAAACATGATATTATATTCACTCAGTAAACGGTTAAATAATTGGTTAGTCTTAATTTTTAATATACTATAAAATACAAACCTGGGGTGTATGATGATGGGTTCCCAGCACTTGAGTGACGACGACGTTCGTAAATAACTGGTGCTGCATTTCCCATACCCAGTATCAACCCTTTCTTGTTAAAACTGCCGTGTTCTTCGAAGTAGATCTCATTGTCGTCGATATCTTGCTCCGGGACCCCTTCACTTATCATTTTTGACTTTCTTGAAAAAAAATTTTCCTACAAAACAAAAATAAAGTGTAATTAGTATACGTTAATTAATTAGTAAACCAAATTACTAAAACATAAGAAAAAGTATAATTAACTTACAAAGAGTTCTTTGGGTTTCTTTGATAGCCATCCCTTCTTGGCATGTTTTTTCGTCTTCTCCAACAACTTCAAGGCGGATGGTACATCCCTCCCATCTTCTCCAGCCTGCAATTTAAATCGATCGACACTTGTTAAAGAAAACACTCAAGATTGTCAAAGTTTGCCAATTGTTTAAAAATTACTCAACACAAGAAAAAGTGAAGTAAAAACTAAGAAATTACCATTTCATCCATCATCTGTAGGGTGTTTTTACCACCCATAATGTGAGTACCTAAGGCCTTGCCTTTTTCGGTACTTCCAGACATCCGATTGGTTTTGTTTTTCTCGGATGTGTCTTGAAACTTTGGATCATTCTTTCTAGCCTTAAGTTGTTCGAATATATCGGCCGGTATCCAAGACGGCCTTTCCTCCGCAGTTTTCTTTAAAGCATAGTGGATCTTTTTGCGTAGGCGGTCTTTCATCATGTTGGGCCAAGCCGTCTTAACCGCTTCTCTATCACGAGCATGGAAGGTAACATGTTGCAGTTTCAAAAAAAAATATAGTTAAAAAATAATGAAACAAAAAATAGGTAATAAATACTAAAACAGAAATAGGTAACAGTTAATAAATTCCTCAAACCAATTCCACCACTCGTTCTTCATGGCATCCGACGCAAGTGACCAGTTGGGCGCAAATTCCTTATAGTTAGAAATAAAGGTCAAGGTCACGAGATCGGAAACGTCTTTGTCAGTGAACCTGAAAAGGAGTTAAATTTGAAAATAAAATAGTCAACAAGTAATCATATTATAATCAATATATATACAATCAATCCGTAAACAAATGAGATACTTACCACTTGGCGCCATCGTAATCAGTCGGATCGAGGTGTACTCGATGTGTAGGCGGCTGAGGCTGAGGAGGAACAATCTCGTCCTCGTCACTAGCTCCCGATCGTCGTCCCTCAGGCTGACGACTACCACTACCTCGTCGTCTTCCGCCCGACATATTATCAAACTAATATAGCAACAATTAGAAAGAAATGCTTTACGTAATTAAAAACTTGAATAATAAATGAAATAAGATGATTTCATTGACATTAAGGCATACGGCATCTACAATAATTTTAACAAATACAAGTTTATCAAATCTAATAGATAGCAGTCCTAATCATCATCATCACTTGAACAATTTATTCCTACATCCTTACAAAGAGAATCTATAATATCTTCATCTTCATCCTCATCCTCATACATATCCTCATCCTCATCCTCAACCTCATCCTCATCCTCATTCTCATCCTCATCCTCATCCTCATCCTCATCCTCATGTTGCTCCTCTGCCACAATTTGTATGTATTCTGGTTCCTCCACAATTTCATCTTCATCTTCTTCTTCTACTTCAATTGGTGACAGTATTGTTTTACCATTAGTAGCATTTTCTTGAAAGAAAGATTCATCAACGGGGGCATCGACATGTGATCTAGCCTTGGTTTTGAATACCGCTGACCATTGACTTTGATCCTTTTTTTATACCTGGATAAGGACTATATTAAACTTGTTCCACTTGATATGCCAACACAAATGGGTCGTACTTTGCAAATTTTCTACTCCGGTTAACATCCACAAGCTTATATTCCTTATGCACTTGCATGCCTCTTTCGGAGTTATCTAGCCAACTACATTTGAACAAAATGACTTTGTAAGTTCTTTGTGGGCCTGTACAAGTCATTTCAACAATTTCGTCAAGGGTCCCATAGTAGTCAGCTCCTTCAGTGGAACTCACACAAACTCCATTGTTAATTGAGCACTTTTCCAAATCTTTTCCTTCAATGAAAGCTCGAAATTTGTAGCCAATGATGGAATAGCGTTTCCATGTTCTGACTCTTCTTGAGGGACCATTTGCTAAGGCAATTAGAACTGGATCTTCTATATTAACAACCTGAGATCTAAACCATCTGGGAAATCTTGTTTCATATTTTTCCCAAACATCATTGCCTACGACACATTCAGGATGTTCTCTCATGATAAAATTTTCAAATAACCTATATTCAAATTAGGGGAATTATTAATTTTTTGAACAACTAATAGCGTTTCCATGTTCTGACTCAATATGCATGACATCAAGGTTATGTCGAATTAGTAGCGTGCTCCAATAGGGAAGCTCCCAAAAGATGCTTTGTTTCCACCACCCAATCCGTTTACCTTTAAGCAAATTCAGTTCACGTTCAGATCCATCCACAATTTTTGGTAAATGTTTGACACAATCCCAGACTTCATTGCCTGTTAACCTCTTCGCAGCAACATCGTGCTCAACTTTCCCTTTTCTAAAATGCACCTTATCCTCACGAAAAACACGATTACTGTCTAAAAACTGTCGATGACAATCAAACCAACTCCATTTTTTGCCATGTTGTAGCCAAACTGACTTAGTCTCATTTTTCATACAATATGGACATGCATGCTCACCAGCAGTTGTCCAACCAGATAACATGCCATATGCAGGAAAGTCGTTGATCGTCCATAGGAGTGCGGCTCTAAGATCAAAGTTTTGCTTCAAGGAGACGTCATAGGTTAGGATCCCCGTCTCCCATAATTGCTTCAACTCGTGAATAAGAGGCTGCAAATAGACGTCAAGGTTTTTCTTTGGATTGTGGGGACCGTGAATAAGTAATGTTAAGAGCATAAACTGTCTTTTCATACAGAGCCAGGGTGGTAAATTGTATGGAGTAAGTATCCCCGGCCAACATGGATATTGCTTCCCGAATTGACTAAACGGTGCGAAACCATCAGTGCAAAGTCCAAGACGGACATTCCTAGGCTCAGATGCAAAATCAGGATGCAACCGATCAAATTGTTTCCAAGCCTCCCCGTCACTTGGATGAGAAATTTTTCCACTAACACGAGGGTTTTCATAATGCCAACGCATTTCACCCGCGATGTGCTTTGTGGCATAAAAGCGTTGCAACCGTGGTCCTAATGGAAAATAAGTTAAGAACTTTTCGGGAACTCTTTTGCCATTTGCATTTTTCTCTAATTTGTACCTATTCGTACCACATTTTCTGCACTTATCAAAGTGAGCGTCGTCCATCCAGAAAATCATACATCCTCCCGAGCAGGCATCTATCTTCTCATGGGGAAGTTGAAGAGCTTTAAGAACTTTTTTGGTTTCGTAGTAGTTACGCGTCATAAGATTATTTTCAGGAATCATATCTCCGATATATGACGCAAAACCATCTACACATTTTTCAGCTAAGTTGTATTCACATTTTAAAGTGATCAACCTTGAAGCCGACTGTAGCAATGTCATACGACTTCCTACATACATAAAGTGGTTGTTCGGCATGTTTTAGCATTTGGAAAAAAGCTAATACATTAGGATTTGGAGATTCATCGACCACCTCGGCGTTAAGAGCATCTTCCCTAATTTGATCAATGTTATTGCGTAACGCATCTTCTACCATATCCCTATAAGGATTGTCGGAGTGCATTGATGAGCTTCCCTCTTCCTCAACGGAGAATTTCTCTCTGTGACACACCCAATCGTAATAGTTATCACAAAACCCTCTCAAACCAAGGTGTTTCCGTACTTCATGTTCAACTAAATACTTTGTATTCTTGCACTTAGAACATGGACACCTAATTTCTCTATTTCTAACGAATTCGTCTTGTTGCTTAACATAGTTAATGAATTCATTAACACCAATTACGAAATCTTGCCTTATTTTTTTCCTAGAATCCAACCTTTCATACATCCATTTTCTTTCTAATCTCTTCATAGTAAATCTACATATTTTAACAAACAACAACAACTAATTAACAACAACTACTACATAACAACAACTACATATATAACAACAACTAACAACAACAACTAGTTAATAACTAATTAACAACGACAACAACAACAACAACAACAACAACAACAACAACTAATTAACAACAACAATTAAATAACGACAACTACATATATATAACAACAACAACTAGTAAACAACAAATTAACAACGACAACAACAACAACAACAACAACAACAACTACCAACACCAACACCAACACCAACATGTACACCAACACCAACACCAACACCAACACCAACACCAACACCAACATCAACACCAACACCAACACCAACACCAACACCAACACCAACAACACCAACATCAACACCAACACCAACACCAACCTGCAAAAAAAAACACAATTTACATATATTGGTCTGGGGTCCTTATCTCTCCAGCCTAAACCCATCTTTGAATCTTTCATACCATTAGTAAACACTCTTATATTTTCTTGATTGTAATGAGACAAAAATTGGGCAGCACTTCCCTATTGTTCTCCAATTACATTATATAGAATGTATTTGGAGAACAATAAGGAAGTGTTGCCCAATTTTTGTTTCATTACAATCAAGAAAATATAAGAGTGTTTACTACCTAAATGGCATGAAAGATTCAAAGACAGTCCCAAAACGGGGACTATTCAACAATTACACCTAATGTGTAATTATTGAACGGGTACTATTCCAGAATATTCTAAACAAATCAACAACACTATCAACAACAATGCAAATTTTATATCAAAAATCAATCGTCCTAAACATCTTAACAACAATATGCGACGGATTTGGGACGAAATTAGCTACTAACCTAATATCACTAACCACCTAACAATACTAACTAAACTAATCAAATAACAATTAAACTAAACTAACTATTCCTAATAACAATAAAAAACAATAATACGGAACTTGCGACGGAATTTTGCGACGGATTAAACATAAAAAATTAAGACGGTATATAAATAACGAAAGTTAGTATACATACATAAGGAGAAATGGAGAAAGAAGAAAGAAGTGGCGGCGGCAAGGTGGCGGCGGCGGTGAAGTGGCAGGGAGAAGAAAGGAGAAGGAGAGGAAGGAGGAGGAAGGAAGGAAGGAGAAGGAGGGAGGAAGGAAGGAAGGCAGCGGTGTGGTGGCCGGCGGTGTCAGGGGCGGCGGCGGCGTCGGGGGTGGTGGGCTGAGGTTAGAAACCATGAGTAAAAAACAATATTGACATTTGCGACGGAATTTCCGTCGCAAATCTGGTCAAAGTTTGACCTGGACCAGATTTTGGTCAAGTCTGGTCAACCTTCTTGCGACGGAATTTCCGTCGCAAAAGTCAATATTTGCGACGGATTTTCCGTCGCAAACTTTCCCGTCATTTGACTTTCACTTCGCGGGTCTTGGAATTTTTTGTCCGTCGCAAAATCCGTCGCAAAAAAAAATCCATCGCAAAGTCCTTCCCAAAACCATTTTTGCGACGGATTATGTATCTGTCGCAAATATTCCGTCGCAAATACAGTATTTTTTTGTAGTGTATCCCGTGTACGACAACCGATCACGTGTCAGGTCCAGAGGTGAGCTTAACACATATCCTGACAGGCCACAAGCAAAACACGTAATGGGTCCAGAGGTGAACTTAACACATATCCCATCACGCGACATACAACTCACGTGTTAAGCTCAGAGGCCAGCTTAAGGCATACCTTAACACGCATCAACCAATAACATCCAAGGATAGAAACTAACCTATAGTTCTAACTTCTTAAACCACTAAACAACACTTAATTGATCCCGGGAACTAAGATGAGGGAGAGCCGGTTTCCCTTTCGGTTACCCGACCGGGGGGTCTCTATCCTCTCTCCATTCCCGAACCCAATATAGTGTCGCCCATCCTCCGGGGACCTCAAACACACATAAAAAGTACGCGGAACGAATCTCAAACGAAACCGATAAACCGTTTGAAAGTTATAAACAAAACAATGAGAACAGGGGCTCTCAGCCGGTCCGGGACAGGCTGAAGGTCAGCCGGCTGGGAGTCCCTTCCCCTGCCATTGCAAAATCTGAAAAACAATGAGAAAGGGCTCTCAGCCGGTGGACCGTCAGCCGGCCAGCCGGCTAGGAGTCCCTTCCCATAAATCCGACCTCAAAACTTAACAATTAGAAGAGACTCGCAGCCGTGCACCGGCTGCCGGTCTGCCGGCTGGGAGTCCTTTCCTAAGCCTCTGAATAATTTCCACAAAACACCAAGTAGAATTCTGAGCCGGTCGACCGGCGGCCGACCTACCGGCTCAGGACCCTTTTTCCCTAATTTCAGAACATTCAAAATTTTAACACACCGTCTCTGAGCCGGCCGACCGGCTGCCGGTCAGCCTACCGGCTCAGAGTCATCTGTACGCAAAACCGCAATTCTCTACAATGCACAAAACTCTTCGAATCGATTCAAGACTTCTAAAATCACGATATACAAAGATTACCCAGCATATGTAATCATCAAAAACACTAACTACCAGCAATTAACTCCACAAACAATCCTCAACAAGAATATTTTTTGTATCCGTCTTAAGCACAAATTTCTGAAAATCAACAACTAAGCATGTGAAACACCATCAAAGCAAATGAACATCATACACATGTATTTCTAGCATGATTTATAAGTCCATTGAACATAAACCACATGTAAAATCAGAAACTTAAACATCCAAACCAAGAAAAGTGCTAATATTACAAGTAAGGCTGAGTTTCTCATTATCTCACCTTTTTAGCGATTCCGATCAAAGATCCTCTTCGATAATGAATCTATCCACGTTAGGGTCCTCTAAGCCTTCACCTACAACCAGAAAAACGGATTTAAGAGACCAAAATGCGGATTCTACAAAAACAGGCCAATTTTCGAATGGAAGGAAACAAAAATCGGAAGTGATAGATGACTTGAAAATTTCATGAGGATTCCGAAAATGTATAAATTACCTCGATTCGGAAAGCGGATGATGATGGAAATTGGATTATAAGATGGAGGTTTTTAAGAGAAAATGAGAAATGAAGAATGCAGTGTTCTTATTTTGAGGTTGATGATTATGTCGACATTCCATAAGGGTTTAGGGGGTTTTATGTGTCCTTTCCCGTTTAAATGAAAACGGGTTTGGAAATGAACGGGTTTTCTGATACGGATTTAAGTTTGCCAAGTTGCATTCGTCTTAAGGACTTAAGGTTATTAAGACGGATCTTACGATTTATTAAAAATACTTCTCAATAAATTATTAAAATATTATTTTATCACTTAAAATAATTTAAAACCCTAAAAATATACTTTATGAAAATACGGGATGTTACAACAAAACTTGCGGAATAAAACGAAAAGGGTCCTTACATTCGGTCCGAGTATGCAAAGGAGGATCCTCCACGGAGCAACCAACGTAGATTGTACCTAAGACTTACCCTTAACAAACCGAGATGGACAAGGACTAGGTGAACAAAACGGTTTTACCTTAAAACCGTGAACTAATATCTTTTATTATTAGTCTACAAAATACTACAACTATTGTAGTATAAATATTATGTGAATAATATTTTAGAGGTTTTGTATTTTAATTTCTTACACTGGAAATAATATTTGCATTAGGCTAGAATATGAATATATGAGAGTGTCACATATATAGAGGGTTGGGGTTGGGGTGTGGTGAGTGTGGCGTGTGAACCTTGCTTGGCAAGGCCAATTTAGATGTCTTTGTCTTTACATAAGGTTAGGGTTGCATGCCTATTATTAGGCATCTTACCTCTCTAATGATTGTGTTTTTTGTCCACTAATTTAAACAACTTAGTCTTTCTTACATACACAATCACACGCCACTTTAGGGTGTAAAATGGTCTTTCATTTTACAATTTGTAATTTGTACAATTGTGTAATATGTAACATCTTATGTGTCATAATTAAATTGTATTAATTTAAAATATATTTATCATATAAATATTATTTCTAAATTAATTAAATCATATTCAACAAATTAATCTAGTAATTCGTAATTACCATCCCAATATATGGTTATTATAATAATGGTCAATACGATATACAACGTTTGTTATAACCACGAACCTTTCATATTCTAATTTCGATATTTCAAAAATATCGATTAGTATTTGACAATTTACACATTTCAATTTCAAATATATATCTTACATTAAGATTCAACCTCTGATTTCTCGATATTCGATTTTAAGGAATTTGATCAATTCATATCGTATATAATTAATCAATGTATACGTTAAGGGAATTATCCTATATGTGTGACCTAAAGGGATCAACTGACCACCACCGTCATACGACAGTAATGTCAAACTCTAGTCAGCCAATCATTACCGATTAATGTTGGTCAGTTGACTATATATATAATATCGGATCATCCCTTGCATATTCATTTCATAAAGATTTTGACAATGATTATTATCATTGACGTGATCGCACTATTGTTGAGGACACATTTCCAACACACACACACACACAACACACACACACACACACACACACACACACACACACACACACACATATATATATATATATATATATATATATATATATATATATATATATATATATATATATATATATATATATATATATATATATATATATATATATGAATCAAGATCAAATGAGTGCACCCCCTAGTGTTGAGTCCTTAAGTCCTAATACTAGCCCTTAGATTAAAACAAATCAATGGCTTAGATTAACTTATAGAAAACAACTAAAACATATTTTTTATTGTTGCCAACTAACTAATCATATGCACATTCTTCTAAACTGACACAATTTACTGTGTTTCACGTTTCCCACCCTCTCAATTTTCCAATTTTCCAATTTGAACTTCCTTCTCTGTGAACCTCTTCGTCTTCCTCAAACTCTGAGGAAAAAAAAGCTTTGCATTCCCCCCATCGTTATTCATCTTCATCAATACAACCTGGTCTTCATCTAAATTCCTGCCAAGAAACCCATATTGCTGCTGTCATCATCAACTTCCAGAGTCTCATCCATTTACAAGGTAAATGTTGTTCTTCTTATTATTTTTGCATTCGACTCATTTGATTTAGATTAGTTTTTATAGTTGTAGCTTTATTTATGAACTTAATTTGCATTGTTATTTTATATGATTTTTGATGTTGTTGTTTAGTTTAGTTTTTTCACATTTTGGTCTCTACTGTGTCTAATTTGTTTCCAGATTCGTATGATGGTATTACTGTTGTCTGCTTAAATGGGATTCTTATGTTTATTATTAGCATTCGGGAAATAGGATGTTGTTATGATCTGGGTAATTTCATTGATGAGCATGTGCAACTTCATGGAACAAAGTATGTAACTTTATAGAACAACCTTTGTAACTCTACTGTCATATATGTGTATTACACGTGTAAAGCTATTACAGTAATATGTGTAACTCTATAAGATGTAACTCTATAAGATCAACGGTGTAACTCTAGTGCAGCATATGTATAACTCCATGAGAGGATATGTGTAACTCTATTGATCCACCTGATAAAATAGCATGTGTAACTCTATGGAAAAAAGTGTGTAACTTTATTGAACAACCTGTGTAACTCTTTTGGTATATATGTGTATTACACGTGTAAAGCTATTACAGGAATATGTGTAACTCTATAAGATCAACTGTGTAACTCTATTGCAGCATATGTGTTACTCTATTAGAGGATATGTGTAACTCTATTGATCAACCTGAATAAATGGCAATTGTAACTCCATGGAACAAAGTGTGTAACTTTATTGAACAACCTGTGTAACTCTATTGGCATATATGTTTGTTATGTGTAAAGCTATTACAAAAATATGTGTAACTCTATAACAGAAACTGTGTAACTCTATTGTTGCATATGTAAAACTCCATGGCAGGATTTGTGTAACTCTATTCACTACTACAAAAATGGCCTAAGAAACCTGTTGAAAAAGGCCTTAGACACCTGTTTATAACAGGTGTCTAGGTCATAGGTGTCTTTGGTTAAGAAACCTGTTGGAGGAACTGGTGTCTTATCCAACAATAAAGAGACCTGATTTTATTATTAACTGGTGTTTTTGACTTATACCTGTTATCAATTATGTCCGGTGTCTTTGGTGTATAACTATGAGACCACTCCCATCTATAACCGGTGTCTTTGGTATATATCTATGAGACCACACTCATCTACAACCGGTGTCTTTGATATATAACAATGAGACCACGCCCATCTACAACCGGTGTCTTTGCTTTTGGCATTTTTGACCGGTTTCTTTGCTTTTTTTATTTAAAACTAAATACAGCTACATAGCACCTGCTACTACATACCTATTACATTTATGGAAATACATACGAAATACATACATATACATACAGTTGCACCATATAAACCTTCTTTTTATTCAATATCAAAATAAGCTGAGTTGTTCCAAATTCAATATATATTTAAGTCTTCTATCAAAACAACAATTGTTTCCACCAATAAAGAAATAGTCTCAACATAGTTCGTATTTTTCAACTAAGAAAGTTGGACAAAAGCACACTAGCTACCTACTATTAAACTAATAAGTTTAACAAATTTGACAACTAATATAATCCATTCACGTTTGACGAGCACCCTCTTGTGACAAAACCTCGGGTGCAATGTACACCGGTGTTACAGTGACGTGCGTAGTTTAGGTTGCGAATGCAGGACTCCCGCCTGAGAGAGAAAGAGGAGATCAGAAGAAAGAAAAAATTATTTGTCGATAATTTGATGCATTCAGTCATTCAATGTCGAGGTGTAAACTCAAAATGACCGAAAATTAATTCAGTCTCAGGCTGATACGCATATCTCGAAAAACAGACCTGACTATGACCATAGTCGCATATCTTGAGACGTGGTGTTGGGCTTCCATCAGGGAGCGTGTTTTCCTGTCTAAGGTCTCAGTTGAAGATTTCCTGCAGGAATCCTGTAATAAGTATGGAGATCAAATTCATACAGGCGCCCAATTAGTCGTTCATCAATTTCAATGGACTTAAGCAAATTTTCGCTAATGTTACAGGCAACCAACTATGGGACAAATAAAATTTGAACACAGAAGAAAAAACTAGTCTAACTTCTCATATTCCAAAATTCAATCACCTCGACGAAGATAAGACTGGTTCAGAGCCAACGGATCATTCAGTAACATATTCTTATTGAAACATAGTGCATTTAGGGATAATTTAACCTACTTGTTATCTAAAAACAATGCTAATAACTAATAGTTTCGCTTTTCACCGTACACAAGAGGCTATATCTTACTCAGATTGGTGATGCTGCTATAAAACTCAGCCTCACAATTACATACTGAACTGTTTAGTGCACGGGAAAAAGGTAGAAATTAAGATGGGTCTAATGAATTACCTGATGAGTTCGGCCTGTCAATAGATTTATTTACATTCATAGGCGAATTTCATTCATGGCCATCCACAGTCTTCGATTTGATACTTAGCATCAACGTCGGAAGTTGGCCAGGGAACTTCATTGCATTTCAAAACTTCAAGCTGGCACAATGACATCCTTCCATATATTCTGTATCCGTTATACACTAACATCAGAATAGTCCGAACTATTGTGATGTTGATAAAAAGTTTGTGTAAAACTCACAAAAGTTGACCCGACTTCGAAAACTCAGTCCCACCTATTACTATAACTGACACGATCTAATAAGGAGTAATAACTCGTCCATAATCCAACTCCACCTGAAAGGTGACATTGATGATATTAAACTAGATGCTGATATGATGCACAACCCTTAAAACCACCCCAGAGACACGAATGCCAGTTGCCAGCACCTATGCATATAATTTTTATAGCATTGCAGAATACATGAACTATATTCGCACACGATATGTCATTCACTTAAATAGCAAGTGATTTGGAATGGTAAGGCATTGTTACCTTCAGAGACTATTCGTGGTGCAAGCTTAGACGGATGCATATAGTGAGTGATGACTCCATATGATACAGGAGCAACAGCAAGGGCAAGATAAATGGATAAGCAAGCAGGCTGATAATCTAAGAGACAAAGAGATTATAGAGTAAAGTGTTATACAGTTTTTGGTAACAAAGCAATGAAAATGCAATGAAGGTTCCCTAGTCATTTTGTATATAGAAAGTAAGTTGCAGTATGGATCTAATAAGCTAATAAGCCAGTGTTATGTTACTCACTTGACCATACAACACAGTCACATACGATACATACGACACACTAATAAGCCAATGACTACTAATTTAGTAATTTTGTTAACTTAATTGGTAATAAATATCTGATAAATATGTTATTTGTAATATATCTACTTCTGATATTTTATAAAAATGTCCCATGTTTGAGCTCTAAATGAACTATCAGAGTCTCGTACCCATATTTGATATTCGAGCATCAAAGTATCGTATACAGCTAACGGGGTATGTGAGATAATATCAAGAATCAAAGGAGTAAATTTATTGATATAACACTTAATAACATCAAAGGTACTGGGTCTGAAGCGATTAAACCGCCCAAAATGTTAAACTCATCAGAGGTAAGCTTCCTATCAGAACTTGTTAAACTCATGAGAGGTAAGCTTCCTATCAGATTGAAAGGGTTAAGAAGGGGATATCTTGACGGCGAGAACCAATAAAGTCGTCGAATGCAAGGCAGCCATCCCCAGCTAAAAGTGCACTAAGCCATGTCAAGTCCATCATGATGAGGTTCAAAGTATTGGCAATGAGAAGCAGTAGAATAAGCAACAAATATCTGCTTCTACAAACCGTTAGCAGCTACCTAAAATGAGGTATACCCACAGTTGTTTAAAATTAGTACTTGAAATTGACAAGATAATGATGTATACTAATTCAGCAGGTTTGCTATGACACAAACAAAATTAGTCATGGAAATTGATATGATACTGGCATACTGATGTGTATTAATCCATCAGGGTGCGTATGACAAGTTAAAATTGACAAATATATGTACTACTCCCTCCTAAGCCATATGTTGTTCCCATTTCAATAAAATACTCATCATATAAATTAGAGAAGGAAGGAACAACAAGATATAAAATAGGAGGGAGTATAAAACTAATGCATTAGGCTGCTTATGATACAAGCAATCAGCGTTAATTAAATTAATTGCAGTTAGCGATTAGCAAGTAGCAACAAAATGATTTATTGAAAACTATGAGTGTTATAAACAACTGATTGAAATTAAATTAAAATTCCTAACCCTAAATCTTAATTGAACCTTAACATGATAATAATAATTTAATCGCTAAACGTAAATTGATAAGCACATCTAACTTCAGTGACAAACGAAATGAAATCGTAAAAAAATAGATGAATTTTGATGAGTTTTAAAAAAAATTGAAAGAAAAAATCACACCTGGCTTTGAACTGTCAAACTGGAAGTTGATGAATGCGACATAGTGATTGTGGGTCACGAACTGACTGTGTGGTGACGAAGAGGTGGTTGTGGTCGTCGGCAGTAAGGAGGTTAGGTTTTCGTTGGGTGAATAGGCATCGAAATCGCAGAGATAAGACACGCGAGATATCAAGGGTTTTGTGCGTGGTGTTGCATGGCGGTGATGGCGGTCTAGGATGCTGTGGTGGTTGAGGTTGAGGTTGAGGGTGAAGAGACGGGGTTGTTGCTAGGATATTAGTTTGTCAATTAGTGTTGTTTGCAGTTTTAATGAACGCAATTTACAATTAGTTATTAAATAAATTAAAATTAAAATATAAGGAATTTGATTTTGAAGGACAGGTTTCTTAGTTATTAAATAAATTGGAAATTAAAATATAGGAAACCGGATTTTGGAGGACAGGTCTCTTAGTTATTAAATAAATTGGAAATTAAAATATACGAAACCGGATTTTGGTGGACAGGTTTCTAAGTTATTAAATAAATTGAAAATTGAAAATAGGAAACCAGATTTGGAAGGACAGGTTTCTTATTTAAATATTGCAAACCTGTTATATAAAATCACCGGTGTCTTATGTTAACAAATCTGTTAGAAAAAAAACAGGTGTCTTTTAATTGATGTCTTAGGCCTTTTTTGTAGTAGTGATTGCATCATGCATGTCCTGTTTCCTGTGTCATTGCATAACATGTAACTTTATAGAACAAGCCTCGTAACTTCATTGCATAACATATAATTGCCATGTATGGCTTGTTGCAATGTGCATTTGATAATTTGTCGTTTTCGTGACATTTCTTTTTTTTTTTGCTGCTGTAGATGTCTGCATCCCAAGAGTTGGTTATCCCGGCGGTTAGAGTAAGTGTCAAATGTCGGGCGAGGATTTTGTTTGAGCTAATTGGCATGTTAAATGATGCCCAAAGAGCGGCGGCTGCCAGAATAGGTTTTGGAGGGATTTTATGTACTGCGTCTCGGATGGGTCGTTCATGTTTAAAACACATATCCGGACAAAAGAATTTATGATCACGAAACATGACGTTCGAGACTGCTTCCTTCTCCTTGTCGGACCTGACGAGCTCGTCATCATACCAACAGGGAAGCAAATAGGGTCAGACGCTCCTGAAATAGCGGTTTTGAAATCCCGGTGGAGGAATATGTTTGGCGTGAAGAACTCAAAAGACGGCATACCTCTCGGGAAGATAAAAAACGCAATATTGGCTGACCAAGAGGGAGGTGAACATTTCTACCGCCTGTTCGTCTTGTTATGCATGTCGTCTTTCCTTGCCCCAACCATCAACAGCGTGGTCGATCTCAAGCTTCTGATGGCGGTCGAGGATGTAGGCGCCATTCACCGGCTTGACTGGTGTACATATATACTGAATGCTGTCATCGGGGCTGGAGTGGATGCTACGGCTGGGAAATCTTTCCTAGTTGGGTGCATCCCACTTTTAATGATAACCTATTTCCAGCGTTTCACTTTCCGGGGTGAGATTCCCCCACGATCTACCTCTAATCAAGCACTGGGACGAGGAAAGGCTGAGGAAGAGAATTGAGGGTGAAATGGATGATGGAGGGTTGGGTCGCCAGGCGTGGTCCATTGTGAAGTACCCCCGGAGCTTGCGTGCAGCCAATACTAACAAGCTTGTATTGACCGGGGGTCATGAGGTTCTCCGTTTACCTCAATTCGCAAGAAATGAACCTGCGAAAAAGGAAGCGCCAGATGGCAGGAAAAGGTTCCTTCAGATCGAGATTCCTAAAGGCGTTGAGGACGACGCCCAAATAAAGAAGCAAGCGTTGGATGTAGGCACTGTTTGCACGTGTTCATTTTTGTTTATCTAATTTTTTTTAATCCATTGCATGCTAACGCCGAGTCGTTTGCTCCATTTCAGGAGGTCCACGAACTCTATCTGAAGATTAAAAGGAATGCAACTGTTTTTCATTCTTGGTATGCCGAGGCTTTATCCAATTTAAAGGACGTGATGAAGGGCCGCTCCGCTCCCGACCGCTTTGTACCATCACAGTCAACTCAAGATTTTAGGCATTGTGAAGAGCTCCATAGATACTGTGATGAGGTGAAAGAGATCAACGACCGGATGAAGGTATCCGTTGATAAGGCTCTGGTGGCGATGAAGCAGCCGGTTGACAAGAGTGCTGCTGTTGTAGTTCACGAGGACGAACAGCTCGCCGCGACCGCTCAGTTAGATGGGGTGCTGGCCGGTCTGAGAGAAAACGGTGACTTGGTGGAATATTCCGACGCTGCAACTACGGAATTTGGCCTAGATGGGCGAGGCACTGACGTTGCATCGCCTGTTATGCCAACACAAACGCTTGGGGATGACGCGGCAGTGTTCGATGGGAACGAGGAGTTGCCGACGTCGGACGAAGTTCCCCCATCGTGCGGGGAGGGTGTCAGCTTGGTGCCGTACGGAACGGCTGAAATGGCTCAAGTAATGGCAGAAATGGTGACGGGGCATTATGCGTCGGAGGTAGCGGAACCAATCCCCCTTAGCACAGAGACCTTATTAGTGTCTGACCTGGAGGCCGCAGGATATAGCCCGTTGGAGGCAGCACGCTGCATAGCTACCATGAAAAATGGGAAGGGGGCAACTGAATCAGGGGGGATTACAGGGGTCGATGAGACATCTGACCCTGACACTGATGTTATCAACCACCCCTTCTTACTCCATTCGCCCCGTGAGTTACCATGCATGGACGGCGTACCGGAAAATATTGGGTCCTCAAATGACTGCAGACAACCTGACCCTAATCAGCGTGTCGCGTCAGAATTTATGATCAGTCGCAAGGATAAACTCTCGACTGCATTAAGTATGAGGAAAGGCGGTTATGGATTATGCATTTAGCCCCACCGCTTCAGACGATAAGATGTAAGTGAACACCACTTTTGATATTCCTTTAAATAACGTGCAATGTATATTTACTGCGGTAGTTTTATTAGTTCATGCTTCGTTTTGTAGGGAGGAATTAGTGAAATACAACGATGTCTTGATGGTTAATCGAGAGGACATGATGACGCTGTTGCCTGGGACCTAGGTTGCAAATAGTGTCATTGAGTGTTGGGTTTTGTTGTTCGATCACATGATGTCTTCAACTTCTGCAACACCTGTTGCTGGACCCAGCCGATGCTTCTTCGGACTCGCCCACACAGTAAGAGCTTTATGCCAATTATGCTGACATTATGTTGATTTCTGTAGTTGATACTGTGGGACTCCATAGCATTGATGGTATAACTCCATAGTGTTGACAGTGTAAGTCCAAGTTGGTGTGTGAAATCGCATTGCATGATGTGAGGAACTCTATTGTCTGATACCAGGATGGAGTTTCACAATCACTAGGATGGAGTTACACCTGTAGTGTAGTGGAGTTCCACATATCAGAGTATGGAGTTACACCTGTAGTGTAGTGGAGTCCCCTTATGGAGTTAAACATATATTAGTATGAAGTTACCCATGTGCTTGTAAGGAGTTACACCTATCAGAGTATGGAGTTACACCTGTAGTGTAGTGGAGTTCCACATATCAGGGTATGGAGTTACACCTGTAGTGTAGTGGAGTCCCCTTATGGAGTTACACATATATCAGTATGGAGTTACCCATGTGCTTGTAAGGAGTTACACCTATCAGAGTATGGAGCTACACCTGTAGTGTAGTGGAGTCCCACATATCAGAGTATGGAGTTACACCTGTAGTGTAGTGGAGTCCCCTTATGGAGTGACACATGTGATTGTAAGGAGTTACACATTTCATAGTATGGAGTTACACCTATCAGAGTATGGAGTTACACAAATATTTAACTGTGAATCTCCTTTGGGGCTAACACTTTTGTACGTTTACCTCCATGGTCAGCTCACTGCCTTAGCACTATGGAAAGCCAAGGACGATGAGGAACGAGAAAAGCTGACTTCTGAGATGTACTCAACATTTGACTCGTGGATTGAACACTATTCCTCCCCCTTTAATCTTGGAGCTGACATGGTATTTCTCTTTCCAATCTTGCCAACATATCATATAAAATACTCATAATTTACCTAAGTTAGTTTATTTAATAAAGATCAAGTTTGATCTATTAGGATAGAATTAGGACTCCTATTATTAGGAGAACTCGTACTTCTGACGTATTTTGCTTGTTTGGTTTGCAGGTCTTTATTCCAGTATTGACAGGAAATAATGATCATTATTGTTCTGCATGCATAAACTTCATTTCGCAGCAGGTGGAGTTTCTGGACAACCGAAATTATGATGAAGACTTTGAAAAGCTACCGTATGGCGGAATCGCACGGCTCGTTGTATGCAATCTTTTCTCGGTCTTTTCTTCTTTTAACCAGTGTGTATATCTATACGTAATCTTACGTAGCTTTGTGTTTGTGCGACGGGCAGGCTGATGTGATGGGCAAGTACCTCGAGCTCAGTAATATCGAGAGAGCATCGAGGGTCAGCGAGTTTAAGTTAGTCAACGTGCCTTTTAAATGGCAAGGCGTAGGGTTCAGTAACAACGACTGCGGGGTATACCTGATGCTGCACATGATGTTTTACAGCGGTGCGCCTTTTGAGTGTGGTTTAGGTGACATGGGAAACATTGAGCTGTACCGCGCGGAAATTGTTGCTATCTTCATGCTCAGTGATATTAACAAGTGAAGGGATGAGGTGTTGGGAAGGGTTGCTTCATTCAGGCAGCGGTTGATGAGTACCCCGGCTTCTTTCAGAACACCGACCCCGAAAACTGGTGTGAAGAGGAAGCTTGGCGCAGAGGGCGGGCCTGAAATGACATACAAGCGTCGGGGTTCACCTGTTTCTGCTAGCGGGTCGGTATCAGTGTTGAGCAGCCGCCGACGGGGGAAGGGAGACAGGCTGGGTTCCACCCTCAATTTCAATAAAGTGTCCGGGACCCGGTGTCTGGTTGTGTCTACCCTCCTTAAGAACAACCAGGCGCTTCTTAGCGATTTAAGCGACCTGCGGAAGCAGACAGCTCACTACTATTTGTTTGATGAGGGTGATTTGGTGCCAATTTAAGTATACATCCCTTGTTTATTTTGACATTTTCTTCTTTGAAGATCCTACGACGGGAAACTGAACCCAACTTGTTTAACGTAGCGAGGTTCTTGTTCGATACCACCCCGATTTAGAACTCAAAAGGGATGACCTTATATCGTTGCTACCGGATAAACATACGACGCCATCCGTAATTGAGTGCTGGTCAATGTTGCTAAATATGATAGAGTTCGATGGGCTTGAACCTGCTAGGATGGCATTCTTCGGGTTACGTCACATGGTATGAACTGTTATAACTATTTTGCATTCTATGTCATATATTTGTGTAACTTCTTAGAACAACTAGTGTAACTCCAATATTTATCCTAGTGTAACTCTATGAAATTACCTTTGTTACTCCACATGACACTCATACAATTATCTGAGTAATTCCATAAGCTAATTTGTGTAACTTTATACTTGATACCTGTGTAACTCCATACAATTTCGTCTGTAACTCTACAGTTTAAATGGTGTAATTCTATTAAACAACTTGTGTAACTTTATACCATTTATAGTGTAACTCCATGATATTATATGTGAAAGAGTTGTAGTGTAACTCATTTATTTGTTCGCAGGAGAACCTCTTGCATTTGGTGCACATGTCGTACGACGCTACACCGTCCGACAGTAAGATAGGTTGTGTTCATAGCCATTGGGATAGTTTCAGAGACATATGGGGTAACACTTTACAACTCGGGGCATAATGGCCTGGCATATTTGCCATTATGCAGCAAAAAGGTTTAACATATAGAGGAGACATAGTCACTAATTTTATTTTGATTGTGTTTTGATTGTATCAATGGTATTGTGCTAGGGTTCTTCTTATTTATAGGGGTAATGTGTCTAACCTTGCTTTAAAGTTTCACCTTTTTTCTGACCACACACCCCTAGATGCATGCACTACCATTCGTTGGAGCCTTTTTTTTTTAGTGCAGTCTACTATTTATGGCATTTATTGTCAGCTGTCATTTTGACCAAACATTTTTTTTTGGTTAGTTGTGTAATTCCATTCAATTAATGTCAACATTCCATTATAGCAACATGTAACTCTATACCACCTGACTTGTGTAACTTCATTAATTGTGTAACTCCATAGCATTTGTAACATCCCGTATTTTTATAAATATATTTTAAGGGTTTTAATTATTTTTAAAGTAATAAAATTATATTTTTAATAATTTATCGGAAAGTATTTTTATAAATAGTAAGATCCGTCTAAAGAACCTTAAGTCCTTAAGACGAATACAAACTTGGCAACTTGAATCCTTAACTTAAAACCCGTTCATTCCAACCCATTTTCATTTAAACGGAAAGGACAACTCTAAACCCTCATAAAACCCATTTAGTCGACATATTGGTTTTCCTCAAGAAACAATCACTGTAATCTCATTTCTCACAAAACCTCCATAAATATTCATCTCTTAATCCATTTCTCTTCATCATCCGTTCACCAAATCAAGGTAATAAATACATTTTCGGAATCCTCATCGAATTTGCATGCCATCTATCACTTCCGTTTTTCATTTCCATCAACTCGAAATTTGGGCTGTTTTCATGGAATTCGTTCTTGAGTCCTAAAATTCGTGTTTCTTGCTTTTAGGTGAAGGTTTAGACAACCCGGACGTGGATAGCTACGTGGTAGAGGAAGAACTTTGATCGGAAATCGATTTAAGGTGACGATAATGAGAAACTCGGCCTTATTGTATATATTAGCACTTTTCTTGCTTGAATTAGTTTAAGTTTCTGATTCTTCATGTTGTAAGTGTTGATGAGACTTAGTATCATGCTAGGAATCCTTATTAAAGACCCTCATATGCTTAGTTTTTGTTACATATACTTGTTGCTAAATCTCAGAAATTGTATGCTTGCGACTGATACAAATCATTTGCTTATTGAGGATTGTTTGTGGGATTAATTGCTGATAGGTAGTGTAGTTGGTGTTTATATGTGATGGGTAAACATTTGTTGTTGTGATTTAGAAGTCTTGAATCAGTTTGTGAAGATTTGATTGTTTTTGAGAAAGCTCGATTTTGCGTACAGCGGCCTCTGAGCCGGCAGGCTGACCGGCCGCCGGTCGACCGGCTCAGAGTCGCTGTGTTGAATTTTTGTTTGTTCAGAAATTGTGAAAGGTTTCTGAGCCGGTCAGTCGGCCGCCGGTCGACCGGCTCAGGATCCTTCGTGGCGTCTTTCAAAGTTTTCAATAAGCATGGGAAGTGAATCCCAGCCGACACCGGCCGCCGGTACACCGGCTGAGAGTCACTCCTCGTGTAAAAAGTTTGATGTTTGGCTTTGGGGAAGGGACTCCCAGCCGGCTGGCCGACGGACGGTCCACCGGCTGAGAGCCTCTTCTCTTGTTTTTCAGACGGTTGATTTGGCATGGGAAGGGACTCCCAGCCGGTGGACCGGCAGACGGTCCAGGACCGGCTGAGAGCCCCTGTTCCAATTGTTTTGCTTATAACTTTCAAAAGCTTATTCGGTTTCGATTGAAACTCGTTCCTTGTACCTTTGATGTGTGTTTGAGGTCCCCGAAGGATGGGCGACACTAGATTGGGTTCGGGAATGGAGTGAGGATAGAGACCCCCCGGTCGGGCAACCGAAAGGGTAACCGGCTCTCCCTCAACTTAGTTCCCGGGGTCAATTAAGTGTTGACTAGGATCATAGGTGATAAGAAAGAAAGAGTCAAACATGGAATTGAATGCTTTTATAGTGATGCGTATTAAGTTATGCGTTAAGATGTCGCCTCTGAACTTAGTACGTAGGTAGTTTGTCATATATAGGGGTATGTGTTAAGGTGTCGCATCTGAGCCCTATATGTGTTTGTTTATCGTGTATGGATGTATGCGTTAAGGTGTCGCCTCTGAGCTCCATACATGTTTGATTGTCGTGTCTGGGACATGCATTGAGTTTTCGCCTCTGAGTCCAGACATGTTTGAGTGATCGCGTCAGGACATGCCTTAAGCTGGCCTCTGAGTCTGACGAGTAGAGCAACTGCACAACGGGGCAGTCAGGTTGTCATACCTTACCCGGAGTGCAGGTGTTTGATGCTAGTCCATGCGTTGAGTTTTCGCCTCTGAGTCTAGTATCTTGTGATGTAGTAGGGGAACATGCGTTGAGTTTTCGCCTCTGAGTTCCTTAATTTTTATTGTGAATTGGGTGCTAGTCCATGCGTTGAGTTTTCGCCTCTGAGTCTAGTATCCTGTTGATAGCCGGTCCATGCGTTGAGTTATCGCCTCTGAGTCCTTGCTTGATATTATGAATTTTGTATCTAGGTTATGCGTTAAGATGTCGCCTCTGAACCTTTTTACTTGCTGAATGATTGGTATATAGGTTATGTTTTGAGTTGACCGCTGAACCTTATACTTGTTGTGTTTATCTGCTTGCCTAGAGTTGGTACAGTGTCAGATATGCATGATTATAGTGATGTTCATAGTACTTTGACTTTGATGTCGTTCATCCAAGGCATTGGGTGAATTTTTGATTAGTTTCATAAATAGTTGGACTGAAAGACCCCCGACTGGGTAACCAGTAGGGAAACCGGCTCTCCTTCCAAACGGTTTATGAAGTTGGTCGAGAGTCGTGCATTAGTAATTGCATGATAGTATGAGATCATTTATTGAGATATTGTTATACTTCACATGTTTATATATGTTGGAGTGTTCTGTTTGTATTGCTTATTACGTGTCGTTACAAAAGGTGGCTAGGAGAACTCTAGTCACTCCCCATTGATTGTGGCTGACACCCGTCGTTGAGGGGTGTCAAAGATAAGATTTATAAAAACCTCAGCTTAAACTAGATAGGATAAGTCAAGGGTCGAACCATAGAGAGACAAGGTTAATTATGTTTGTGAATTTAAAGTCTATTGAAAGTAACCAAAAAGGGGGTTTAATTTATGATTCAGAACTAACAACTAAAAAGCAAATTTAACAAGAGAATTAAAACAAAGTAAAAATGGAGATTAGGAACTTCGGTTCCCCATAGTCAAAACAAGTCAATGAAGGGTAAAATAACCAAATAACACAATCCCAAGGAACAAAGAATAAACCTTTAGGTCAATATTCTACCCAATCCTTACGGTCTTAGGGTTCCTAGAAAAGCACTAAACTTTCGTTCATAGGGCAATCCCAAAGTTGTTGTTAAACTAATCCTAACAATCGTTCAATCTTAAAGAATTAGTTCACCAACAACAATGGGGGATTGGTGATTTAATCATAAAACTATCAAAATCAAGTCTTTACCATGGTTCCCCTAATTCCTAATCACAAGAATTAGCTATGCATAATCTTAATCATAAAGTTAACAATAACAACAATTAAGAACATCAAAGGAATTAACATGATTAAAGATGAGAATTCAAAAGAAAGAAACATGAATTGCATAGCATTAATAAGATGAACAACAAGATTAATTGAAAAGGGAAAGATTAAATTGTGGCAACTTACAAACTTAATTGGAATTCAAGAACAAAAGATGAAAACTTGATAAATCTTTTGCTAACTATGGAGTTTTCTCTAATTTGGACTGCTTAACCTAATTCTAGAGTTTTTGCCTCCTTAAATAAGTTCTAATTACAAGATTTAAACGAGTAAAACCCGAAATAAAAGTCGCGGACACAGTCGCTGGGTCGGTCGACCTACTATCTGGGTCGGTCGACCTCTTCTGCTGTTATCAGGCTTTCTAGATTCTGGGCTTTGGTCGGTCGACCTCTTTAGTGGGTCGGTCGACCCTTTCCTGTATGTTTCAGCGTAAATTTGGCCCGTAATCAACACTTGACTATGAATCCGGATCCTTGCTCCGCGTAAATACTCAAAATAGCTTCCGGAGGACGATTAAAGTTCGGTTTTGCTCACTTCCGCATATTCCTACAATTAAAACATAGAAATGCCAAAGTAAACCGTTTCGGGAGCAAAAGCGACTAAAAGTCATGAAAACGCATAGAAATACGTGCCGAAAGAATAAATAAAATGCATAATATAGGCACGTATCAAACTCCCCAAACCAAACCTTGCTTGTCCTCAAGCAAGCACTAAGACTCAAAAGAAAAAGAAAACTTCTAATGGAACGGATTTCATACTCTTAAAACCAAACACAACACTATGCCTAACCAATTTAATGCAACTTTCAAATAAAATCAAGCATAATGTCAAGAGCAAAACGAATTGAACATGTTGGAATAAAATGCTAAACTTTCAACCTTGCAAGACTCATTCTAAATGGACTCTCGCGGTACGCTCGAGACACTCATGAAGCAAAGGGTCAAATATATATGTGAAAGATAAGAAGATAAATAAAAGTAAAGACTCTCACCTATCTACGACCCATAAGAACATGCCTGCAATCTAACATGAATAAAATCTCTACAACCGTACATAGGCATTCCCACAGTAAATAACCATGACACATGCCGAGCCAATTTGGGATTGTGAGGCTAGAGGTAAGAAAGGGTTAAAATAAGTTATGGAAAGAGGGGTTAAACCGAGCTAACAACCAACCATCCATACTATAAGATTAATTACCTCCATTACTTTTCAAAACATGCCAATGCTCCGAATTTGAGAGCAAGAGTCACAATTCCTCCCTTTTCTCCCTTCTTTCTCCTTTCTTTTTCTTCAAAAAACGCAACCTGTCCAGCGGTCGTGGTCGACCGACCCATATATTAGGTCGACCGACCGCCCATGGAAACAGACAGACTCGAATTTATTTATTTATTTTTTTTCAGCTGATTTTTTTTCATTCTTTTTCTTTTCTTTTTATTCACTTCCTTTTTTTTCCGATTTCAATCACCGATTTTTTTTTCTTTTTTCATTTCTTTTCTTTTTCTCCTTTACACCATTCTCACAATATCAAGATTTGTCAATGAAACACAAACCAAAAGGATGGCTAAAACAGTCCCATCACTACGTTACTAGCTCGGCTAGGGTAGGCAATTTTTGGGATGTAGCATATGGGATAAAAGAGTCAATTTGGCTATGTGAGGGTTATGGGTAAAACAAGGAAAGGGAACCTCTACCACATGTGTCAACAAACCACAAACCCGAATGCATATAGGTATTAAGTAGACAAAATTCATGCTTATGCATATTGATGTGACATGCCTCAAGAGGAGAAACTACTCTCAATCCTACACGAAATCGGTCATGAATGTCACCGATTTATTAAGCTCTAAACCTTAGAATATGTAGTAGTTTGCCAAGAAGAAAGTCAAGTCTAATAATTTAGCATAAAATCAACAAAAACTCGTAGATAATGCAAAAGACTAGCTTGAAAAAATTTTGAAAACGCAAGGGAAGGCAAAAAGTGACATGTGAGGCATAAATCGTATTTGTCCGTTCCGACTCGACCAATATGAATGCAAACTGAAAGGAGAAAAAGTAACTGAAATGCAATAAACGTGCGACAGAAAAAGATGAAATAAAATGCAAAAATAACAAAGAAAACACAAGACACAAAAACAAATGCAGACTCAACAGAAGTATGCATATACCCTCCCCAAACCAAAACGCACAATGCCCCCATTGTGCTCATCAGCATACATCCACAGCATAGGGATGGGGATAGGTAAAAAGAAACAAAAAAGGAAAAGGAAAAAGACTAAAGCCTGAAAAAAGAGGCTAAGGAGGAAGGAGAGGGAAAACTGAAATCTAAAGAAAATAAAAGAAAAAACTACTTACAAGATGGAGAACCTCCCCAAACCAAACATCGAAGAAGGGAGGTTGGGGCACGTCCCTAGTCCTCTGGGTCAAACTCCGACCCAGAGTCTTCACCAACCGCTTCTTCCTCCTTTTCCTCATCATCGGACCCTAAGCCTGCTGACGAGGCGGATCCTGACGCTTCTCCGTACCCATGACCGCCCGCCTGAGGTGTATACCAGGTGGGGTGAGTCCAAGGGCCGGTGGGGAGCCTACCCTGAGTAGCATACTCCGAGTAGCCCGGATACTGGTAGAGACTATCGTTCAACTGTTTTTGGTTGAACTGCCTGCAAAGGTCCGCCACCATGACTGGGAGAGATATGTTATCAACAAAAGGAGGAATAGGAACATTAGAAGGAACAGTGAAATCAATTGGGTACCCCGTCCTAGGTGCATCAAAGTGGGCACCAGGAGCAGGGACCCTACGGCCTCTAAAGGTGCCTCCTCTAAGTGGAAGGCGGTAAGATGGAAAGAGTGGTCTAGGCTCCCCTCGAAAATCATCAAGGGGTAACATGGGGGCAGCCGCGGTGATGGGGATGCGATCACTGAGGTAGGTATCTACCTTCCAATAATCCTTCATATCCACCTAATGCACGGACCTAACATAAGCCATGTCCATGTACCGGGAGAGAGGGTCAAGCGCATCCTCAAAGCGAGGGAATTGAGGAACAAGGAAGCAGGCCAATCGAGTGACTAGCCCACCACATACAATAGTAGTCAAAGAAGTTCCCTTGCCCACCGACACAAAATGAGAGGCTACCAAATAAGCAGTGTTAAAAAACTGCTGACCCGTACGTCTGACATTGAGATAGCCAAACAAAATGGAGAGCTCAATGTTTTTAACATTTTGAGACTCTTTACGGCCAAAAAAAGTGTTGGCCAAAAGACGCAAAAAGTAACGGGGGGCGGGTAAGTGAACGGTACTGTTTTTCTTCTTCCTATCGCTGGAATCAGAAAGACAGGACCACATGACATTATATGACCCAGAAGGGTCACTCAAATTGTGGGGAATATAGCATGTATTCGCCCTAAACTTGAAGGATTATAATGAAATTTACAGTTGTGAATATGGTCATAAGATAAATAAAACATGAAAAGAATACAACCTTGGGTTCTTGCTTGAATTGGCCTAAGAACAGGAATTAAAGTAAATTCCCTCCTATAACTTGCACCCAAGACTTGATTGAGATGATGCCGCGTGTGCTAGAAAATACTCTCCAATTTCCTTGCAATATGGGGAGAGCTTTTTGAGGTTTTAGATGTGAGATCTGAGTTTTGGGAGAAGAATGCTCTCAAAAACCCTAATTGTGAGAATTATGAATTACCAGTTCCTGACAAAAGGAGAAGGACTCTCCTTTTGTAGTATATGGGTCGGCCGAACGGTATATGTTAAGGGTGGGCTTTTTCCACTCTTACCTTATTCCTTTGCGTGGTTCGACCCGATTTGCTAAATATTATTCGCGGGTTTTATTTATAAATCACACTCGTGTTATCAGATATTGATGCAATCGATGTATTAATAATGGTCTGATTGTAATACTCGTACTTTCATAGTCTGAATAATGAGTTGTTCTATATTATTCGTTAAGACGAAGTGTATTTATATTCTATTCGATATGTACTTTGCTAATTACTACACTAACGATAATATTAGTATTTATATCGACGTTTGATAATTATGTGAGACCCATTTATATTCGATAAACTCGTATTTTAATTATAACGTTTCGTATTAACATTGAACGATGATTTAACTTACCGAGTAAGGTATTTTATATTTTATGATGTTAGTAATATGTCGAGTACGCGTATTAGTGGTTATATCGTGTTTTAGACAGTTGATTGGGCCTTGAATTTAGTGCCACTTTCACTTTTATCAGCCCATTCTTTTATAAAAATCTGAATGACAATGTACCCTCACCATGCTACCTCACATAACCCTCACCCAAAACCCTAATCCTAAACTACTCGACACACAGCAGCCACCCTCACCTTTCTGCCGCCACTCCAAGGTGTAGGGAGGGAGGTTTGTGCGGAGGACTTAACCAGTGCAAGGCCACTCGTTTTCACGGTGAAACAGGTAAGGTTCACACGCGATTTCACCCCCTTGTGTACCCTCATTTCCATTCGTATTTGCAGCGTGTAATTGTGTTTATTGTCTCTGTTCTCTGTATACTTTTAAACTGGGGTGTGTAGTAGTCTCATGTGGACCCTAGAGGTGGTGTCGTCGACCAAATAGGACCACCATGGGAGGTCGTTTTATCCCAAGCTTGCAAGTCAGTCTCGTTTCTTCTTCGAGTTTCAGAACAGGGTAAGGGTCTGGTGTTTTGGGTGCGGATTTAACATATTTTCTATTCACGTTTGTCTTGGGTGTTAAGAGAAGTAGTTTGGTAGTAGTTAGGGTGTCTGTGTGGTTGTGTTCACGGTGGGTCGTGGTGGTTATTAACGAGTTCATGACGGGATTCGATTGGATGTTATAGCGTGAACCAGAGTAACAGGTTTAGGGGTGTTGTGCTCGGGTTTTGGGAGGTCTGTTTCGTGGGGGAGGGTGGTGTCGAGGCTTGGTGGTTGCCACCAGGGTGTCATGGGTGGTGTAGGGTGTCGTTGGTAGTGTTTAGTTATGGCGGTGGTGGTGTTGGCAGGTGGGTAAGGGTGTGTGTGTGGAGGGTGGTAACACGGGTAAAAGGGCAGAAACTGGGTGGAAGTTGTGACCAGCGTGTTACGGATGGTTTCGATGTCTGTTGTGGTTGAGTATGGGCTGGTGGTCAGGGTCAGTTGTGGCACCGTGGTTCAGGAGTCCCAACCACGGTGTTAGGTTGGTGGTTCGGGCAGTAGAAGGGGTGTCGAAGGAGCTGCGAAGTGGGCTGGTCGGAGGGTTGTTCAGGCGGTTTTGGTTTGTGTTGTTGTGTTGTTACGTATTTACCTTCAATAAGGTTATTGCTTGTTATTATTATTATTATTGCTATTAATATTATTTGTTGTTATTATTAATTATTGCTATTATTATTATTTATTGATATTCTTATTAGTAATATCTCTCTCTATATTAATGTTACAATTGGTTAGATTATTATTGTCTTGTTTGTTGCTTCGTGTTAATTAAATATATGAGTCGGGATTTAGTGGGTCGTGGGAGTTTCTATTTTGGGAAAGTTTCTATTTATGGAAACTTTCCACTTATAGAAGGTTTCTATTTATAGTAAGTGTGGTTTGTTATGGGGTTCGGGGAGTTTATTAATTCTTACGAATACGTGTCTAGTTAGCGGTTTTTGCGTGGAACATTCCTAGCAAGCTTTGGATCGTCTGCACTTCTGCTTTTCCAGGTAGGGGAATACCGTATGGCTGTTAATGAGTTATTTGATTATTAATCGTTGTTAACAATGTTCATCTTATTTTATTGAATGATTGATATATTGCTTTATTTGATTGAGTAATTCTGTGACATGATACGATGTGACGAATAATGGGTCTTGTGATATGGAGCGGAGTATATTGGGTCTTGTGACTGGTGTGGAGTATATTGGGTCTTGTGATTGGTGTGGAGGTAATGGGTCTTGTGATCGGTGCGGAGTTTATTTGGCGTTGGATCGGTGCGGAGTTTATTTGGCGTTGGATCGGTGCGGAGTTTATTTGGCGTTGGATCGGTGCGGAGAAGGGATGATTGAATCCCTATATATATATATATATATATATATATATATATATATATATATATATATATATATATATATATATATATATATATATATATATATATATATAGGGTTGGGATCCGGTGAGAACCACCTTACAATGAAAACCGGTGAGAACTCTTCCTTACAGATTTTTTTTTTTAAAATTAATGACATAATTGGATTCGGCATGGAATTTTATGGCCAGAGAACATATTTCTTGGTCTAGAAAATAAATACTAGTGGCGGAAAAATGATATGTACGAAAAAATAGATAGTATGTGCATGCAAATAAATAAAACGTATCTCACATTGATTTCCGTCACTAGTATTTATTTTCTAGACCAAGAAATATGTTCTCTAGCTATAAAATGTCATGCCGAATCCAAATATGTCATTAATTTTTTCTAAAAAAATCCGTAAGGTAGAGTTCTCACAAAGTTCTCATTGTAAGGTAGTTCTCACCGGATCTCAAGTCTATATATATATATATATATATATATATATATATATATATATATATATATATATATATATATATATATATATATATATATATATATATATATATATATATATATATATATATATATATATATATGACATTGTTTGTTTAATTATTTTCCTCTACTCAACCTCGCGGTTGACCCTGTGTATTCGTGTGACACCTGTGATGATCCGTAATGGGGAGCAGTTTTGACAGGAAAGATGGTGCTGTGGGAGCATGGGATAGCGTGAGCACTTGATGGACCGACTTAGATGTAGATCACCTATCTAGTAGTTATCAGTTGTACTTTTTTTTTTCCGCTGTGTAATATCTGAAACACCAAAGTTTAAATTTTTACCAGTTTTCATATAAAGTAATTTGGTTTGATTTACTTTGTTATTCACTACCTCGGATATTCCGAGATGGTAACAGCTCAATTTATTGAGGATGTCTTGCTAAAGGCTCCTTAATAAATCGGGGTGTTACAAGTGGTATTAGAGCGAACGATCCTCAGGCCTAAACCAAATGAATAATAATGAACATAGGAAGAGTCAAATAAAATGAACCCCGAGATGGGACTGATAGGAGCCCCAAAAAGGAACGGGATGAGTTAGGGGCCCCCTCACACCAAACCTGGGCCCTTTCTGTTCTGTCTCGGGAACCCAAAGAGAGTAATTGAAGAGTGGGGTAGAATATATAGTGACCTGGTTATACTATGCTAACGTTCTTGCAGGAGAAGAACGAGGTAAGTCATATGTGAGTTCTGATTTAGGATATGTGCAATATGAACTGTGGGTGGATATGGATGATTAAATTGAAATTATCAGAGTTTGGAGGTCGTATTTGTTGAGCCATGGTTAGAGTGATGTGATCATTTGATTTTGATATTTGAAGAGTTCATACGATTATCTGGAATTGAATGACTATCGTATCTATGTAATATATTGTGGGTATTTGAACATGAATGGTCAGACTTATATAAATTAGTAGTCCCTGTCTAGTGATATGCGGAATGTGATGCCCCAAGCCATAAATGACATGTAGTTATGAGTTACATTCGTATAAATATGTGTACAAGTATTGAGCTATTTGGTTGGTTTCTCAAAATCTTTATTGCGTACTAGATGATAATTATAGTTGAAATGAGGAATGAATGTTAATATGGGCAAAGTGACGTCTATGCTTCAAATATTATGACCACGTGCTTTGAAAAAGGAATGATTGAGTTTCGATGTAGTAATGTGAAATTGCAAAGGAACCAAAATTTTGATAAACTTTCGAATTGTTATCTTGTTTGTACGGGCTGCCATTTAAAATATGTTATCTATATGTATATGAAAATCTTATAGGTGATAACCTTCTGAATTAGTTTTCAAATGCCGTTGGGTTCATGTTAATACGAGTTATAGTTTGCGGGAAATAAATATTTTAGTCGACAGTGGTCAGATTGTCACTGTACAATTCTGTTTTGACTCATGTTTCCGCAAAAGAAATCATTTAAAACGTGGTTATTGTTGTGCCTAATTCAAACTCCATTGTTTAGATTATTCATTTATGTTTTCAAAATGAGAAGCCTCGTAAAATATCAAAGAGTCGTTATTTAATAGTGATTTTTGCAAGTTGCCCAAATTTTATGTCTAATTGTTGTAAAGTTTCTGTTCAGACCAACTGAGTTGTAAAAAAATTTGTTATAAATAATTTCCTTACCAGTTTGCCTTTGATTATTTTTCCTATGATTAGTTAATTCCTTATATTTTCTAAAAGCCATGATAGCTTGCAAAATAGCTAAGCGGTCTTTTAATTATGATTTTTGGAGGTTGCTGCGTGATGTATGATTGTTGAAATAGTAACGTTTTAAATATAAAAGTTTAATCAAATATGAATTCTGTAATATCACCATGTAATATCCCGTTATGACATTAGTAACATGGATAGTTGGCATACTATATGAATATGAACTTTACTGTATGATAACATAATCTTGTTTATTTTGTCTAGTTTTATCTAAAATAGTTTCAATTATACCGACGCTCTTACTTTCCAGTGTCATGATCTCAAAACAATTATGTAATGTTAAACTCAAGGTTATCAGAGAAGAGTCTTGCTAAGTGGTGGAATGAAATTTAACTGGTAAACTTATTAACATGATATAGCCATCTAATTGTTATACGTTATTGTGAATATTCGGACAATGTGAATCTTGTTGATGTTCCTTTGTATATTGATGGGTTATATCTGCTTAGTTACCTACGATTATCATCTTTATAACTTTTCAAGTATATTGGTATGCCATAAAGTGAATTGCATGTTGCTATATTTAAAACCTGATCACGATGTACTGAGTTATTGATTGGTTGACATGTGACTCACGGAAGTACCAGTCTTGTGTAATCGTTTGCTTCTATCGTTAAAATTTTCATAATTCATGAGTTGCAAGAACAATGTTTTAGTAAAGAAGAGGCAGAATGTCTCATAGTCTTGTTTCGATCTGTAGCTTGTAAGATTACCTTTTCATTCGTGTTTATAAAATTGCCGCAATTTATCACTTGAATGTTTCCAAAAGTTTCAAAATGTATTCAAAGTGATAATCCATGATAAGGTTTGATGTTTTGATAATTATGGTGATTATTTGCAATATGACAATTCTGTAGCTATGTATCGATGAAATCCTGTCTGAATGTTTAATTGTTGCGCGTTGTATAAAACTTTTATTGTGCAAGTCGTATATAGTAATAATTTCATGATAAATGATGTAATGTGAGTGGACGGGAAATGCACCTTAGTGATTTGTTAACTTATTTGTATCTGGGAGTGTTAAACGGCCTTGTTAGTCTATGATTTGTGTATAACTTGTAAAATACGTTAATGCTCCATGCTTAATTACGTTAACTAATCTTGCTTTATATATTTTCTAGAATATGATTTTACTTCTATAATATGATTGTGCACATAAGATGTTTTGGATTGACAATTATGAACTACGAGTTTTCCGAGTGGTGTTAAAAATTTCAAAGGGGTATATAAGTGTTAGCTATATACGCTGATTCTGTTTTACTGCGTAACACGATTCTACCGACCTTATTATTAATATTATTGTTCGAGGTTGTATGAATTACTTGCTAACTGTTATTTATTTAAGATGGTTTTATGTGTTAATCTTATCTCTGTTGAGTTATTAGTAATTGATTCGTATCCATTAACATTTTATATTATTAAGCTTAATCTTTTGTTTGTGAGACGGGTTTAATTTTGAGATGGGTTGTCCTGTGTAATTGACTGATTTGAGGTATAAAGACAATATTGAATTGTTTAGTTGGGAACAAGAGTGTCTTTGTTAATGTCCTTTGAAGAGTGAAATCCATTGTTATTAGCACTAGATCGAGCTTGAACCATGATATTTTGTCAAGTGAGCTAGTATTTTTTTTTTTTTTTTTTTTCCTAACTTTAGTGGTCCGAGAAGTATTGAGATGTTGGCTTTTGTTGGTAAACTTAAGTTGATTATTTTGACAGTAAGATTGTTAAGTGGTATTCTGTTTGATTTGTCGATTTTTGTGACCTCGACTCGTGGGTGAGTAGCTTAGAGTTTTACTCTAAGTGTTGAGCACAGTTCTTGAACCTTTGACAATAATGATATTGAATTGAGATTGGTTAATAGTATTGAGTTATGAGGCATGCGTGCCGAGTTATATTTACGGTCCAGAGTGACCAAGGTTCTTGAGTTATATTATTGGTTGGAATCGATATGAGATGGAAGTATAGTTTAGCGGTTTATCCGCCAGTTCACTCACCCCTTGTACCTGGCTTTGTTTCGACGATGAAAATACAATACCTGGTTATCTTGGAGTAGTATATTATGAGATAAAGTAATGAGTAAGACAGAGTAATGAGTTGGAACTTTATAATGGGGTTACGGGGACGTAACCATGACTTAAGGAGGATAGGATTGTAAAATCTCGATATGGCTAGTTGTTATGACATGGCAGATTGGTATGTCGTGATTGTTTGACTATACTTGGAAATCCTCATTACTTCTGTTATATGTTATATTGTGGGTCTTTAAATGTCATGTTTTACTGTTGTATGTTTAACTTTGGGGACAAAGTTTCTTAAGGGGGATAAGATGTAACATTTCGCTTTTTGGGGACTCGTGTAAGTGCTACTTGTGATTTTTTTTATACATGTTATATGTTCCGTTACTGTTATGGGATGGTGAACTTCGGGACGAAGTTCATTTTAAGGGGGGAAGATTGTAATACCCGTACTTTCATAGTCTGAATAATGAGTTGTTCTATATTATTCGTTAAGACGAAGTGTATTTATATTCTATTCGATATGTACTTTGCTAATTACTACACTAACGATAATATTAGTATTTATATCGACGTTTGATAATTATGTGAGACCCATTTATATTCGATAAACTCGTATTTTAATTATAACGTTTCGTATTAATATTGAACGATGATTTAACTTACCGAGTAAGGTATTTTATATTTTATGATGTTAGTAATATGTCGAGTACGCGTATTAGTGGTTATATCGTGTTTTAGACGGTTGATTGGGCCTTGAATTTCGTGCCACTTTCACTTTTATCAGCCCATTCTTTTATAAAAATCTGAATGACAATGTACCCTCACCATGCTACCTCACATAACCCTCACCCAAAACCCTAATCCTAAACTACTCGACACACAGCAGCCACCCTCACCTTTCTGCCGCCACTCCAAGGTGTAGGGAGGGAGGTTTGCGCGGAGGACTTAACCAGTGCAAGGCCACTCGTTTTCACGGTGAAACAAGTAAGGTTCACACGCGATTTCACCCCCTTGTGTACCCTCATTTCCATTCGTATTTGCAGCGTGTAATTGTGTTTATTGTCTCTGTTCTCTGTATACTTTTAAACTGGGGTGTGTAGTAGTCTCATGTGGACCCTAGAGGTGGTGTCGTCGACCAAATAGGACCACCATGGGAGGTCGTTTTATCCCAAGCTTGCAAGTTAGTCTCGTTTCTTCTTCGAGTTTCAGAACAGGGTACGGGTCTGGTGTTTTGGGTGCGGATTTAACATATTTTCTATTCACGTTTGTCTTGGGTGTTAAGAGAAGTAGTTTGGTAGTAGTTAGGGTGTCTGTGTGGTTGTGTTCACGGTGGGTCGTGGTGGTTATTAACGAGTTCATGACGGGATTCGATTGGATGTTATAGCGTGAACCAGAGTAACAGGTTTAGGGGTGTTGTGCTCGGGTTTTGGGAGGTCTGTTTCGTGGGGGAGGGTGGTGTCGAGGCTTGGTGGTTGCCACCAGGGTGTCATGGGTGGTGTAGGGTGTCGTTGGTAGTGTTTAGTTATGGCGGTGGTGGTGTTGGCAGGTGGCTAAGGGTGTGTGTGTGGAGGGTGGTAACACGGGTAAAGGGCAGAAACCGGGTGGAAGTTGTGACCAGCGTGTTAGGGATGGTTTCGATGTCTGTTGTGGTTGAGTATGGGCTGGTGGTCAGGGTCAGTTGTGGCACCGTGGTTCAGGAGTCCCAACCACGGTGTTAGGTTGGTGGTTCGGGCAGTAGAAGGGGTGTCGAAGGAGCTGCGAAGTGGGCTGGTCGGAGGGTTGTTCAGGCGGTTTTGGTTTGTGTTGTTGTGTTGTTACGTATTTACCTTCAATAAGGTTATTGCTTGTTATTATTATTATTATTATTTGTTATTATTATTATTATTGCTATTAATATTATTTGTTGTTATTATTAATTATTGCTATTATTATTATTTATTGATATTTTTATTAGTAATATCTCTCTCTATATGAGTCGGGATTTAGTGGGTCGTGGGAGTTTCTATTTTGGGAAAGTTTCTATTTATGGAAACTTTCCACTTATAGAAGGTTTCTATTTATAGTAAGTGTGGTTTGTTATGGGGTTCGGGGAGTTTATTAATTCTTACGAATACGTGTCTAGGTAGCGGTTTTCGCGTGGAACATTCCTAGCAAGCTTTGGATCGTCTGCACTTCTGCTTTTCCAGGTAGGGGAATACCGTATGGCTGTTAATGAGTTATTTGATTATTAATCGTTGTTAACAATGTTCATCTTATTTTATTGAATGATTGATATATTGCTTTATTTGATTGAGTAATTCTGTGACACGATACGATGTGACGAATAATGGGTCTTGTGATATGGAGCGGAGTATATTGGGTCTTGTGACTGGTGTGGAGTATATTGGGTCTTGTGATTGGTGTGGAGGTAATGGGTCTTGTGATCGGTGCGGAGTTTATTTGGCGTTGGATCGGTGCGGAGTTTATTTGGCGTTGGATCGGTGCGGAGTTTATTTGGCGTTGGATCGGTGCGGAGTTTATTTGGCGTTGGATCGGTGCGGAGAAGGGATGATTGAATCCCTATATATATATATATGACATTGTTTGTTTAATTATTTTCCTCTACTCAACCTCGCGGTTGACCCTGTGTATTCGTGTGACACCTGTGATGATCCGTAATGGGGAGCAGTTTTGACAGGAAAGATGGTGCTGTGGGAGCATGGGATAGCGTGGGCACTTGATGGACCGACTTAGATGTAGATCACCTATCTAGTAGTTATCAGTTGTATTTTTTTTTTCCGCTGTGTAATATCTGAAACACCAAAGTTTAAATTTTTACCAGTTTTCATATAAAGTACTTTGGTTTGATTTACTTTGTTATTCACTACCTCGGATATTCCGAGATGGTAACAGCTCAATTTATTGGGGATGTCTTGCTAAAGGCTCCTTAATAAATCGGGGTGTTACACTGATAAAATTGCGATGTTGTATAATTACCCAAATTAATATAACTGTTTATATTAATAAGCGAAATCAATATTTAATTAACTATAACTTCTTATATTTAATTTTGCGAATTAAACATGTAATCCGTATTAGCTAAAATTATTTAATCCGTATTAAATAATAATTTCAACATCTTATTGACTAATTTAATAGTCAATACCTCTGACTAACTATTTAGTCGTATCCGGCATAAATGTGACTGTATTTTCATACCTTCACATCTCTCAAACGTGTCCTATAGGTGTGACGTATAGGGACCAGTTGATCACCGCCATCCGTATGACAATAACGTCAAACTTATCTAGCAAGCCAACCGTTATTGATAAACGTGGATCAACTGATAATAATACTGAAGTATGCCCTTGTGATCCTTAAAGAGATTTAATAAGTCATTGTACTTAATTGTCAAGGACACCAGCCCCAACACAAATGACCCGTAGAATATAAGCCTAAAAATTGAGCAAATTCATTAAGAGTTAAAGAAAATGTTTCATTGAACAACCGAAAAGAAATGCACTTATTATCATAGCCGGGATTATAAGCTTGAACATTAAAAATAAAGGAGGAAAAGAATTCAAGAGTGAGAAGGGTATAGGTGAACTCATCCATGGTGACAAGTCCAGGAAAACCCGTCCCATTGAGCAAGGACACCACATCATCATGACACCCCAAAGCTTGCAAAGCCGGAGCACAAATGAACCGGGTGACCACCACGAAGTAGTAAGTAGAAAGATGGAGGAACCGGGCTTTTTGCGCCGGAGTATGGAAAATGATTTGTGGATAGTTTGGTAGACTATCTGTATCAATCACCGTCAACCCGCTTGACGCACTAGCACGACCTCGTGATGTACTTGCTCCGGAAGTGCGAGATCGTTTCCCTCCATGTCCGCGGCTAGCCATAGTAAATCTGCAAAATTTCGATAATTGTTCTTAATATTTAAACTTTGTGCAACATTAAAACATTTACTTAGCAAAAAGGGAGAGCAAAAGGAACGAAACAGAAGTTCCTGTAACAGTGACGGGGTCGGCCGACCTCACCTCGAGGTCGGTCGACCAACTACCAGCAAAATCAGAATTCATTTACGACACTGAGGTCGACCGACCACAAGACCCGGTCGATCGACCAACCAAACAAAAAATACGAATTTCTGGAAAAATGCAGTTTGGTCGGCCGACCTCCATTTCAAGTCGGTCGACCGACGTTAAGCACAGTAAGGATGCGTGGGTTTCGGAATTTGACAGAAATTAGGCATAGAAATTACAAGGGGAATTCATCCTAACCCTAACAGCACAAAACCACACACGATTGCAGATCTGAAACTATAGAACCCAAAAGAAGAAGAAAAATTAAAAGGAAAGCATAAACATGTATAAAAACAAAATCTAGGAACCAAAACAAACTGAAAAAGATAAATAAAAACTACCTAAAACGGAAATAAGATGCTATAAAACGAAAAAGAAAAAGAAAGGACTAAAGGAACACATACCTTTGATGGAAAAGATGAAGGAAAGCAAGAAAATTGAGTGAAGGATGAAGGAGGGAGGTAGTTAGGGTTTTTAAGAGAGAGCGGGCTGTTTTGAAAGTGTGAGCAATTATTGTGTTTTTCAAACAAAATGAAACTTAAAGCCCCTAACTTAAAAATCCGGAAAAAACTACCTCGAGGTCGGTCGACCTACTTTGTAGGTCGGTCGACCTCTGTCCTGCGTACCTGCTCTGTCAGAATTTATTTAATGCTGTCAGAAGGTCGGTCGACCTTGTTAGTGGGTCGGTCGACCTACTTTCTGACGATTACTCTATTTTCCTGCAGAAGCTTAAAATTCCATCAAAAAACGAAAAAAAAAACAGAAAAAAAGTTACAGAAACATAAAATTAAGCTAAAACACGGGTTGCCTCCCGTTTAGCGCCGGTTTAAGAGGTCCTGCACGACCCTTTTACTTATCAAGAAGCATCCGAAAAAGGGTCAAAGTACGAAACTTCAACCTTACCAATAAATTCATTCTCTCCACGGAAGTGCTTCACTTACTGGCCATTAACTTTGAACCTCTCACCGGATGAGGTTTCTAACTCTATTGACCCAAATTTTGAGACAGCTGTGATAATGTAAGGTCCGCTTCACCTGGATTTCAGCTTACCAGGAAAAAGACGAATACGAGCGTTAAAAAGCAATACCTTATCACCTACCTGAAAATCACGCTTAATGATTCTCTTGTCGTGCCAGCGCTTTGTTTTCTCTTTGTAAATTCTGGCATTGTCATCGGCTAACAACCTGAATTCTTCTAACTCGTTGAGCTGCAACAAACGTTTCTCGCGGGAGAGGTTAGGGTCTAAATTAAGATCACATATAGCCCACCAAGACTTACGTTCTAACTCTACTGGTAAATGACAAGTCTTACCATAAATCAACCGGAATGCTGACATTCCGATTGGGGTTTTGAACGCTGTTCTATAGGCCCATAAAACATCATCAAGTTTTAGAATCCAATCTTTCCTAGATTTAGAAACAACTTTGGCTAGGGTCTCCATGAGTTCTCTATTAAAGATCTCAACTTGACCACTAGTCTGAGGGTGATATGCTAGACCCCTACGGTGTTGGACACCGAATTTATTTAGCAAGTCACCTAGTCGTTTCTCTTTAAAATGCATACCTCCATCACTAATGACAACCCTAGGGACACCAAAACGTGGAAATATGATTTTCTTAAACAATTTAACAACAGCCTTTGCATCACAATGGGGAGTAGCAATAGCTTCTACCCACTTAGAAACATAATCAACAGCTACAAGAATATACCTGTTACCTTGACTAATGGGAAAAGGTCCTTGATAATCAATGCCCCAAACATAAAAAATCTCTACCTCTAAAATACCAACCTGCGGCATCTCATGTCTTTTTGAGACATTCCCAGTTCTTTGACAGGCATCACAGCTACCTACAAAATTCCTACAGTCAGCATGCAAATAGGCCGATAAAAACCAGACTGTAATACCTTGGCCACGGTCCTATATGGACCATGGTGACCACCATACGCAGAAGAGTGACATGCTTCCAGAATGTCCTTCACCTCCCATTGGGGAACGCATCTCCGGATAAGTCCATCTTCACATTCCTTGAAAACATAGGGGTCATCCCAAAAATACTGTTTTGCATCAAACATAAATCTCTTCTTTTGCTTCCATGACAACTCAGGGGGGGATTTTACCTGTGACAGCAAAATTAGCAAAATCAGCATACTAAGGAGGGGAATAAGAACCTGAACTATTAATGACAAATAAACTCTCATCAGGAAATGAATCATCAATAGGTAAAGAATCTTCCCCATCAGTCAACTGAAGACGAGATAGGTGGTCAGCTACCACATTCTCCGCCCCTTTCTTGTCGCTAATCTCAATGTCAAACTCTTGGAGAAGGAGTATCCACCTTAAAAGCCTTGGCTTTGAATCTTTCTTCTGGAAGAGACCATTCAAAGCTGCATGGTCAGTGTAAACAATTACCTTATTACCTACCAAATAGGACCTGAATTTCTCTAAGGCACAGATCACAGCTAGCATCTCCTTCTCAGTGTGAAATAGTTGACTTGAGTCTTATCTAGGGTGCGGCTCGCATAGTATATAGCATTAAGAGCCTTATTCTTCCTTTGGCCAAGCACATCACCCAAAGCATAATCACTAGCATCGCACATGATCTCAAATGGGAGATCCCAATCTGGTGGCTGGATGATTGGTGCTGAGACCAAAGCTTCCTTCAACCTGTTAAAAGCTGAAAGGCACTCATCAGTAAAATTAAAGACAACATCTTTAAGGAGCAATTGTGTAAGTGGTTTAGCAATTTTAGAAAAGTCCTTAATGAAACGCCGGTAAAAACCTGCATGTCCTAAGAAACTTCTCACCCCCTTAACATTAACAGGAGGGGGTAATTGCTCAATCACCTGCACTTTTGCTTTATCTACATGTATACCTTTATCAGAAGTTAGATGCCCTAACACTACCCCCTCAGTAACCATAAACTGATACTTTTCCCTGTTTAAGACAAGGTTTACATCAATACATCGCTGCAAGACTTTATCAAGATTAGCTAAGCGCTGATCAAAACGCATTACCATAAACAGAAAAATCATCCATAAATACCTCCATGATGTTTTCTATAAAGTCAGAAAAGATACCCATCATACACCTTTGAAAGGTAGCAGGAGCATTACATAACCCAAAAGGCATCCTGCGATATGCAAAAACACCCTGTGGGCATGTAAAAGTAGTCTTACTCTGATTATCAGGATGGATGGGAACCTGGAAAAAACATGAATAACCATCTTGAAAACAGAAGAATTTATTAGAAGCAAGTCTTTCAGTCATTTGGTCAACAAAAGGAAGGGGGAAATGGTCCTTCTTGGTGGCGGCATTTAACTGTCTATAATCAATGCACATCCGTCACCCAGTTACTACTCTAGTGAGTATTAATTCATTTTTATCATTTTTTACCACTATGGTCCCTCCTTTCTTAGGAACCACCTGAACTGGGCTAACCCACTTGGAGTTGCCAACTGAATAGATAATACCTGCATCAAGAAGTTTCATTACCTCAGCCATAACTACCTCCTGCATCTTAGGGTTCAACTTACATTGTCCCTGTCTATAGGGCTTATGCCCTTCCGCTAACTCTATCCTATGCATGCAAACATCAGGGCTTATGCCCTTAATGTCATCCAAAGAATAACCCAAAGCTTTCCTATTCTTTTTGAGAACAGTCATTAAAGCAGAAATTTGGTTAGGGTCAAGTTTAGAGCTAACAATCGCAGGGTACTGTTCAATATCATCTAAGAAAACATATTTAAGATTAGGAGGAAGTGGTTTACGCTCTGGTACCTTTACCTCAATGGCATGAACAGAATCAGTACTAATAGAATAGCACATGTTTACCAGATTTGCATTACCCAAGCTTATGAGCTTCTCATCCTCTTCTTCAGTAAGCTCATATTCCTCTATTTCTGCTTCCACCATATCCAGCTCTTCAGCGTCTTCAGCTGGATTACCTGTACACTTATCCAAAACTGTCAAATCATCTAAGGGATCCTTGGTCAAGGATTCCCTCCAGTTAAGGATAACATTCCTGTCTATAATATCAATGGAGCAACAAGTATCATCAGTAGGAGTAGTTGCCTTATATGCAAGACTAAACTCGATAGTGTCATTCTTATTGGGGTTGTGTTACGACAGTGGCGGGTCGGGTTGTTACAAATGGTATCAGAGCGACCCTGCGACCGTGTGGTGAGCCTGTGGTCGGGAGTACCCGGGTCACACACCTAGCGGGGGAGGATTCTGGCCCTGGTTGTGGTCAAGTTTGAGGCACAACGAGGACGTTGTGTTCTTTAAGTGGGGAGTTTGTAACACCCCAAGAGTATGAGAGGAAAGTTGTCCCACATCGGTAGAATGTGAGGCTTGTGATATGTTTATAATAACATCCACCCACCACTTAGTAACAAGGCCTTGTGCTTTTGGGCTTAAGTGAGGACAAATAATGGGCCCAAAAGTGTGCACCCAACTTATTGGGGTTGTGTTACGACGGTGGCGGGTCGGGTTGTTACACCAGTTGTGTGTAAAAATGGTCTACCTAAAATAATAGGTATTTGACTATCCTCAGCAATGTCTAAAACAACGAAATCAACAGGAATAAAGAACTTTCCCACTCTAACTGGGACATCCTCTAAGACCCCTAATGGTCTTTGGGTTGATCTATCAGCCATCTGTAGGGTAATATTGGTGACTTTAAGTCTACCTAAGTTAAGTCTTTCACAAACAGAATAAGGCATAACACTGACACTAGCCCCTAGATCACAAAGGGCTTTCCCTATAACAAGATTACCTATAGTACAAGGGATAGAAAAACTACCTGGGTCTTTTAACTTGGGTGCTATATTATTTTGTGAAAGAACATAACATTATTCCACAAAAGCAACAGCACCTTCGTCCTGAAAATTCCCCTTACGACTCAAGATATCTTTCATAAATTTAGCATAAGAAGGTACCTGGGTAATTAACTCAGTGAAAGGGATGGTTACCTCCAGATTCTTCACCATCTCCAAAAACTTACCGAATTTCCGATCCTCTTTGGAATTCTTCAATCGTTCAGGATACGGAACGGTAACACTAGCCGTAGGATCAGCAACCTTTGGCTTTTTCAGCTGTAGAATCTCAGTGAGGTCTTCAATTAAGGAAGGATCCAACGAATCGGGATTAGAAATTGCAATCTGCTCAGGAACTCTGGTCGGTCGACCTGGAATAGTGGTCGGTCGACCAGACGCTATATTATTGGAATTTTTTTGTTTTGCAGAAACTGATCTCTCGTCCGGTGTCCAGGTCGGTCGACCTGATACAGTGGTCGGTCGACCTCCTGACCTGTGTACGGGATCAATTTCTTCTTCCTGAACTGCGGCAGAATCATCTTTTGGGGTTGGTTCCTCATAAGTACGACCACTCCTAAGATTTATAGCATTCAATGTCTCCATGGAACTCTCACAACCGACTGGAGAGCTAGCAATCTGATTAGCAGCTAAGATTGCTAATCGGCTTTCAAAAGCCTCCTTAGAAGCCTCTTGAGCCTTTTCCATTTCCAATACTTGTTTCATTAGAGCATGAACAAGCTCTTTCAACTTCGCAGTCTCACCCGTGTTGTCAACCGTAGTAACTAGGTTCGCACTTTCAAGCTTCAGCTGGGTTGCCTCAAGCTTTTCAAAACGGGCTTCAATGGTTGGTTACACAAGTACCATTGAGGAAAACCATGGTGAGGGATAGAACGGACCAAATTCTTGAACCGACTCCATGCTTCACAAAATTCTTCATCCGGTCCTTGTTGAAAGTTCGTAATTTGGCTTCTTAAGTCATTGGTCTTTGCAAGAAGGAAGTATTTTTTGTAGAAGGCCAATGCCAAGGAAGCCCAATCCGTAACCTTCGCAGCTACTCTATCAAGGTAACGGTACCAATCTCGCGCGGCATCCTTCAATGAATAAAGGAACATCATTGTCTTCACCTCATCCTGAGTTACCCCGGTAGGAACATGTATGGAACAGCAATAGTCCGTGAACGTCTCAACATGCCTCAATGGATCCTCGTCGGGTAAACCAGAAAATTGATTCCGCTCCAGCAGAATAATATATTTCGGGTCGAGCTCAAAGGAACCAGTTGTAGGAGTAGGCAAGGTGAACCCCTTTGGTAAATCTTGGACTTTTGGTTGTATATGGTCATAAATAGTATCCATGTCTAAAAATGAGAGTACTCAAGCCTTCCTCTCAAAAACCTGTCTTCTAAAACAAAACTAGAAGAAAAGGTAAGTAACGGTCTTAAGGAACCGAAGTTCCTTAAGACAAGGAAAATAAACTAAAAACTAACAAACAAAATTATACCGTCTCCCCGGCAACGGCGCAAAAATTTGACACCCGTCGTTGAGAGGTGTCAAAGATAAGATTTATAAAAACCTCAGCTTAAACTAGATAGGATAAGTCAAGGGTCGAACCACAGAGAGACAAGGTTAATTATGTTTGTGAATTTAAAGTCTATTGAAGGTAACCCAAAAGGAGGTTTAATTTATGATTTGGAACTAACAACTAAAAAGCAAATTAAACAAGAGAATTAAAACAAAGTAAAAAAGGAGATTAGGAACTTCGGTTCCCCATAGTCAAAACAAGTCAATGAAGGGTAAAATAACCAAATAACACCATCCCAAGGAACAAAGAATAAACCTTTAGGTCAATATTCTACCCAATCCTTACGGTCTTAGGGTTCCTAGAAAAGCACTAAACTTTCGTTCATAGGGCAATCCCAAAGTTGTTGTTAAACTAATCCTAACAATCTTTCACTCTTAAAGAATTAGTTCACCAACAACAATGGGGGATTGGTGATTTAATCATAAAACTATCAAAATCAAGTCTTTACCATGGTTCCCCTAATTCCTAATCACAAGAATTAGCTATGCATAATTTTAATCATAAAGTTAACAATAAAAAGAATTAAGAACATCAAAGGAATTAACATGATTAAAGATGAGAATTCAAAAGAAAGAAACATGAATTGAATAGCATTAATAAGATGAACAACAAGATTAAATGAAAGGGGAAAGATTAAATTGTGGCAACTTACAAACTTAATTGGAATTCAAGAACAAAAGATGAAAACTTGATAAATCTCTTGCTAACTATGGAGTTTTCTCTGATATGGACTGCTTAACCTAATTCTAGAGTTGTTGCCTCCTTAAATAAGTTCTAATTACAAGATTTAAACGAGTAAAACCCGAAATAAAAGTCGCGGACACAGTCGCTGGGTCGGTCGACCTACTATCCGGGTCGGTCGACCTCTTCTGCTGTTATCAGGCTTTCTAGATTCTGGGCTTTGGTCGGTCGACCTCTTTAGTGGGTCGGTCGACCCTTTCCTGTATGTTTCAGCGTAAATTTGGCCCGTAATCAACACTTGACTATGAATCCGGATCCTTGCTCCGCGTAAATACTCAAAATAGCTTCCGGAGGACGATTAAAGTTCGGTTTTGCTCACTTCCGCATATTCCTACAATTAAAACATAGAAATGCCAAAGTAAACCGTTTCGGGAGCAAAGCGACTAAAGTCACGAAAACGCATAGAAATACGTGCCGAAAGAATAAATAAAATGCATAATATAGGCACGTATCAGTGGCGTACACGTTTTCATGTATGTAGGTACATGCAGGTTGGACAGGGTTGGATGAGAGCTAGCGAGTGATGATCCACTTGTCATCATATGACTTACACTTTTCGAGTAGCTAGACTCTAGTTTGATACTTTTATCTTTTTGTGCCTGTAGGGATGTTCCATCCCAGGCTTTGTATATATTTGGTTTTCGTACTTAGAACTGCTATACTTATCTATTTGTTTATATCCGTTTCAGTTTCCAGTTTCAGTTTTAATTCACCTCGCATGATGTTTATGCTTAAAAAGTTTAAATTCCTCTACATTTTTAGTACTTTGTATGTTTTACGTTTCCGCTTTCGCGAGGGGTTTTACAGTTGGTATCAGAGCATTATTGCTCCCGACGCACTCATGTGACCCCCTACCTTAACTTGACCAAATAAACAAGTAATGAATGAGAGATGGGTAGATCTAAGGATTTATATTGTAGTCTATTTGTGAATGTTAATTGCTAAGTTAACACTTGTTTTCTTTTGAAGGATGGTGAGAACCACGGCTGCTGAGAAGACTATAATGCAAGCACTGCATCAGTTACTTGAGAACCAGAGACAGCAGGCAGAGACTGTTCCACCTCCTCCACCGCCAGGCAATGAGGCCAATCGTGCTGGTAGCTTCTCTTGGATAGCATCCCAGATGTCCAGGAGCCACGTGAAGACTTATGGAGGCGAGGTTGATCCGGTAGCTCTTACGGAGTGGTTCTGTGAGATGGAAAAGAGCTTTACCATGTACTCGGTTGGCAGAGAGGATAGAGTGCGGCTAGCCACTCACTTTTTGACCCTAGAGGCCGATAGATGGTGGGCATTGACCGAACCGACTTTCATTCTTGATCCTTTATTTGATTGGGAGGTTTTAAGGATAAGCTCGAGACGAGGTTTTATCCTAAGGAGCTTAGATCACAGAGACTTAAGGAGTTCATTGACTTGAAGCAGGGTAAGATGTCCGTTCAGGAGTACACCGACAAATTTAACCAGCTTGCACATTTCGCTTCGAAGTTTGTCAAGGATGAGGCTGAGAGAGTTTACTTCTACCGTGGGAAGTTAGGGCAGCGCATCGAGAGTATGGTTCGCCGTGTCTCGACTTCTTTTGTGGAGATTTATGATGATGTTCTTTGGGCCGAGAGTTCCATTCGTGCCATAGATGCTGAGACCCGAGGTGTTACTTCCAGTGTTACTTCTTACTAGAGATCAGTTTACCAGGGGAAGAGACCTTTTATTCCATCTACTTCTTCTCCTTCTTCTCAGAAGAAGCGATTTGAGAGGTTCTCTGCTCCAGTTGCTAAGACCATTGTTCACACCGATGCTGATTCTACTGTTTGCCGCCGTTGTGGTAAACCGCTTCATCCGGGTTTTGACTGTTTCAAGAATGCCTACAAGTGTTATACTTGTAATGGATATGGGCATAGGTCCTTCGATTGTCCTGAGAGGAACACCGCACATGGCAAGGCTGCCACTGCTGCTGCAGCGACTAAGGGAGGAAAGCCGAAAGGGAAGATCTTCGTGATGACTAGAGCTGAGGCTGAGGCTCATCCAGACATTGTTGCCGGTATCTTTTCTGTTCTTCGCGCTGAGTGCCTTATTCTATTTGATACTGGTGCTTCCCTATCATTTATATCGACTCAGTTCGCAAACCGTTTAGCTCTTGAGTCTTCCTTTGTTGAGGAAACCTCCATTTCCTTGCCTTCGGGAGACGTATTTTCTTGCTCATCTTCCCATAGGGATGTTCCGATTATTATTGGTCAAGCCACATTTCCAGCGGAGTTACTGAGATTTCCTCTCGAGGAATTTGACATTATCCTCGGTATGGATTGGTTATCGCGATACCATGCTCGCTTCGAGTGTCGCGACCAGAAAATCTGCTTGAGGAGTTCTTCAGAAGTTCGTGTTTCCTATAGGGGAACTCGCCCTAAAAAGGGTGTTCGTGTTATTTCTTCGATGAAAGCTTCTCATATTCTTAGGAAGGGTTGCCAAGCCTTCCTGTGTGTTATTACAGCTGCTAAGCCATCGCTACCGAAGCTTGAGGATGTAGCTATTGTTCGTGACTATCCAGATGTTTTCCCAGAAGAGTTGCCAGGGATACCGCCAGAGAGAGATGTGGAGTTTACTATTGAGCTTGTTCCGGGTACGGGACCTATATCTAAGGCTCCTTACCGTATGGCTCCGCCTGAGTTGAAAGAGTTGAAGCAGCAATTAGAGGAGATGATCGAGAAGGGATTCATTAGACCGAGTGCTTCTCCGTGGGGTGCTTCATTTTTATTTTTCAAGAAGAATGATGGTTCGATGAGACTTTGCATAGATTATAGAGAGTTGAACAGAGTAACCGTGAAGAACAGATATCCTTTGCCGAGAATTGATGATTTGTTCGACCAGCTTAGAAGTGCTTCTAGGTTTTCTAAGATTGATCTTCGATCGGGTTACCATCAGATTCCAGTGAGAGAGGCAGATATTGCGAAGACTGCTTTTCATACCAGATATGGGCATTTTGAGTTCGTGGTTATGCCTTTTAGGTTGACTAATGCACCTGCTATTTTCATGGATCAGATGAACAGGACGGTCAGTGAGTTCTTAGACACTTGTGTTATGGTGTTTATTGATTACATCCTCATTTATTCGAAGACTGATACGGAGCATGCCGAGCATGCCGAGCATCTCCGATTGATAATTGGGATTTTACGTCGACAGAAGTGGTTCGCGAAGTTCTCTAAGTGTGAGTTTTGGCTTTCTAAGGTTGCATTTCTTGGACATGTGATATCTAGTGAGGGAGTTATGGTTGATCCCGCGAAGATTGAGGCTGTTGTTGATTGGGAGAGTCCCAAAGATGTAGGAGAGATCTGTAGTTTCCTTGGATTGGCTGGTTATTATCGTAGATTTGTTGAGGATTTCTCTAGGTTGGCTCGTCCGATGACCCAGTTGTTGAAGAAAGAGGCTAAGTTTGTGTGGATAGATAAGTGTGAGAGCTCATTTCAGGAATTGAAGACCAGGTTGACTTCTGCTCCAGTACTTGCTTTGCCAGAGATTGGGGTTGACTTTGATGTTTATTGCGATGCTTCGATGTTAGGGCTTGGATGTGTGTTGATGCAGAGTGGTAAGGTGACAGCTTACTCATCTAGACAGTTGCGAGTTCACGAGGTGAACTATCCGACGCATGATCTTGAGTTAGCTGCGGTTGTTCATGCCCTGCAGATGTGACGTCATTACTTGATTGGATCTCATTGTCGCATTTTCACGGATCACAAGAGTCTAAAGTACATTTTCACCCAGAAAGACCTTAATATGCGACAACGTCGTTGGCTAGAGTTGGTTAAGGATTATGACATTGAGTTATTGTATCATGAGGGTAAGGCCAATGTTGTTGCTGATGCGCTTAGCCGCAAGCCTTCTCATTCGATGAGTGCTATGGGCGTATTGCCCGATGAGCTTTGTTCCGAGTTCCCGAAGCTGAGATTAGAGATGGTTGGTAGTGGTTTTGATTGGTTAGCTGTTATGTCTGCCGAGCCGTCTTTATATTGGGAGATTCACCAGAGTTTACCTACTGATGCTGCTTTTCTGAAGTTTGAAACCAAGATTGCGAGAGGTGATGCTCCGGGCTTAGTGATTGATTCAGATGGTTTCCTTCGATTTCGAGGTCGGATGTATGTCCCCGACGTGCCAGATTTGAGGAAGAGGGTTCTAGATGAGGCTCACTTGACACCGTATTCAGTTCATCCAGGAGGCGAGAAGATGCACAAGGATTTGAGACTTATATTTTGGTGGCCTGGAATGAAGAGAGATATTTTGAATTACGTGAGTAGGTTCTTGACTTGTCAACAAGTCAAGATAGAGCATAGGAGGCCAGGTGGATTGTTACAGCCGCTCCACGTTCCTCAGTGGAAGTGGGAGTGCATTTCGATGGACTTTGTGACTGCTTTGCCTAAGATTGTGGGAGGCAAGGATGCGATTTGGGTTGTGGTTGATAGGCTAACTAAGTGTGCCAGATTTGTGCCTATCAGAGAGACATGGGATATGGACCGTTTAGCCAGGGCTTATATTGCAGAGATAGTTCGTTACCATGGTGTCCCGAGAGAGATCGTTTCTGATCGTGATCCTCGTTTCTGTTCCAGATTTTGGAAGGCTCTACAGGAGGCTATGGGTAGCCGTTTGCTGATGAGTACCGCATTTCATGCTGCGACTGATGGACAGTCCGAGGGGACTATTCAGACACTAGAGGATTTGCTCCGTGCTTGTGCCCTCGATTTTCAGAGTTCTTGGGAGCAGTGTCTACCGTTTGTGGAGTTTTCTTACAACAACAGTTACCATTCATCTATTGGTATGGCTCCGTATGAGGCGCTCTATGGTAGGAAGTGCCGTAGTTCGATCTGTTGGGATCAGGCGAGTGACGTGCACGACCTAGGACCGGGCCAGTTAGCTGTTACGATCGACCAGGTTCAGCTTATCAGAGGTAGGATGAAGGCCGCTCAGGACCGGCAGAAGTCCTATGCTGATGTTCGCCGTAGACCTCTCGAGTTTGAGGTGGGAGAGAGAGTTTTCTTGAGAGTTTCACCGATGAAGAGCGTTAAGAGGTTTGGAGTTAAGGGCAAGTTGAGTCCTAAGTATATTGGGCCATTTGAGATCATGAAGAGGATTGGTGCTACTGCTTACCGTTTGGACTTGCCTTCTAGTTTGGGCAAGGTTCATAGTGTCTTTCATGTTTCCCAGCTCCGTAAGTATGTTAGTGATCCGAGCCATGTTCTTCCTAGAGAGTTCGAGAACTTAGAGACGAGTCTTGCTTTCGAGGAGCGTCCCGTGAAGATTCTAGACCGACAGGATAGGAAGATTAGGAGCAAGGTGGTGCCTTTAGTGAGGATCCTTTGGCGTTGCGGTGATGTTGAGGAGCAGACGTGGGAGACCAAGGCATTGATGCGTGCTGCGCATCCTTCTCTTTTCGATTGAGGTATAGTAAGTTAGAATTTATCTTCGTTTGAGTTTCGAGGACGAAACTTTTTGAAGTTGGGGTGATTGTAACATTCCATATTTTTATAAATATATTTTAAGGGTTTTAATTATTTTTATAGTAATAAAATTATATTTTTAATAATTTATCGGAAAGTATTTTTATAAATAGTAAGATCCGTCTTAAGAACCTTAAGTCCTTAAGACGATTACAAACTTGGCAACTTGAATCCTTAACTTAAAACCCGTTCATTCCAACCCGTTTTCATTTAAACGGAAAGGACAACTCTAAACCCTCATAAAACCCATTTAGTCGACATATTGGTTTTCCTCAAGAAACAATCACTATAAACTCATTTCTCACAAAACCTCCATAAATATTCATCTCTTAATCCATTTTTCTTCATCATCCGTTCACCGAATCAAGGTAATAAATACATTTTCGGAATCCTCATCGAATTTGCAAGCCATCTATCACTTCCGTTTTTCATTTCCATCAACTCGAAATTTGGGCTGTTTTCATGGAATTCGTTCTTGAGTCCTAAAATCCGTGTTTCTTGCTTGTAGGTGAAGGTTTAGACAACCCGGACGTGGATAGCTACGTGGTAGACGAAGAACTTTGATCGGAAATCGCTTTAAGGTGACGATAATGAGAAACTCGGCCTTATTGTATATATTAGCACTTTTCTTGCTTGAATTAGTTTAAGTTTCTGATTCTTCATGTTGTAAGTGTTGATGAGACTTAGTATCATGCTAGGAATCCTTATTAAAGACCCTCATATGCTTAGTTGTTGTTACATATACTTGTTGCTAAATCTCAGAAATTGTATGCTTGCGATGGATACAAATCATTTGCTTATTGGGGATTGTTTGTGGGATTAATTGCTGATAGGTAGTGTAGTTGGTGTTTATATGTGATGGGTAAACATTTGTTGTTGTGATTTAGAAGTCTTGAATCAGTTTGTGAAGAATTGATTGTTTTTGAGAAAGCTCAATTTTGCGTACAGCGGCCTCTGAGCCGGCAGGCTGACCGGCCGCCGGTCGGCCGGCTATGAGTCGCTGTGTTGAATATTTGTTTGTTCAGAAATTGTGAAAGGTTTCTGAGCCGGTCAGTCGGCCGCCGGTCGACCGGCTCAGGATCCTTCGTGGCGTCTTTCAAAGTTTTCAATAAGCAGGGAAGTGACTCCCAGCCGGCAGGCCGGCCGCCGGTACACCGGCTGAGAGTCACTCCTCGTGTAAAAAGTTTGATGTTTGGCTTTGGGGAAGGGACTCCCAGCCGGCTGGCCGACGGACGGTCCACCGGCTGAGAGCCTCTTCTCTTGTTTTTCAGACGGTTGATTTGGCATGGGAAGGGACTCCCAGCTGGTGGACCGGCAGACGGTCCAGGACCGGCTGAGAGCCCATGTTCCCATTGTTTTGCTTATAACTTTCAAAAGCTTATTCGGTTTCGATTGAAACTCGTTCCTTGTACCTTTGATGTGTGATTGAGGTCCCCGAAGGATGGGCGACACTAGATTGGGTTCGGGAATGGAGTGAGGATAGAGACCCCCCGGTCGGGCAACCGAAAGGGAAACCGGCTCTCCCTCAACTTAGTTCCCGGGGTCAATTAAGTGTTGACTAGGATCATAGGTGATAAGAAAGAAAGAGTCAAACATGGAATTGAATGCTTTTATAGTGATGCGTATTAAGTTATGCGTTAAGATGTGGCCTCTGAACTTAGTACGTAGGTTGTTTGTCATATATAGGGGTATGCGTTAAGGTGTCGCCTCTGAGCTCTATATGTGTTTGTTTGTAGTGTATGGAGGTATGCGTTAAGGTGTCGCCTCTGAGCTCCATACATGTTTGATTGTCGTGTCTGGGACATGCGTTGATTTTTCGCCTCTGAGTCCAAACATGTTTGAGTGATCGCGTCAGGACATGCCTTAAGCTGGCCTCTGAGACTGCACAACGGGGCAGTCAGGTTGTCATACCTTACCCGGAGTGCAGGTGTTTGATGCTAGTCCATGCGTTGAGTTTTCGCCTCTGAGTCTAGTATCTTGTGATGTAGTAGGGGAACATGCGTTGAGTTTTCGCCTCTGAGTTCCTTACTTTTGATTGTGAATTGGGTGCTAGTCCATGCGTTGAGTTTTCGCCTCTGAGTCTAGTATCCTGTTGATAGCCGGTCCATGCGTTGAGTTTTCGCCTCTGAGGCCTTGCTTGATATTATGAATTTGGTATCTAGGTTATGCGTTAAGATATCGTCTCTGAAATTTTTACTTGCTGAATGATTGGTATATAGGTTATGTCTTGAGTTGACCGCTGAACCTTATACTTGTTGTGTTTATCTGCTTGCCTAGAGTTGGTACAGTGTCAGATATGCATGATTATAGTGATGTTCATAGTACTTTGACTTTGATGTCGTTCATCCAAGGCATTCGGTGACTCTTTGATTAGTTTCATAAATAGTTGGACTGAAAGACCCCCGACTGGGTAACCAGTAGGGAAACCGGCTCTCCTTCCAAACGGTTTATGAAGTTGGTCGAGAGCCGTGCATTAGTAATTGCATGTGTAATACCTCGTATTTTATTATGATATTTATTATTATAATTGACGTATTGTTCGTATTTGAACATTAGTATTCGATAATTAATTTCTTGAATATGTAATACCTCACATTTTTGTAAGACTCGAATTTTGATATTATAAGTTAACCCAAGACCTAATATTATAAGTTCTATAATATTATCGTAGTATACTATTTGGGATTGTAAGTTTTATCGATTAAGCTATAATAAATTTTACGCTTTATACTTAGTCATCGACTTGGGATTGATTATCATTAATTAAACGTATGTTGAATGGTAGACGGGTCAAGTACCATGTATCGTATTCGACCCATTTACCCACAACAAACCCTACTCTCCTTCCTAATAACCGCAAGTTTTCCCCACCCCTAAACCCTAAACAACACTATCATCCTTTCAACCTGTGGCGGCTGCGTGAGAACGACAGAGAGAGGGAGGCACGGCGGTAGTCAAGGCGGTTTCAGGGACGTTTCCGAGACAAGGTTAAGGTGAGCTTCGCGTTTCGTTATTTTCGTTTTAACGGTTTTGAGTTTTTACGCCGTCATGGTAGCTAAGGTCGTCGAGTCACCATGAGGGGGTTAGGGTTAGTCACTAGGGTGAGGGTGAATGCTAGGGTTGGGTGTCAGGGTGGTCGTGGTGGTCGGAGTTGTGTCGGCAGTGGGTTTTGTGCTTGGGGTCGGTTGCGAGTAAGGGAATTGGGTGGTACCACCGTTGACTAGGGGGAGGTCGACACGGTGGTACCACGGTGGTCGTCTGGGTCAGATGTCAGGGGTTGTGATGGTGGTGGTTATGGGTGGTGTTTGGGTGGTGTTTGGGTGGTTAGGGGCGTCGGCATGAACTCGTTCAAGTGTGTACAATTATGGTTGTGTGTTGATCAACGGGAGTCGAAAGGGGGTTGTTGGGTGTCGGTGGTGAAGCAACCGCGTGTGGTGGTTTCCGGCAGGGGCGGTGGTGTTACGTACGTGGGGGTAGGGGCTTGGTGTCGTTTCGCGAGGTTCATGGTTGGTTTTGTATTAGTGGCGGTGTAATAGGATTTTACTACAAATATTATTATTATAATATATTATTATTATTATTATTATTATTTTATCTAGTGTTTATTTTAGTTAATTTTGATAATGGTATTACTAATATATAAAGATGTTAATTGATTTAAGAGTGGTAATTGGAACTGTTTACTAGTCGGGAAGTTTTTTTAAGGAAGTTACTATTTCGGGAAAGGTTCCATTTTGGGAAACTTGCGGTTATAGAAGGTTCTATTTATAGTAAGTGTAAGTTGAGTTGTGGGGGTTCCGGAAGTTTATTAATTCGTTACGTATATATGTTTAGGTGACGGTTTTCGCGTGGAACACTTCTAGAAAGCTTTTGGTTGACTTGTCCTCCTGCAAATTTGAGGTAGGGGAATTACCGTGATTATAATGTTGAACATGCTGTTACTGGTTGGTGATTTCCATGTTTACCTTATGCTATAATATGATTGTTATATGAGTTATTCATTTATATCATTCTGTGATACGTTGTGATCGGTGCAGAGTTTATTTGGTGTTGGATCGGTGCGGAGTTTATTTGGCGTTGGATCGGTGCGGAGTTTATTTGGCGTTGGATCGGTGCGGAGTTTATTTGGCGTTGGAACGGTGCGGAGTTAATGGCCTTGGGAGCGGTGCGGAGTTATTGGCCTTGTGATCAGTGCGGAGAAGGGATGATTGAATCCCTATATATATATATATATATATATGATATTGTTGGCTTATTTATTTTTTCCTTTACTCAACCTCGTGGTTGACCCTGTGTATTCGTGATCACCTGCGATGAACCAAATTATTGGGGAGCAGATTGACAGGTGGCTGAGAATATGGGAAGGTCTGCGAAGAGAGGGCTTGGATCCGGACCAGACTAGAGTCTAGATCACCATAGTCAGTTTATCATGAGTTGTACTTTCATTTCATAAGCCAGTTTTGATAAAGTTGTAAGAACATGTTTTGGAGTTTAACTTTTAATTAAAGTACTGTTTTTCTTTCCTTTGTATCTAATGGCTCGGGAAACCGAGATGGTAACACTCTTATTTATCAGAGGAGTCCTAGTACAGGCCCTTAAGTAAATGGGGGTGTTACAGCATGATAGTATGAGATCAGTTATTGAGATATTGTTATACTTCACATGTTTATATATGTTGGAGTGTTCTGTTTGTATTGCTTGTTACGTGTCGTTACAAAAGGTGGCTAGGAGAACTCTAGTCACTCCCCACTGATTGTGGCGTACATGTTTTCATGTATGTAGGTACATGCAGGTTGGACAGGGTTGGATGAGAGCTAGCGAGTGATGATCCACTTGTCATCATATGACTTACACTTTTCGAGTAGCTAGACTCTAGTTTGATACTTTGATCTTTTTGTGCCTGTAGGGATGTTCCATCCCAGGCTTTGTATATATTTGGTTTTCGTACTTAGACCTGTTATACTTATCTATTTGTTTATATCCGTTTCAGTTTCCAGTTTCGGTTTTAATTCACCTCGCATGATGTTTATGTTGAAAAAGTTTAAATTCCGCTGCATTTTTAGTACTTTGTATGTTTTACGTTTCCGCTTTCGCGAGGGGTTTTACAGCATTAATTGTGTAACTCCATTACACACGTATGAGTAACTCTATAGCATAATTGTGGAATTCCTTATTAATCACTAGTGTAACTCTATAGGTTTACTTGTGTAACTCTTTTGAATCTTCAGATTGGATGTATGTCTGATTACCTGGATTGTAAGCGGGTACCAAGGGCAGATCAGGTGGCAACATTCACGCTTCGTCAGGTTACGTTTGATTGGATGCTCCCTTCCCCAAGGGATGAAGAGTCAGGACTCTTCATAATGGTACATATGTTAATGTACGAGGGGAGCCCTTTCAAGCACGATGATCTCAACAACAAAAAACAACGACGCTACATATTAGTCCAGTTAGTAGCCTCCCTTGTACTTGCAGACATAAATGAAGAAAGGGATGCAGTGTTGGTAAGGATTGACCGGTGGATAAAAGATACTTACAAACATTTTACAGAGTTGTAATTGCAGAGAAGATGTAAAAAAATTGGCATTAAAGTTAAGAAGACTTAAGAAGTGATTGTTTTTTAATTGTAATGTATTTTATTTAGTGTAAGTAATTGTAGAGTTCCTCATATTGTTGTACAGAGTTTCATAAGCAGTAGTATGAAGTTCCACATATTATGCTACAGAGTTTCACATCCATATGATTAGTAGCTTAGAGTTATACAGTCAAGGCCTTTAGAGTTTCTTCAAAGAGTCACATGGAGTTTCACACTATAATGATATAGAGTTACGTACATTATGTTATGGAGTTACACACATGATCAACGATTATGTGGATTTAACTGTTTTGTAAAAAGAAATATGCAAATACATGGAGTTATACACGTCGTTGAAGGGACTTCTATATGTCCTCCAATAGAGTTACACATATCTCGTAATGGAGTTACACTATTAATGATAGAGTTACACATTCTGGGCAAATGGAGTTACACAAGTCGTGGTATAGAGTTACATGCTTCTATAATTGAATAATAAAATTAATTAAATTACACAAGTAATCAGAATGGAGTTACACTATTAATGCCATAGAGTTACTCATAATGTGCTAATGGAGTTACACAAGTCAGGTGGTATAGAGTTACATGCTACTATAATGGAATAATGAAATTAATTGAATTGAATTAGACAAGTAAACATATTAGAGTTTCATAAGTTGTTATAAGGAGTTACACATACTTGGCTAATGGAGTTACACAGGCCAGGTGTTATAGAGTTACATGTTGCTATAATGGAATAAGGAATCACGCAACTAACCAAATGGAGTTACACAAGTTATTGAAAGGAGTTACACCTATTGTTCAATAGAGTTACACATATATTCCTATAGAGTTTCAGAGTTACTGCCTAAAAATTCTGCTGAGTAACTTATTACCTTTTCACAGTTTTTGGGCGGTAAAAGTAATTTGTTTCCCGCCAAAATTTATTACAATGGACCCACATTGGCGGTTTAATTACCCCTTTGCTACAGTATAAAAACCCTTCACTTCATCAATGTTATTCTTACCATATTAACTCACCCCCTCCAAAAAACATAAAAAAAATTATAAGATTACTGGCTTCCAACCCGTTTTTTGTCAACGACGAAGCTTGGCTTCCGGATCGGATTGCAGAGGCTGAGATGCATTTCGCAAGCCCTGTGGCGGAACACCGGTTGATGACAGCATCCCTTGAACATCAACGCAGTTATTGGATCAAGAGACGTGACGCAGTCCGGCTAGTGAACCAATCTGCATCATCATCGTCAAGTTCGTACGCTCGACGGCCTCAAACTCATCGCTTGGCTGAAGCGAGGAACATGTTAAGTCATCAACTCCCAACCTTATCCCAAGAGGCATTGCGAGTGATTTGGCACCTTACGAACATTATTAGAATGTACGAAGAGAATCACCCATACGTTAGTGCTTTTCCAGAGTTGCTAAGTTGGTTGAAGTTTAAAAAGGTTTTTTTACAAATTACCGGGGTTGAACCCGTGTATCTAATGTTGTACGCCTATTTCCGTTTTCATAATAGGATATATGATTTCGTTTTATTATTATACAAATCGTTTAACGTTGTTATAACTCTATTCTTTATCATGTGTAACTCCACTACACTGTATGAGTAACTCTATCGCATAAACTGTTGGATTAACACTTAACAAAATACTTAACATAAAGCATGAAACGAAATAAATAACTTCATTGAACAACAATTGTAACTCTATTACATATGCTGTGTCACTCTATGGGATTAAGAGTTAACTAAATTGTTAACAAATAGAGTTTCACATATGTTGTAACTCTATTCTTTACCATGTGTAATTCCACTACACTGCCTGAGTAACTCTATCGCTTAAACTGTGTAACTGTTCTGGACAGTATATGTGAAACTCCATATAATAACGTATAAACATGCGTAACTCCTTTTAATAACTTGTGTAACTCTAATGCACACGGTTTTGTAACTCTATTACGTAAGCTATGTAACTCTATTGGATTAACACTTAACAAAATAATTAACATAAAGCATGAAACGAAATAAATAACTCCATTGAACAACAATTGTAACTCTACTACATAAGCTGTGTCACTCTATGGGATTAATATTTAACATATTTCTTAACAAATAGAGTTTCACATATGCTATAACTCTATTGATTATCATGTGTAACTCCACTATACAGCATAAGTAACTCTGTCGCATAAATTGTATAAAGATGCGTATCTCCAGTTTATAACTTGTGTAACTCTAGTGGACACGTGTTGTAACTCTATTACGTAAGCTGTGTAACTCTATTGGATTAACACTTAACAAAATACTTAACATAAAGCATGAAACGAAATAAATAACTCCATTGAACAACAATTGTAACTCTATTACATAAGCTGTGTCACTCTATGGGATTAATATTTAATATATTTCTTAACAAATAGAGTTTCACATATGCTGTAACTCTATTGATTATCATGTATAACTCCACTACACAGTATAAGTAACTCTGTCGCATAAATTTTATAAACATGCGTATCTCCATTGTATAACTTGTGTAACTCTATTGCACACGTTTTGTAACTCTATTGTATAAGTTGTGTAACTCTATTGGATTAATACTTAACAAAATCCTTTACATAAAGCATGAAATGAAATAAATAACTCTATTACATAAGCCTATTCAGAGTCATCTCCATCTTCTTCCTCTTCCTGTGATTCATCCTCGTCTGATGATGTACCGGGACGCGTAGGCGGGCGGTCAACAAACGGGTTTGGGCAGTTTCTTTTGTCATGGTGTGCCATTTGCTTGCAATTGTTGCACATTCGTTTAGGTTTAGAACTCTTCTGAACAGCCTTAGTACGAGTAGACGTAAGTCGGGTTCGAATCCCCTTATTTTTCGCGTGTTTCGGAGGCAATACCGTTATTTCTTTACTGGCTGTGCATCCAAGGAACTGCTCAATTTCCTGTTGCTTTGTCATCAGCTCTTCCGATGGGCCAAGTTTTTCTCTATATTCCCGGATTAAGTTGGTCAATGCTTCGATATCAGCCTTATCTCTACCTCTAAGCATTCCAACCGTCACGTGCACTTCTGACCACAACTTTGTCATCTCGATCTGGCTGGCATCAATTATTTCCATCCCACCATTTTCGACACGGACTGCCTCCTTAGTCCATCGTTGACACACATATTGATCCAGAATTGTCTTCATACCGTTGCTTGAGTAACTCCAAATGATATGCCTACATAATATTCCAGATCGCTCGAACATTTTGCAAGTGCAAGCTGTCTCAAATGAACCTGAATAAAACAAGAGATTAAAACTCTATATCGTTAGACATGTAACTCCATGCTACTAGACGTATAACTTTATAACACTCCATGTAGAACTCCATGTAGAAATCCTAAAATGTGTACCTCCATTTGTGAAACTCCACGTCACTGGACGTGTCATTCTATAGCTTAAGGCTGTCTAACTCTTCTGTGTCACTGAAAATGTCTAGGTGTGTAACTCTATAGCATAAAATGTGTAATTCTACAGGACTATGTGTGTAACTCTTTACAATAACACGTGTAACTCTAAATATCAACTTTCATTTGAGTTTTAATACCTGATTTGAACTGAACTTCAAAAATCTTGCCCCTTTTACTATCTCAGACGATTGTAACCCCGATCCCATCAGTCTCTGTGAACCCCCGTGCACTAATTCCATTCGTGGTATGTATGACCTCTTCCTGGAATTCCTCAAATACAGCATGCGTGTAAACCTTCTCGCCGTGTCTTTCGATCGGGGAGTTAGTTTTCAATTTTGTGGATAAATGTTTATTGTCGTTGTCAAATTTCTTTTGGTTATACCTCTGCTGTTCGATGGCACTTGTGTAACGTAACCAGAACTCCACCAATGTCCCGTATAGGTTCTCGAATCTCTTAAAGAAGCTATTTTCACTTTCAGATCATTGGGTCGTCCTCATAACACTTCCCATTTCGAGGTCCCTACAGTGGGCCAAAACCCACTGCTTAAACCAGTCTATGTTGTTGACCCCGTGTTCTAGCATAATCTCACACCACCGCGTATCAAATACATCCGGTTCAATCTCATCGTCCCACACTATGGCATTCAACTTTTTGATGAAATCGGGATAATCTTTGGAGGAAGTCCCGTACTTGATGGGGACCTTGTTCAGTATGTGCCACATACAGAACCGGTGTCGGGCCTGCCTGAAAACATTGTTCACGGACAGTATAATCCTACGGTCTTGGTCGGTTATGATATACCGGGGTTCCTTGCCGCCCATCGCCAATAAAAAATGCTTGAACACCCAGTCAAAATAGGAGTGGTATTCCCTGAAAACCAAGGCACAACCAAAAGTTACTGAGTGCTTGTGGTTGTCGACTCCGGTGAAGGGCGCGAACACCATCCTGTACTTGTTCGTCCCGTATGTCGGGTCGAACGATACCGTGTCCCCATATACGGAGTAGTTCTTCCGTGATATGGAGTCTGCCCAGAAGACCATCGTCAAACTGCTATCAACATCAACCGCGTAGTCGAAGTAAAAACCATCGCTGGTAGCCGCTTTATCCTTCATAAGGTCCACGAACAATTGACCGTCTCTTTGATTGATGTAGCATTTAACGTCCCTCTGGAAGTTCTTGAAGTCGTTAAGGGTCGCGCCAATGTTTCCGTACCCACTAAGTAGTTCCTTGTAGATTTTAAATGTTCGTGTAACTCCGATTTTCAACTGTATGCGCCAATGTAAAGTTAATAAGTAAAAATGGTAAACGTTCCAAAATTAATGAAGGATAAAGAGTATTGCACTAACCCTCGAATTCGATAGGATAAGCCCCTTGTGGTACTCGTGTAATTTCCTCGACAACTTATGGAACTCTCTATCTTTGATGTCAACAAGATCGTGACAGTGTCCGACATGAAACTGGTCAACCACTAAAGTACCATTCAACATAAACAGTCTAATATGAGCCTTGCACCCGATCCTTATTATTTTCCTATTCCTAATCTGCTTATTTTCACCCATGGCACTGGTTCCCTCGCCTACGGACTGTTCGTCCTCGTTATTGGCCGTTGTCCTCTTGTAGTATGTACACCCTTGTCTGTTACACACCAGAAGCTTTGTTTTCAGCGTACCATCGCGCCACTTCTTCGCAGTGTACTTACGCACATCAAATCCGCATGCAAGCGCGTACACCATGTATAATTTTGTAGCTTCCTCGATGGTACTGAACACCTAATTCAGGTATGGTGTAAACTGATCTTCAACTACCCTATAGTACTCATCCGCTGCAACATTTGTGAAAACAGCGGCAAATTCTTCTTCACCGACAACGGATTCGTTGTCGTTAGACCCACAGCCTGCACATGTTGAACATTTTACTGTAAGCCTGTGACATAAGGTTTATGAAATAATAAAGAGTTACACATATTGAGTCATAGAGTTACACACCATGTTCAATGGAGTTATACGTATGTAACTAATAAAGTTACCAAGATTCTGCATTAGAGTTACGCAGATTATGCTATAGAGTTACAAAGCTTATTCAATAGAGTTACACGACTACTTCAATAGAGTTACGTCAATGTTCAATACAATTATGCTATAGAGTTACAGAGATTATGCTATAGAGTTACACAAATTATGTTATAGAGTTACTGAGATTGTTCATTGTAGTTACACGTGAATGTTCAATACAATTACACAAATTTATTCAATGGAGTTACACGCGTAGTTCAATAGAGTTACACAATTACTACATCAGAGTTTCACAAGATTGTTGAGTGGAGTAACACGTATGTACACTAATAGAGTTACAAAGCTAGATTATGCAATAGAGTTACATAGATTATGTTATAGAGTTGCTCAGGGTGTTAATTAGAGTTACACGTGAATGTTCAATACAATTACACGAATTTATTCAATGGAGTTACATGCTTTGTTCAACAGAGTTACCCAACTACTTCACCAGAGTTTCACAAGATTGTTGAATGGAGTGACACGTATGTAGAACAATAGAGTTACAAAGATTATGTTACACAGATTATGTTATAGAGTTTCAAGGCTTATGCAATACAGTTACACGTGATTGGTCAACACAATTACACGAACTTATTCAGTGGAGTTACACGCGTTGTTCAATAGAGTTACACAACTACTTCACCAGAGTTTCACAAGGTTGTTGAATGGAGTGACACGAATGTAGAATAATAGAGTTACACAGATTATGTTATAGAGTAACGAGGCTTATACAATAGAGTTACACATATTATTCAATGGAGTTACAAGTGATTGTTCAACACAATTACACGAATTTATGCAATAGAGTTACACATATTATTCAGTGGAGTTACACGCGTTGTTCAATAGAGTTAGACAACTACTTTCCCAGAGTTTCACAGGGTTGTTGAATGGAGTAACACACGCTGTGGTTGATAAAGTCAAGCGCTTTGAAGTTAAACAGCCAACACGCCGATAAGTTCTCTGTAACTATATTTGAGTAAGTTATAAATCCAAATAATTCCCTTAATTCAGAATTAAAAGAAAAATAAAGTTGAAATACACTGCATGCAACAGGTATTACGTGTATAAACACGTTTAAACAATGAAAATATAAACGCAAGGGAATACCATCGTTCAATTGTTCAGTCTGTGAATGCTCCATGCTAGGGTAGAATGACGACTGCTTGTTGTTACGAAAATCTTTTTCAAATTCCTGAATGAAAGTGGTTTAATACTTGTGTTTTGTAATCGATATGGTGAATACTCTTTTTTTTAGTTCTGATTGTAGTTGTCGACGTTAATGGCGGAACATGAAGGAGGAGAATTGGGGAAGACGAAGGAGTGTATGGGGAGGAATAACGTATGATTGTGTTGTGTTGTGTCAGTATTTGTAACAACCTGACCCACCACGGTCGTAACGCAACTCCAATAAGATGGGTGCACACTTTTGGGCCCATTATTTGTCCTCACTTAGGCCCAAAAGCACAAGGCCTTGTTACTAAGTGGTGGCTGGAAGCTATTATAAACATATCACAAGCTTCACATTCTACCGATGTGGGAGAACTTTCCTCTCATACTCTTGGGGTGTTACAAACTCCCCCACTTAAAGAACACAACGTCCTCGTTGTGCCTCAAACTTGACCACAACCAGGGCCAGAATCCTCCCCCGCTAGGTGTGTGACCCGAGTACTCCCGGCCACAGGCTCACCACACGGTCGCAGGGTCTCTCTGATACCATTTGTAACAACCTGACCCACCACGGTCGTAACGCAACTCCAATAAGATGGGTGCACACTTTTGGGCCCATTATTTGTCCTCACTTAGGCCCAAAAGCACAAGGCCTTGTTACTAAGTGGTGGCTGGAAGCTATTATAAACATATCACAAGCTTCACATTCTACCGATGTGGGACAACTTTCCTCTCATACTCTTGGGGTGTTACAGTATTGGAAACCTAAACTGTAATCAATCCCACGTTTTCCTTTTTTTTTAATATAAAGTCATTAATTGCTTTTTTTTTGCATTAATAACAGCCTAAATTTCCATCTAATCTCAGCCATCCATCATCAAATATCTAATGGTTGTAATTAGGACTCAAGGACTCAACCAAAGAAGTGGACTCATTTGAACTTGGCTATATATATATATATATATATATATATATATATATATATATATATATATATATATATATATATATATATATATATATATATATATAGAGGCGGGATCCGGTGAGTCCACCTAAATATTTGGGTCCATGAGTCCATTTAAAGTATCACAAGTGTTTTTACAATACAAAGTTTACAATATCACAACCTTTTCAATACAATATCACATGAAACAATATCACGCACTATATAAAACAGTATCACGAAATTTTTTCCCAAACTTTTTTTTTTCAAAATTTTTTTTTTTTCAATTTTTTTTCCGAAATATTTTTTTTCTCGATCTTTTTTTCATAATTTTTTTTTGTGATATTATTTTGAATAACCGGTGATATTGTATTGAGTAACTTGTGTTATTCTAATGAAAAAAAATCGAAATTTTTTTTTGAGAAAAAAAACGCCTTTTGTTAAACAATATCACGCACTATATTAAACAATATCACGAAATTTTTTCAAGAACTTTTTTTCCCGGAAATATTTTTTTCAAATTTTTCTCTCGAACTTTTTTTCCGAAATATTTTTTTCTCGAATTTTTTGTTTGTGATATTATTTTGAAGAAGCGATGATATTGTATTGAGTAACTTGTGATATTGTAATAACAAAATAATCGAGAAAAAACGCCTTTTTAATAAAATAAAACGTGTTTGTTTTTAAAAAAGTGCATATTGAGAAAGAGAATTTTTTTAATAAAGAAAATTTCATTTTAAAAGAAAAGGCTAAAAAAGAAAAAAAGAAAAAAAAAAGTAATATTGAAAAAGAAAAAACAAAAAAGGAAAAAAATTTGATATTGAAAAAAGGTGATACTTTTTTATATTATTTGTGATATCATTGTTAGACTCATGGACTCAAATATTTAGGGTGGACTCATGTGATCCCAACTCTATATATATATATATATATATATATATATATATATATATAGAATTGGGATCCTATGAGAACCACCAATATAATGAGAACCGTGAGAACTCTACCTTACGGACTTTTTAAAAAAAAATTAATGACATATTTGGATTCGGCATGGAATTTTAAGGCTAGAGAACATATTTCTTGGTCTAGAAAATATATACTAGTGACGGAAATCAAGGTGAGATACGTTTTATTAATTTTCATGCACCTACTACCGATTTTTACGCATCTATCATTTTTCATGCACCTAGAACTCGTTTTAATGCACGTACATCCTCTTATTTCATGCACTTAGTAATCATTTTCATGCATGTAAAAAATTTCATGCACGTAGTGGTTGTTTTCGTGCATTTATAGCCATTTTAGTACGCCTAATTGTATTTTCGTACACTAAGTATATATTTTGTTAATTAAATCAATTTTTTTTGTTTATTGATACTAAAGTGTGTATTTGAATAAGTTAAACTAATGGTAAATGATCCATCAAAACTTTCGAAGCGAGATTTGGTGGAGATTTAGTGAGGGTTCTCACGGTTCTCATTATAAGGGTGGTTCTCACCGGATCTCGACCCTATATATATATATATATATATATATATATATATATATATATATATATATATATATATATATATATATATATATAGGGTTGGGATCCGGTGAGAACCACCTTACAATGAGAACCGGTGAGAACTCTTTCTTACAGAGTTTTTTTTTAAAAATTAATGACATAATTGGATTCGGCATGAAATTTTATGGCCAGAGAACATATTTCTTGGTCTAGAAAATAAATACTAGTGGCGGAAAAATGATAGATACGAAAAAATAGATAGTACGTGCATGCAAATAAATAAAACGTATCTCACCTTGATTTCCGTCACTCGTATTTATTTTCTAGACCAAGAAATATGTTCTCTAGCTATAAAATGTCATGCCGAATCCAATTATGTCATTAATTTTTTTTAAAAAAGTCCGTAAGGTAGAGTTCTCACAAAGTTCTCATTGTAAGGTGGTTCTCACCGGATCTCAAGTCTATATATATATATATATAGATATATATATATATATATAGATATATATATATATAGATATATATATATAGATATATATATATAGATATATATATATAGATATATATATATAGATATAGATATCGATATATATATATATAGATATATATATATAGATATAGATATATATATATATAGATATAGGGTCGGGATTAGGTGAGAACCACCAATATGATGAGAACTGTGCGAACCAATTAATGACCCTTGGATCTGTTAGTCTGATTAATTACCATTGGATCAAACTCCCCTCAATTTCAACGCGTTCACCCCCCAAACCCCTGCAAACTTCCTCATTTCCCAAATTCACTTTCTCTCTCCTCATTTTTTATCTCTCTTCGAATACGAAAACCCTCCGCCATTAACCTAATTCTTCGACCATCAAAACTTTCACCATTACTCTAATTCTTCGACTCTCAAATTTACTCACTAAATTATTCGACAATTAACCTTTCGACGTTGCTTCAATCAATGGAGCCTTTTAATTCGAGGTAAAGTTTCGATTTTTATGATTTTTTTTGCGAAAATTAGTTGAATTAGTTGATTAAATTAGTTGAATTAGGGCTGAATATCGTTTTGAATCATCGATTAACTTTCTGGTTGATGAATTATGCTTCTGAAATTAGGGTTTCGTGAATTCAATTGGGGAAACTGAGAAATTAGGGTTAGGGAGTTTCGTGTATTAATTGGGGAAACTGAAAAATTAGGGAGTTTCGTGAATATAATTAGGGTTAGGGAGTTTCGTTAATTGAATTAGGGACACTTAGAAATTAGCCTTAGGGAATTTAACTGACTTCCTAAATTTGTTGAAATCATGGAATTGGAGACTGTTTATGTGCATCTAATACATGTGTATGTGCATCAAAGTACGATTTTGTGAATGAGATTGGCTTAATTGAGATATTAGGGCTGCAGAAATTGAGAAATCACATAAATTTCTTGAAATTTGGACACTGGAGACTTTTTACGTGCATCTCTTTTTGTATATTATGTGCATCAAATTTCTGTTGAGGCGCATCAAATTGTGATTTTTTGTATCAAATTCGCTTAATAGAGAATGTATACTGTTAGATTGTTGTTTATTTAACTTTTGACATTTCGTGTTGCAGCAATAATAGCAATAATGACCACTGCTCTTCTTCAAATGTCATTACAAAAGAAGGATTGATTGTTGAAGTTTTATCAGAAGTATCTGCACTAGCAGTTGAACGTGACCCTGAAGTTGTGACTTTCGAATTTGTTGAAGGTACAATTCTGTTCATCCTTAAATTTTGAGTTTCATGGTTGTCTTAGTTGTCTGATTATCTTTTGGTTTTAATGATTTGTATTGCTTGGACCTACCTGAGATAATAGTCTAACTGGTAGTTGCTTGCTTGATGTTTTAAGGTTTTTTTTAGGCAATTATTCTTAGGTTTGAGAATATCCGTCCTCTTTAAATGCATGAAATAAGGATCAGTGTGCACGAAATAAGGTTCTGTTTGCGTCAAATAAGGTGCCAATGTTTATTGTGCAGTAGTACAGTGATGTCTATTTTGTTTGATGTCTATTAGAGAACAAGATTTTACGTATTTGATGCATGTAGAAGTTTATTCCATGCACATATAACACTTTTCATGCATGTGTAAGACAAGTATTTAGAGACTCTCGCTTTGGAGGTTTGAATGGTGATGTTCTACAGATGTGGTTATGTACGTAATAGAATGTTTATGGTCAGGGGGGAGTGTACTTGGACTATCCAGCAGCACTAACACTTTTTTGTGAGAGGTTAATTCATATTTTTGCACCTCCCTTCATCTTTCTTACTTTAATTGCACCACATATGCAGGTATCATAGTAGAGCAGCCTGTAGAGCAGCCCCAGCCAGAGGACGAGGAGGTAGCAGAAGATTCTTCAAGCAACACGAATTGGATTTTTGAGTGTGCCATCCATCTTAAGCCTGTTATTGGTATGTTGTTCGATACGCTTGACTTGGGTGTTGAGTTTTATGAGACATATGCTAAAGAATGTGGATTTGTTACTAGGTTAAGCTCCCAAAAGTCTAAAAATGGTGTCATTACCCATAAGAAATGCGTCTGTAATAAGGCTGGAGTATGTCAACCCAAAGGGAAAAATCACCGGAGGCAAAGGACTAGGATAGAATGTCCTTCTTGTATTAAGTTTAAGCGAATTATGAATGAAGGTCCTAATATTGGTAAATACCAAATTTATGATTTTCATGAAGGTCATAATCATATGCCACAAACACCTACAACAATGGTACATTTGACCCAAATAAGGGAATTAAATATATTTCACAAGAAAATGATAATTGATAACTCCAAAAATAACATTGGACCAGTTAAGTCTTATAGGTTATTTAAGGAGTATGTTAGGGGTTACAAGAATGTGGGTGCGTCATTGGAAGATTTTAAGAATTTTTCAAGAGATATCAAAAATTATTTGTCTGAGGGGGATGCTCAAATGCTTATTGAGCATTTTATGAAGACCAAACACATGTGTCACTCATTTTACTTTGATTTTGAGGTTGATGATTTAGGTCGATTGTCACACGTATTTTGGGCTGACCCTATTAGCATTAAAAACTATTTGATCTTTGGAGACATGACCTCTTTCGATACCACCTTTAGAAAAAATAAATATAGGATGATTTTTGCACCTTTCACGGGGGTGGATAATCATAAGAGGTGTGTGACATTTGGGGCTGGACTTCTTATTAATGAGAGTAAGGAATCATTTGCATGGCTTTTTACTAGATTTGTAGAGGCGATGGGTGGTCATCATCCCGTTTGTGTGATTACGGATGAAGATTTGGGTATAGAGGAAGGAATGAATATTGCATGGGGAGAAAAAGTGCAACATAGATATTGCATGTGGCGTATCTTAAAAAAACTTCCTGAGAAAGTAGGACCTTTAGTTTGTAAAGATACCGAGTTTTTGAAAGAGATAAACCGGTGTGTCTGGAGTGACGATTTGGAGCCGGCTGAATTTGAGGAAAGATGGACAAAAATAGTTGAGGCTCATGGGTTGTCGGATAATGAGTGGCTTACGGATAAGTTTAAGATTAGAGATAGGTGGATTCCAGCTTATTTCCGCGACCTATTTTTAGGAGGTCTGATGAGAACCACCTCGAGGTCCGAGTCAGAAAACCACTTTTTCAGCAACTTCACGAATCCTAATTTAACCCTAGTTGAGTTTTGGATGAGGTTTGAGAGTGCGATGGATGCACAAAGATGGACTCAATCGAAACTCATTGCACAATCAAAGAACTCATTCCCCCACTTGTTCACTAAAGTAGCCCTAGAAAAGAATGCATCAGAATTCTACACTCCAACAATCTTCCGTGAGTTTCAAAAGGAAGTCGAAGCAGCTTGCTTCTCATGTGGTGTTGGGGATAAAGAAAAAGATCCAGCCCTTCCAATTGTATACATAGAGATCATAGATCATGCCACTAAGAAAACGTATAAGGTTGGTTTTGGTCAGGCTGATTCTGCAACATTGTGCACTTGCAAGAAGTTTGAACGACATGGAATACTTTGTCGACATGCTCTGTGTGTCCTTAAAGATCGGGGAATTCAGAAAGTTCCAAGTGACTTCCTACTTAGTCGGTGGAGCAAACTAGCAACCTGCAAACCAATCGTCGGCCCTAATGGCCAGTTGCTTGCTGACTGTACATCAATGGATGTACAGAAAAACAAAGTAGGAGAGTTATGGTCAGAGTTGTTTGGTTGCGTGGCACTTGTTGAACAGAGTCCGGTGCATTGTGATGAGTTGCTTGGGAATTTGCGTGAGCTCAAGGAAAGGTTCAAAAATGCGCCTGATGAAAGTGGCAGCAATATTGGTAGTGCAAAGGGAAAGGACAAGAATGCTGAAATTGGGATGCTTTTAGGAACAAGCAGGCCTACTGAAATTACTGTTTTGCCTCCAAGACAGTGCAAAAATAAAGGTTCAGGGAAAAGGATGATCTCACAGAGAGAACGAGCAGGGAAAGTGAAAAAGAAACCACTAAGAAAATGCAGGGCTTGTGGGGAGATGGCGAACCATGACAGCAGGAATTGTGACCGAAGGGCAACCGAGGATGAGCAGACACAATAGGTAAGCAGTGACTAAATAGATCGAGCTATTCTTCTTTTTTTAGTCTCATTTTTGGGTAAAAAATGGCTTACACTTCGTTATTACTACATTCTGGATTCATCTCCCCGTTTTTCAAACAAGTGCTGCAATTCTGCTTCTGTATTACTTTGCTTTCTAGTGAATGCATCTTTGAGGTATTATTGTTAACTTGTTATGGTTTGATAGCATAGTGTTTGACTTTTTTTTTTCAGATTCCTACATACCGTGTTTTTGGTAGGGTCTTCAATCTCGTCTTTGTGTTTCTGTTTGCGTCAAATTAGTTTGAGGGACATTTGATGTTGCTCAACATTTAAGTAGTTTCTTTTTTAAAGTCTTGCAGGACCATATTACCAGTAGCTGTTTTGGACAAAGAGGGCTGTCACAATTTTGTTCGGAGCGTGGATTGGCGGTCTCGTACTCTCGGATGACTAATTTATTAGAATTATCTAGGGCTGTAATTAATTTTCTTTCGACATTTTAGCAAGGTGTGCAACTTAGCTATCTAATCGACATTTACGTTTGTATTGACTTTTTACGTTATCTAAATTTATTACTGCTTGTTTGCTTATATTTATTTACTGCTTGGTTAAGTTTATTACCTTGTGGATAAACTTCTTCATTATAAATAATGAAAGCGCACTCAAAGGGTGGGAAGTGTGGGAAGTTTTTGACTCTTTTCGCTGTCAACGGATGTCGAACTTTGATTTTTCCCGGGTGCAACTCCTCAGCCATGACCATCCACGGTGATTGATCACTGCCGTCTCTTGTCGCTATCTTGAGATGGTAGTGATCAGTCACCCTGGATGGTCATAGCTGAGGACTTGCACTCGGGAAAAATCAAAGATCGACATCCGTTGATAGTGAAAAGAGTCAAAAACTTCCCACCCTTCTCACCCTTTGAGTGTATTTTCATTGTTTATGGCTAAGATGTTTATCAACAAGGTAATAAATTTAAGTAAGCAGTAAATAAATATAAGCAAGCAAGCAGTAATAAATTTAGATAACGTAAAAAGTCAATACAAACGTAAATGTCGATTAGGTAGCTAACTGTGATCTTCAATAAATAGCATGTTTTTGGTCATGGATATTTCATGCACGTAGACAACTGTGATCTTCAATACTAGTGGGCCTTATTATCTTTTTTTAATTGGGCTCATAGGCCTGTTTGTTTAATTATATAAAGTGTGACTTTATTGGGCTCATAGGCGTGAAATAAAGTCATGACTTTATTGGGCTCATAGTTTGACCCGTAGATTGGCCAACTCTAGTGTAGGACCAACTCGATTTTATGTAGTGGTCCAATGTGATAACCCACTTCCTGGTCTTAATGGTTACTAGTGGGCCTTCTTAACTTTTTTTATTGGGCTCATAGGCCTGTTTGTTTAATTATTAAAAGTTACGGGTAGTGTGAATACATGACTTTATTTCATGCACGTAGACAGATATATCATGCACGTGGAACAATTTTTAATGCACGTAGACAAATATTTCATGTAATGGTCCAATGTAATAACCTACTTCCTGATATTTGTTTACTAGTGGGCCTTATTATCTTTTTTTAATTGGGCTCATAGGCCTGTTTGTTTAATTATATAAAGTGTGACTTTATTGGGCTCATAGGCATGAAATAAAGTCATGACTTTATTGGGCTCATAGTTTGACCCGTAGATTGGCCAACTCTAGTGTAGGACCAACTCGATTTTATGTAGTGGTCCAATGTGATAACCCACTACCTGGTCTTAATGGTTACTAGTGGGCCTTCTTAACTTTTTTTATTGGGCTCATAGGCCTGTTTGTTTAATTATTAAAAGTTACGGGTAGTGTGAATAAATGACTTTATTTCATGCACGTAGACAGATATATCATGCACGTGGAACAATTTTTAATGCACGTAGACAGGTATGTGAGCTTTTCTGCTCAAATTCGTTTATCTCATCATTTTCGTTGCCTCGTGACATGTTTTTTTTTCCCCAAAATCTAATATACATTCAGAATTAGTACAGTTATGTACAAAAAATCTAATATGCACTCTCAAGACTTGGTAGTGTATTAAATATTCTAGAATAAATTATGTACCAAGAATCTAATATGCACTCTCAAGACTTGATGGTTTACTTCTTTTGCACCTCACTCGAAAAAAACATTGCAGAAAATGCTTGGCTTAGGGTTTCGAATATTGGATTAAGTCATCTGCCACTCCCTTTGCACATCACTAGACTCAAGTGTTTAGAAAATAACACCTAGTGATAATCCTACAAAAAAAAGGGGGGGGGGAAATACCGTTACGTAAAATTCACCTGAGACAGAAACTAATGAAAAGAAGAATAAAATTAGGCAAAATTTAAATTAGGCATTCGAAAGATCTTGATTTTTACCTTTTTCTTCTTTAGATCCCATTTGATGAGACGTGCAATCATACTCGTACAATATTCATCCAAATCCTACATATAAATTTCATTTGACAACAAATATTGAAAGGCTTGAAATAAAATATATTGAATAATGTTTACAAAAGTAGGAAGACAAATGTATACCTCGTAAGAACGCTTATCAGTCCATGATGCTTGATTAGACAAATTTTCGAGCCACTTCAACATATAACCTCCACAAGCATACCCGTTATCTTGTCGAGGCACATTCACAAACTCCCACTTAAAATCTTTCATCTCCAACAACCTTGAGTAACTTGGAAAGTCCCTTATGATGATGTCCACAGCAGGCAGGAGCTATACAAAAACAAGACAGTGAGTGATTGTGATTGTACAAGAAAAGCCATTAAATGAGGCAAATTAAATGGCAGTCTGGGTTCTCAATACAAGACAACTCATACCTGCTCCACTAAAAATTTACGTCTCACATCACGGCGCCTGGGCAGGTTCGAGTCAAGTATGAAGTTCATCCTTTTCTCGAAGTCAGTAACACAAGCAAACCAATGATTTTTATCCACACAATAAGGAAAGAAAGCCTGAAATATTACAAAGTCAAGAATGATATAAGTCGGCAGTGAATGGCCTGAATTAAACAATAAGCCTTGAAAAAAAACTGAATGTTTATTTACCCATTTGGCTGTACTTAGATCACGGGGCAAATAGGAAAGTCGGATGTACTGACTTCGAAACCTGTTTTTACGGACAATTGCCTGAAATTTGAGAACAACTCAACTATCAAACTTCTTTGTAATTTCAAAAACAAAAAAACAAGCAGATGGGTTTGAATAAGGAAGATGAATACACTTATTATTGTTGGAAAATACACAACACTTGGGTTTGCTAGCGTTGTATGAACTCCAACAACATCAATAACCATATCCATGAGCCAATTTCCAGGCAGCAAGGTGTGCAACCCGTCTTTGGTTACTTGCAGCCAATCGGTGTACGATTTCTGTATTTGTTTAGCTCATTCAAATGATCACACCATATAGAAATGACATCTGGATGAACTTGACCACCAAGAAGCAAACTCTTCATATGACTTTGTGTGAGAGTCTTGCCCGCATGGCAAAACAAAACCTCCCTATACAGATATGAAAGCATGAAACATTAGTGTTAGACAAATAAGATATAATATATATATGCTGAATCAGATTAAAAAATATAAGACTGATACGTACTCTTCAACTAAATCATTTGAAAATGCATAGTCTCCCACTAGTCTTTCCAACTGAGTCAACCCACGAACCATGTCCACATTCCTGATAAAGAAACGCGACCGGTAAACATCAGTGACCTCAACAGACCTCTTAGGTTGCACCCTCTTAGCTTGCACAGTCTCAGCATGTAAGACAAGACATCTCTTAGCAGCCATCTGCCGAGTCTCCATTGTATAATCTGTGGGGGCAGTTGGGGGCTCTTCTACTGGCGAATCCAATGCTTCTTGAGAGGATATAACAACAGGAGATGGTTCTTGAGAGGATAGTTGAGACGAAATCAGAATTGGCGATATTGGGTCTGATGTGCTTGCATGAATAATAGGTGGCATAGTTGATGTGCTTGCATGGGGAACAGTTAAATGCATCATCACCACTAAAAAGGCTGAAAGATGGTCCTTCGAGAAGCGCTTTTTCCTTTGCCTTTTTGTCCTTCAAATCTTCATGGTGCGATTCAAAAACTTTGTCGACATGGTCATATGCATCATTAAGGAGTCCTTCTAATTCAGCCATGACAGACGGATCGGCTAAAAATTCATCATCTACAGAACGCCCATTGAATTCCCTCTGATTCAACTCCCCTTCATCCTTATTCAGCAGCTCCTCCACTGCCCCCTCATCCTTCTTCAGCTCCTCCTCTTCCCCCTTATCCTTCTTCAGCTCCTCCCCCACTTCCCCCACCTCCTTTCTCTTCTTTATTTCATTGTCATTGTCATCATCCACCACCTGATCACCTGATCCAGCAGCATCAGTAACAACTTTTTCACCTTCCCTTTCACCTTCTTCTCTACTTTGCTGTGAAAGGGAGAAGCCTTCAAACAAGGACTCTGCCAAATTTAACATTTGGGCGACAACTGGGAAACCAGAAACCTTACACTCAGCTTTTTTAACGGCTTTGGTGAACTCACCATAAGCATTTGCAAGTCGAATAGCTGTCTCCGCCAAATACTTGATGGATTCTTTCTTATCATCAAGCGGTTCAGCTTCAACATCTGTTTTAGCTTAAGGTTGAGGCTCGTCTTGAGGGAGGGACTGATGTTCATTTTCAGGTTGAGGTTGAGGCTCATGTTGAGCCTCAAGTCTTGGTCCAGCATATACAAATGCTGGTTCAACAGACCCCTTACCAAAGCCACCCCCCTTATGCTTCTCCAACTTCACCCTTTCTCGGATCTTTTCATCCGTCCAATTTGCCCACAATGGAAATGATCTCGCCACTGTTCTCGTCATGAACACGACTCGATCCAGGTAGATCATTTGGAAAATCAGAATCGGCTCCTTAAAATAAGCCTTAGGGGACGTAGCTATAGCCGCCTTCCAAGACATGACATTGTCAATCATATTTGACCGTGCAAATTTGCACCAATTCATGGAAGGTACATTAGCGAGATTTGAGATGCAGCTTAAGATTCTCGGGCTCGGATGATCACCTACTACCCCCATCAACAGGACGTTGACGATATAGATGAGGAAATTCCTCTTGAAATCGTCTCCGCCATCACGTTGCCCCATCATCTTTTCCAGGAGCTCTTTTTTCGTAATATCGGCTGTTGGGAATTGATCTCTATAATACTTCACAGCCTTTGTGTACTCTTTGTCTTTAGAAAACATCCCGGCTGGAACAACATCAATACCTCCCATAGGAAGTCCCGTTGCAACATGGACATCCTCATCTGATATCACCAACTTGTGGTCCATCAATGAACAGTCGAAAGGGTTAAAGTTTTCGACAATCCATCTGGCCAAATGGCCATTGATTTCTTCGGAGTGAAGTTGCAAAAGACCTCCGAACGCCATACTTTTGATGGCTTCAATTTGTTGTTCAGAGGGGTCCATCTTGAACAGATTAGTGATCAACGAAGGACTCATACGGGTCAGCAGAGGCTTGTACTGATCAGACCTAACCCTTGTTTTGGCAGGAACATAACTGCTGTCGGGAGCCTTCCTCTTGTTCTTGGTAGGTTGACATGGGTGGATTGGGTCTGCTCCTGCTGCTGTTTTACCGCTTCTCATTTGTTTGGCAGCAACATTACTGTTGCTGTCAGGAGCCTTTCACTTGTTCTTGCTAGGCTGAGGATTTGATATTTGGTCTGCTGCTGCAACTGCTGTACTGCTTGTGCAGGGAGGATTATCTGCATAAGAGATAAGTACAAAATTACTAATGTGATCAAAATTCCATGCACATATGAGTAGCAACCAACAAAAAAAACTGATGAAAAAGCAGTAAGCATTAGCTTAGTATTAAACCCCAGTTTCAGTTATCACGGCCTAATCTCGCTAAATGCAGTCGGGGTAAAAAGCAATCATACTAAACCCCAAAACTTTTATAACATTAACCCTTTCACCAATCCCTAATGCTTCAACAATTCAATGAACCCTCCTCCCCATTTCCAACGCACCCGTCTCAGCACAAGCCTTCAAAGCTACTACAAAGCTTCTTGGATCAGAAGAAGTAGAGTTGGGTACTGCACATGAATTGTTTTTTTATGCAACTACGAAGCTACTTCATGCATTAGTAAAGGTAAATGCTCACCATTGTTGTCAGTAGAAGGCAGATTTGATGTCATTTCCTTCGTTACTACTTCTTGGATACGTGGACTTGTTCGACGAGGTCTTTGTTCTAGTGTAACACCCTTGGCAGAAGTACCTGTGAAAGTAAATAGTATCCGGGAGGCAGCTTGTTTAATGCATATATAGTGTTAATTGAACATGTCAACATGAAACAATGGAAACTCAATGTTTGATAAAATATGGAAAGGCAACATAGAAAAAAGGTGAAGAAGCTACACAGAGTTTCATACTAAACGTACTTTGATCAACGGCATCATTTATGGTTGGATTTCTTGGTTTTGTTGGGAAATAAACATTCACCGATCTACCTCCTCGTATTGGTAATTTTTTGACTGGTGATTTTTTCTTCATTGCAACAGTTTTTGGCCTCATATCTGTAAATGCGTTGAGTGATTTTAACACGGCTACAAGTATTAATTTCAGCAAATGCAGAATTTGGCGCATTAAAACCTAAGCCGAATTTACGCTAAGGGAACCTTATTTGATGCACATGGGACCCTATTTGACGCACACTCAACCTTACTCCATGCATGTTCACAGGACGGGTAACGTAAATAAGTACTTGAACAATATAAATTATGAGTTTTGCAATCAGAACAAAAATGCAGAACTAACGAAACTGTAAGCAACATATAAACTATGAATTTCAATGCAAATGAGTTCAATGCATAGTCTTCACTGAGCATCAAAACATTCGTGCAGACAGAACCTTATTCCATGCGCACAGAACCTTATTTGATGCAGGCTCAACCTTATTTGATGCTCGCTGAACCTTATTCCATGCATGTTCACACCACGGATAACCTAAAACCTAAGCCTAATTAACTAAAAATAACTGACTAAATAAGTTCAATTCATAGTTTTGACTCTTGAACCTAAAACCTAAGCCTAATTAACTAAAAATAACTGAGTAAATAAGTTCAATTCATAGTTTTGACTCTTGAACCTAAAACCTAAGCCTAATCTGATGTTACTGCGACACAATCTGATGATCATGATCATGCTAACACATATAACTGAGCAAGAATTGAAACATGTACAAATTTGATTGAAAATTAATTTAATGCGACACAATCTGATGATCATGCTTACACATATAAGAAAAAAAAACCTAAAACTATAACTAACATCCGAAATCATCATCAAATTAGGGTTACAGCGAATTAGGGACAAACTATTACAGATAAAATACATATAACAATGAGTGAAATACATATAAGAAAACAAATAGAGTGAAATCGAAAGTAAATAAAGAAAGAGATTACCTTAATTTGTCACGAAAATGCTGAGGGAGATGATGGTGAAGTAGAGGGAGAAAAGAAGATCAGTGAGAAAGTGAAAAGGGGGAAATGAAAGAGATTGTACGGTTTGCAAATGGCGTTCACACTTCAGCGCGTAAAAGTGTAAAACCAATTTCCTTTTTTTTTAAATAAAAAAAGAAAGAAAGGCCACGGTGAATCGAACCCAAGATGTCCAGGTTTGAAAGACGAAATTCATACCAACTGAGATACAAGCATACTAATGCTACATAAAGAAAAGAATAAATAAATAAGGAATGTTTAGTTATTGTATAGTTTTTTTTAGGTGAGGTAATTGTTTTTGGTTTTTCCCCATCTGAAAATTGAGGGTTATTTTTGTTGTTTTTCAGTATAATTTAGGTTTTTATGATAACGGGACGGGAAAGGGTTTAGGGTTGGATTTGGGGGATCCGCTACCGCGGATCCCCCTAATCCAACCCTAAACCCTTCCCTTGCTTCAAAAACGAACGATAATAAAACAAAAAGACACCCTAGATGGGGACGGGTGAACCCTTTTTTGGGGGACGGGTGAAAATCATGCGGCCGGGTATTCCTAACACGGGACGGGTATTCCTAAAACGGGACGGGAAAGGGTTTAGGGTTGGATTAGGAGGATCCGCTACCGCGGATCCACCTAATCCAACCCTAAACCCTTCCCTTGCTTCAAATACGAACGACAATAAAACAAAAAAACACCCTAGATGGGGACGGGTGTACCCTTTTTTGGGGGACGGGTGAAAACCATGGGGCCGGGTATTCCTAAAACGGGACGGGTATTCCTAAAACGGGACGGGTATTCCTAAAACAAGACGAGAAAGGGTTTAGGGTTGGATTAGGAGGATCTGCTACCGCGGATCCCCCTAATCCAACCCTAAACCCTTCCCTTGCTTCAAATACGAACGACAATAAAACAAAAAGACACCCTAGATGGGGACGGGTGAACCCTTTTTTGGGGGACGGGTGAAAACCATGGGGCCGGGTATTCCTAAAACGGGACGGGAAAGGGTTTAGGGTTGGATTAGGAGGATCCGCTACCGCGGATCCGCCTAATCCAACCCTAAACCCTTCCCTTGCTTCAAATACGAACGACAATAAAACAAAAAGACACCCTAGATGGGGACGGGTGTACCCTTTTTTGGGGGACGGGTGAAAACCATGGGGCCGGGTATTCCTAAAACGGGACGGGTATTCCTAAAACGAGACGAGAAAGGGTTTAGGGTTGGATTAGGAGGATCTGCTACCGCGGATCCCCTTAATCCAACCCTAAACCCTTCCCTTGCTTCAAATACGAACGACAATAAAACAAAAAGACACCCTAGATGGGGACGGGTGAACCCTTTTTTGGGGGACGGGTGAAAACCATGGGGCCGGGTATTCCTAAAACGGGATGGGAAAGGGTTTAGGGTTGGATTAGGTAGCGGATCCCCTTAATCCAACCCTAAACCCTTCCCTTGCTTCAAATACGAACGACAATAAAACAAAAAGACACCCTAGATGGGGACGGGTGAACCCTTTTTTGGGGGACGGGTGAAAACCATGGGGCCGGGTATTCCTAAAACGGGACGGGTATTCTTAAAACGGGACGGAAAAGGGTTTAGGGTTGGATTAGGAGGATCCGCTACCGCGGATCCCTCTAATCCAACCCTAAACCCTTCCCTTGCTTCAAATACGAACGACAATAAAACAAAACGACACCCTAGATGGGGACGGGTGAACCCTTTTTTGGGGGACGGGTGAAAACCGTGGGGCCGGGTATTCCTAAAACGGGACGGGTATTCCTAAACCGGGACGGGAAAGGGTTTAGGGTTGGATTAGGAGGATCCGCCAAATCCAACCCTAAACGCTTCCCTTGCTTCAAATACGAACGACAATAAAACAAAAAGACACCCTAGATGGGGACGGGTGAACCCTTCTTTTGGGGGACGTGTGAAAAATATGGGGCCGGGTATTCCTAAAACGGGATGGGAAAGGGTTTAGGGTTCGATTAGAAGGATCCGCTACCGCGGATCCCCCTAATCCAACCCTAAATCCTTCCCTTGCTGACCGGACGGGAAGGGTTTAGGGTTGGATTAGGCGGATCCGCTACCGCGGATCCCCCTAATCCAACCCTTAACCCTTCCCTAGCTTCAAATACGAACGACAATAAAACAAAAAGACACCCTAGATGGGGACGGGTGAACCCTTTTTTGGGGGACGGGTGAAAAACATGGGGCCGGGTATTCTTAAAACGGGACGGGAAAGGGTTTAGGGTTGGATTAGGAGGATCCGCTACCGCGGATCCCCTTAATCCAACCCTAAACCCTTCCCTTGCTGACGGGACGGGAAGGGTTTAGGGTTGGATTAGGAGAATCCGCTTCCGCGGATCCCCCTAATCCAACCGTAAACCTTTCCCTTGCTTCAAATACGAAAGGCAATAAAACAAAAAGACACCCTAGATGGGGACGGGTGAACCTTTTTTTGGGGGACGGGTGAAAACCATAGGGCCGGGTATTCCTCAAACGGGACGGGAAAGGGTTTAGGGTTGGATTGTCATTTTTGTATAATTTTATCCTTTGTGTACATCTATAGTTTTGTTTACCTATGAAAGTGAATAGTATTCGCGAGGCAGCTTGTTTAATGCATATGTAGTGTTATTTCATGCACGCAGATATGTTTTTGATGCAAGCAGAAGGCCACTACAATGAAGTGACCGCTTTTTCACCTATTAAACATGTACGTTAACAATTGAACATCTGAACACAAAACAAAGTTCTCAGGGTTTAAACACAACGAGCTACATACATAATTTTTACAACCCAAAACGATTCCAAAAGTGTAAACAGCCAGCTAGCTATATAGTTTATACAACGCAAAACGAATCCTAAAGATTAAAGAGCTTCTACAAAGCTTATCCAAGGCTAGCTACCAGCACACCAAAGGTTACCACGTCAAACATCAATACTCCAACTTAGCGAAGTTAGGAGGAAAATATAGTCTTAACCGATATAACGCAAGATTTGCGAAGGTATCTAGTATAGCATATCTAGCTGGGTCTTTTTGCAAAGACTGTATGAACTCATTAACTTGTGTCATTTCA